>OY723242.1:1195203-1664007 GCA_963210315.1 Rhynchopus euleeides | reverse complement strand
GACCGCCCCCGACACCGCCGCGGGTGATGGTGTGGCCTGGCAATCCGAGATGCTGGGTCTGCGCCGCCTACTGCAGGAGCAGGACGCGCGTCGCCAGCAGTTGGAGGAGCAGGTGGGGCAGTTGCAGCTGGGTCACAACAACCTAGCTGAGCAGGCGTCGCAGCAGGTGTCGCAGCTGCAGGAACTGCTGGGTTCCCAGGCGCAGGAGCACGGGCTGCACGTGCAGCGTGTGGGGGATCGCCTCGGCCGCCAGGAGCAGCGGCTTGAGGAGCAGGCGACCCTGCTGCAGCGCCTCCAAGAGCGCAAACCCGCCTCCCCCCCCGCCACCGCCCCCACGCAGGAAGCAGCGCGGGAGCTGAAGGAAGTGAAGGTGCACCTCCGGAGGCAGGAGGGGTCCCTTGCCAAGGTCGCAGAAGCCCAGCAGTCGCTGGGCGAGGCCGTCCCCCTCCTCCACAAGCGGGTCGGGGTGCTGGAGCAGGGGGCGAAAGGGGCGGCAGCAGGCGCCGACCTGCAGCGGGTGGCGACCGAGCTCGCCAGCATGGGTAGCCGCCTGGAAGAGCAGGGCCGTGCGCACGCGGCAGAGATGGCTACGGCGCGGAAGGGCTGGGAAGCCAGCCGCAAGGCCCTCGAAGACGACATGCGGGGCCAGCTTGCGCAGCGGGACGCCCAGATCCGCCAGGCGCAGGTGGAACGGGACGGCCTCGCAGCCGACCTGCACGAGGCGCGCAAGGCCATGCTAGGCCTGCAGGGAACAGCGGGTCAGCAGGAGCCCCTGTCCCACCTCCAGGCGCTGCAGCTCCAAGCGGAGGTCGACAAGGTCCGCGCGGACCTCGAGGCCCAGCGCGCGCTGGAGCAGCGACGCCTCGACGCCGCGGTGGCAGAGCTGCGCAAGTCGTGGGAGGCGCAGCAGGGGGAAGCCGTGGTGTGCGACCTGCGGCTGCAGACGGAACGCCTGGGTGTCGCGGTGAAGGACCTGCGGGCCTCCTGCGAAGCCCAGCGCAAGGAAGCCACGGCCGCCCAGCAGCTGTCGGCGCAGGCGTCCGTGGAGCAGGGGGCACGCCTCCAGGGCCGGCTGGACGAGGTGTGTGGGGAGCTGCGGGAGGCCTGCGAAGCGCAGATGGTGCGCCTCCAACAGGCCGGAAGGGAGGAGGGCGAGAAGGTGCAGCGCCAGCTGTCACAGCAGGCCAGCGAGCTCGGACAGAGCTGGCAGGGACTGTTGGAGGGGGTGCGCGACGCAGAGGAGGGCCGGAAGCGGCAGCATCAGGAGATGCTAAGCACGGTGAAGCGGGAGTTAGGCATCGACACGAGAGGGCGGAGTGGGTCCAAGGGGGCGAAGGGCAAGGCACCGCCGAAGCCCGCGGCCGGTCCGGCTATGGATGCCCCGCCAGCGCCCCCAGCCGCCGCCACCACCCCTTCCTCCTCCACCACCACCTCCACCTCCACCTCCACCCCTGCCCCGCCCGGGGACTCACACAGCAAACCAGTGACACCCGTGGCACCCGAGACACCAGCAACAGCGAACGCTGCCCCTACCCCTGCGCAGCCAGCAGCAGTGCCGCCGGCAGCACCGGCGCCGCCTGCCCAGCCCGCCCCGCCGGCCCCACCTCTCAGAGACCTAGCGCCCACGGCGGATGCCGGGGATAAGGCCCCACCGGGTAGGGAGGCGGGAGCCAGCAGGAACGGGAGGGTCAGGCAGGCCTCCATCACGGCGTATCTGAGGCCCCGCTCCAACCGCCTTACTCCCTACCCGCAGAAGCAAGAGGAGGAGTAGGGGGGCGGGCATCCCGGCCAGCGGGGAGGACCCGTGCAAGCGATCGATGTTCCCCCTGGCCGGGGTGCCGACCATGTCTGGGGACGATGCACACTTGCCGCCGGGCCCCCAGCCGCGCCCCACCCCGAGAAACAGGAGGTCTCGGGGCCGACACAAACACCTCCAAATAGAACACCAAATAGAACCCCAACCCCAACATCGCCCCCAACCCCACCTAGACCCAGCCGAGCCGCCGTGTGGGCAGGAGATACCCAGACAACGGCCCCGGAGAGCTGGAACCCCGTAGATGTGGCGTCAGGGGCAGGAGAACCCCGGCCCCTCCGTGGGGGGGGACAGGAGTACTCCCCCTCCACCATAGAGCAGGACGAGCAGTGGCTGACGCAGGCTGCAAGGAGACTGATGGCGCTCCGGGTACCAGTGCCTAAGGATGGCAACTGTCAGTACGCCGGCCTTGCAGAGCAGTGCGCGGAGTGGACAGCAGAAGGGTTGCGTGCAGCGGTGGCGACATCCATGCGGCAAGACGCAGAGCGCAGGGCCTCGTACGTGCCTGACCACGACGACCCGCAAGCTCCTGCATCCTACGACGACTACATCGAGAGACAGACGCGTCTAGGGACATACGGGGACGCGGCCACACTTCGGGTTGCGGCAGAAGTCCTGGATGCGCAGGTGTGGCTGCTCGCCTCCAACAGCAAGCAATACATGACCCGGTGTGGGAAGGGTGCCAAGGTGCTGGGGCTTACGTGGAGGCCCTTCCACTACGATGTGCTTCGCCTTCCCCTGAGCCTGGCCCGGGAGCTAGCTGCGACGCCGGCAAACCAGTGGACTATCCCTGCAGATCTTCCCACGCCCGCCCCAGCCGCTGCAGGCGGGGCGCGCGCACCTTCAGCCAGCCAAGGACCCACGGCGCCGCCGCCCCTGCGGCGATTGAGGCGCCCTGCACACCAATTATCATCGCCCGGAGTGCTCAGGGTGGCGACAGCTAACGTAACGTCGCTGCAAACGCACCTCGGCGACGTGGCGGGACTGAAGGCGGATGTTGTGGCCCTGCAGGAAACTCGTACGCCGGACCCGAGCAAGGGCACGCACAATGGCTACTTCGCAGCCCACGGCTGGGCTATGCACTGGGGCAAGGGCATGCCCAGGGTCGCAGGCGCGAACGGCCGCGAACAAACGAAGCCCGGGGGCGTGGCTGTCATGGTGAAGGAGGGCCTGGTCGCACAGGTGGTGCAGCCGAAGACCACGCAGGAAAAGAAGCTCTACGACAGCACCCGCATGGTACACGTCGTGCTAGCGATTGGAGACGGCAAAACGGCTCTTCACATCCTGTGCGTCTACGGTCACTCGGGGTCCGAAGTGGGCGAACAGCGGGAAGCCCTCCTGCAAGAGACGCTCGATCACGCAGCTGGCTTGGGACAGGTGCCCGTCCTGCTGATGGGGGACCTGAACACCAACCCAGAAACCAGCGCTGTCCTGTCCCAGGCGTGCCGGGTGGGCGGCTGGGTCGACGCGGCGACGACGCATGCGGACCTCGCACAGCAGAGAGTGCAGAACACCTGCTGGGCATCGGAGAACGGCACCCGGCTGGACATCTGCCTAATGAACCCCTGCGCAGCGCCGGCACTGCGTCGAGTCGAGGTGGCAAAGCGGGGAGACTACAACATACCCACACACTGCCCGCTCTTCGTCGATCTGGACCTCACTGCCTTCCGCCGCCCCAAAAAGATCTGCATCCTCCCCACCCCTTTCCCTGCGGGCAAGCCCAAGCTGGGGGACGCTGCAGCAAGAGGGGTGATGCAGGACGTACTAGCAGAGGGGGAACTACGTCACGGAGCGACGGCCGCGCAGCTCCTCCACCGAGCTTCCACCTGCGGCGAGCGCTTCCTGAAGCGTGTCCATGTGGGCCACCTGGAGAGACAGGAAGCGGCCTACACGGGCAGGGCGGAGGGCTACCGTATGCAGTGGTCGCGGACGGCTACCAAGCACCATCCCGCTTCTGCACGGGGGGCAGGAGACATGAACACCCGGGCGAAGGACGGGCTGCTAGGGAACATTCGATGCCTGGTCAAAGAAGGCCTCAAACGCCTGCAGGCAGAAAAACCATACGGCCTCACGAACGGGGAGGAGCACGCCTGGAACGCCGCGAAGAAGCGCCTAAGGGAGGGCGGCCTCCCCCAGGGGCTGCAAGCGGCGCTGGCGAACACAACCTCGCAGCTGCCAGACCTGGAGATTCTGGAGCAGGCCCTCATCGTCTTGGAGGGGTCGCAGAGGGGCATGTTTGACAGGCTCCGCGAAGCGAGAATCCGCACCTGGAAGGCGAGGATGCAGAAGGCTTGGACATACGAGGCAGGGCAGGTGTTTGCGTACCTCGCAGATCGTTTCTGCGCCCCAGCCACCTTCATGCGGCGCGAAGATGGGTCCTTCACGGCCTGCCCCAAGGAGGCGGACGAGCTGCTGAGAAGCGACACGGCGTGGGGGGGATATTTCCGCAAGTACGCGACAACGCCCGAGCCCCGGTGGGACACCTTCCGCCAGAGATACCTCCGCTTTCTCCCCGAGACGGCTGACATGGAGTGCAAGACCATCACAGCAGAAGACGTCGGGAAGGCCCTGGCCAAGATGTCCACGTCCACCTCACCGGGCCTGCACGGCTGGAGGGTCCACGAACTGAGACAACTCCCACACGAACTCCTCAAGCTCTTTGCGGAGGTGTTCAACGAGGTCGAACGATCGGGCGAGTGGCCGGAACAGTTAATGCATGCCATGATCTGCCTCATCCCCAAGCCTGGCAGCTCAGGCGAGCCTCTATCGCAGCGCCCCATCAGTATCACCCCTGTGCTGTATAGAGTGTGGGCAGCGATCCGGGTGAAACCGGCACTGAAGTGGTTGGAGACCATCGCACCGGAGGACCTGCACGGCTGCCGGCCTGGCCACGGTGCAGAGGACCTCATCTGGCACCTGGCGGCACGCATCGAAGAGGCCCACCTCACGGGGCGACCGCTGCACGGAGTCGCCCTTGACTTCAAGAAGTGCTTCGACACGGTGCCTATCGACCTCACCTTCCGCCTGGCTGCGGAGCTCGGATTCGACACCCGTGTCCTGCGCACCCTGCGAGCAGCGTACAGGACGATGCAGCGGCACTTCCGGGCGAGTGGCACCATCGGAGAAGGCTTCCTGCCTACCAACGGCATCATGCAGGGCTGCCCCATCAGTGTCGTGCTGATTAACGTGCTGGTGGGTGTGTGGATGCGGATGGTCGAACACCGGCAGGACACGAGGGCGCTATCCTTCGTCGACGATGTGTACGCCACAGCCTCCAGTCCGGAGGTCCTACAAGAGGTGGTGAACGACTCTGCGGATTTCTCTCACGACACCGGGATGGCTATTTGCGCAGAAATTAAGTCCCACGTGTTCTCAACATCCCCCGGGCCGCTCCGGATCATGTACCGGGCGAGGGACGGCGAGGCCACTCCCCTCCGGCAACGCAACAGCTTTGACTGTCTCGGGGCCATGCTGCACGCGCGCCTGATCAGGGAAGGGCGCACAGCGCCCCAGTCCGAGCGCATCGCCCGTCGGAAAGAGGGGGCGCAGCAGAACCTCCGCAGAACCTCAGCGCTGCCCCTGCCGGTGCAATGGAAAGGGCAGGCGGCTGCGATGACGGCGGGGGCACGGCTGTATTACGATGCCCTCGTAACTCGTTGGGACAGCAAGGCCATCAGGCGATGGAGGGGCCTCTTCGTCGCCGCGCTCTGGTCTGGCCCACCACGCAGAGCGCAAGAGATCGTGCTGTGTGTCCTCCATCAGGCGCACCGGGTGGACCCCGCTATCGCTCCTCCCTACCGGCAGATCACCACGTGGGCCAAGCAGATCAAAAAGTGGGGCCACAGCAGGGTGCTGTCCGAGGAAGCATGGGGGAGCAAAGAGAGGCTTGAGGGGACAGGCCCCCTTGCGCTCTTCTGGGCTGCCCTGCAAGGGATAGGATGGCGCTGGAGTACGGCGACCACCCTGGCCTACACGGACGAGGCTGGTCGCGCTGTCACCTTCGACCCTGTTGCAGCAACGCCGAGCGCCTGGGCGATCTTCGCGCACGACCTCCGCCAAACCCTGCGAAACGCCACGGCGGGGAAGCTGGCTGAACGCAGAGAGGACTTCCAAGGAGCAGAGCACGGCATTGACGGAAGGGTGACACGTTGCGTCCTGGAGGGGGAGGGCGCCGCAATTACGGGATACCAGCGAGGCCTCCTCCGCTCTGTCATTGCAGGGGCGGTGCCTGCCCGAGGGCGCACGGGCCTGGGGGAGGTGTGCCGGTACTGCACAGCTGGGGCCCCGGAGACGGTGTCGCACCTATGGTGGGACTGCGCGGCATGGGAGCCGGTCCGCCAGAAACACCCCGTAGCAGCGAGGGACCGAACTGCCTGGCCGGCATGCCTGGCGCAGTGTGGGGTAGCGCCCGTGTACAGATACGGCGTTCCGGAGAACGAGCAGCCGCTGCCCATGTCTTTTGCTGACAGAATCACCACCGTGGCGCAGCTGCACCGCTACTTCATCGCAGTCTTGGCGGCGCGACAGGAGAAGGACGGGCTGCTCGACCGCTCTGTACGCCACCACCGCACTACAGTCTACCCCTGGGAGTGGAGCACCCCCACCCCCGAGAGTGCCTGCATCCCTGCACTGGCGCCATCCGAAGTCAAGCAGACGTGGGGCAAGCGGCCCCCAGGCATGTGGGTGGCTCTCTGCGACTGGCTAAGGGGCCTGAAGTGGGGACCGCAGGGGGGTGAGCAAACTGTGACCCTGATGGAGCTAGCCGTGGACTTCGAGCTGTCGACGGGCCTCACCCTCCCAGACACCGTGACACGCCGCATCCGCCCCCCTACCCACGTGGACCCGAATAAGAAGGGTGCGAGGGAGGCCCGCCCGCGCATTCCTGCAGACACGGCCCCGGGGCTCACCCTGTACTTTGACGGTGGCGCGCGCGACAACGGCACCCCCTTCGCTGTGGCGGGGGCAGGGGCGGTGCTGTACCAAGACGGCTGCAAGGTCTCAGAGAAAGTGCTCCCGCTGCTGAACGTGCGTAGCAACAACATTGCTGAGTACGAGGCGCTACGAGCAGGCCTGCGCCTCCTCGAGAGGGGCGATGCCCCTGAGGGCCCAGTCACAGTGCGAGGCGACTCCCAGGTGGTGCTGCGGCAGCTCCGAGGGGAATCCCTGTGCCGGGATGCCGCCCTCCGTCCTCTTTTCCTCAGCACGTCCGCGCTGGCTGCGGACCTCCAACCGAGGTTCACTCTCACGTATGAGCATGTGAAGAGGGAATCCAACACCGATGCTGACGCCCTCAGCAACGCCGCGATGGATGAGGCTGAAAGGCTGGGGGCCTCGCGGCAGAAGCTCCAGCAGGACCTCACGGTGTTCCAGAGCAGTATCCTAGGGAAAGCCGCCTCGCTGAAAGGACTCTGCAGTATGGTGACGAAAGTGGGCAAAGGGCCCTGGCATTGCGGTCATGCTGCCAACTCAACGGTCCTCACGGCTCTCGGCGGAACTGTGGCGGCGGGCCTGTCGAGGAGGGCCCAACTGAACCCTGCCACTGAATCGGTGATGCGCAGCCTCCAAGCACACCTGGCTGAGCCAGTCCACAGCCGGCAAGATACGGTATTCCATGACCGCGGAATGGCGTGGGCCGCCACCTTCGCCCCACAGCCGCACTACCCAGAGGGCTGGCAGCAGCCGGCCCAGCAGTGGGCGGCGCGCGGTCGGCAGGCCAACAGCCGGGTGGGACGCCCATGGGAGCGGAGGGGCGCTGCCCCCCGTACTGCCCCCCCTGGTGCCAGGAGGAACGCAAAGGTGCTTGCCTGCAAGTTGCATTGGAAGCCCCGTTGCTCGGCATGCCAAAAGCGACGCCTCCCAGAGGAGGTGTGCTGCCGCAACCACCACAAAGAGGGGGACGGGCTCCCGGTCACTATGGGCTTCTGCAAACGCCACAGCATGGACCGATGCGGTGACTGCTACAGCGATGGCAAATCACTAACACATTGCTGCCACACACACCACGCTGGCTATGCTGCACGCCCTCCTCCCCGGAGTGGCACTGAGTTGGCCCCACACTCTAACCCGAGTGGGGCCTCCGCTGTGACGTAGAAGTGGGCGGGGGTGGGCAATGATCCGCGCAGGATCTCCCCACACAAAACGTGGTCACCACACACACACACACACGGTAATCTTGTTAGTCTCGTGTAGGTTGCACTGCAGCCTACGCCACGTTCCGCGGTTGATCCCGTGAGCTTCCGTGAAAGGGCCACCTTTCACGAGCCTGGATCTTCTGGACGCGAGGCTCTGAGGCAGAAACCCACAGTGGGATTCTATCTCGGGCCGCTCTGGACTCGCAAAAAATGCGGACGGTGTTGCGGTGCCACCCGGCGGCGGCACCGCACCGCACACACGGTTAGTAATTCTAATCAAAAAAAAGGGAGGTTTGTACAATCCACATCACACAACATTCACGCGAGCACGTTGCAGCTGTGCGAGGAACCGGGGCTGCACAGTGCCTCTTTCTTCCACCACCTTCAGCTGCTTGGGGGGTAGGGGAGGGGGCAAGGGGGCAACCCTGGATGGTTGGAAAATGCAGTGGCATTCAGGCGGTGATCCTAAATACTCCGCTGTGCGATATTCCTTGTCGCCGCTTCTTTTTAGCGCTTCGCACTTCTCTACGATTCGTCGCTCGCAACTAGCAGGGAGAAAGAAGCCCGGGGATGTTCGGGGGGTTTTGGCCACAGGCAGGCAGTGCGTTGTGACCAGCGGTATTCCCAGTCCCCGCTGATGTGCTTTGTTTCAATACACGGTGTGCGTGGCACGCACATCTGACTTTCCCGATTAACAAGCAAGATGTGATCTTGAGCAAGCAATAACAAAATCGTACTCATTTCGCTACAATAAGAGAAACACCCTGCCCAGCAACTGCAAAAAGGCAGATCCGGGCTACTTTTCGTTGAGCGCACTCCTGTGTCAAAGGTTGTGCAAGCCCCTGTGAAGTGTCATGAAGGTAATTCTTATAAAGCTTCAGTCGTACGATTTCCTTCGTTACTTCGCGACTTCGCTACGCTTCGTCGCTCGCAACTGGTAAAAAAAATGTGTGAAAAAGGGTGTCATGTATTTTCTGGCCGGGGGATATGCAACTGGGGCCCGTGCAGCACCAATGCATGGAGAGACCGGCCTCAGGGCAGAATAATATACCCACACAGCCAGGAGGAAAGCAAATCATATTACACCCCCTGTACTTTTTGCGTTCTCCATGAATGATCCTGCGCGAACCCGGCTGCATTCCCACCTCCCTGCCAAAAAAAAAGGAAAAGGGAAAAGGGAATCTCCAAAAGAAAGGGGGAATTCCGGGTGATATCTAATGAAAGGTGCTCTATTATGAAAAGGTGCTCCATTGTGGTTTCGATTTCATTTTGACAAATCGGTTTCGGGCCTCAACAGATGACGCAGACACACGACTCCTGGGTGCTGCCGTTGTGCCTGGAGCTGACAGACTTGCCCCCTCTCCGCCCCTTTTCGGGGCCCACATCACACCCGCATCCGAAGAAGGAACTAGAAGGCGCCACCACTGCGGTGGACCGCGCCCCCGCCGGGCGCTGGTGGCCCAAACCCCGCCCCCCGCGCGGGCGCAAGGTGGTCACCTCACCTGCCACACCTCCGACACCCGGCCCTCCCACACCTGCCTGCAGCGTTGCGATGGCTTCCTCCGGCTCCTGTTCGTCACCAGCGCTGCCCCCACCTTCTTCGCGCAACTCATCCTGCAGAGGTGACCTGGTGCCAAACCCTGGCGGCGAGTCCATCGGAACGGGTGGTGGAGCGTCAGAATCACTGAGCCCCGTCGTGCTGCCTCCCGGTGGTGTCGCTGAGGCGCACCTGCCGCTAGCCACCACCCTTCGTACGCTGTCCGCAGCGTGCGGCGTGAGAGGAGGCACCTTGCGCTGCAGCTCGGAGAATTCTGCCCCCAGCCTGATGGGGCTGAAGGGCGACGCCATGGCCTGGGCGCGCTTGCCTGTGGCAGGGGAGTCGTCGTAACGGCGCGCCTCGATGCTGTGTGACACCGCCACCATGGAGAGGCCTTCAGCGGTGCAGAAGGGGCAGATGTCACGGCGGTTTTCTGGAAGCTCGACCTCGCAGAAGGAGCAGATGTAGTTCCCGCAGCACCGTGTCTGTCCGATGTCCCGGAAGTGCATCATGCACAGCGGGCAGAAGAATTTATAATCGAGTGTTCCGTCGTGCGCATTCGGTGTGTGGCAGATCCCAGCGGTGTCGCGGGTCGCGATGCCGCGCGGCGTCGTGCAGGCGGCGGCCTGCGTGTCACGGCACATTGCAGGGGGATTGCTCTTGTGATGTGGGGGGGGGGGGGGGTCTGGTGGTGTGTGGTGTGGTGTGTGTGGTTATCAAGTTCTAAGGCGGTGTCGCCCTGCACGGGCAGTAGCACCTCCCCTTCAGTATCGCACTCCCGAAGGATTCCTCCAACACGACGTGACACCGGGGGAACAAAGAGACACAAATATTGATGTGAGTTGTGCGGTGTTTCCCCTCAGCCCCCCTTCCAACCTTGCGTATCGCAAGTGGTAGTGAAAAGAGAAACACGACAAGCCACATCCATCGCCCGTCCTTCCTCGACCTCACGACTCCTCCCCTACGCACCTAAGAAACAAATGGGAAGGAGTGAAACTGAAAAAGACGTGCGTTGCCTTACCAAACTTGTTTAATCAGCTCTGCTGCGTCTAGGGAGGTCTAGGGTGTCGGGGGTACTTGAAGATGATTACTTGCCGTCCGACCTCTTGCCTACAGGAAAGGGTCCCTCTCCTCCGTACGTTTCGCCTTGCTGGCCAACTGGAGACTTCTGCAGGATGACACCCCGCCCCACCTCCTCTTGCCTCGGGTTGTGTGTTGCTGATGTGTTTGCTGTTGTGTTGCTGTTGTTCACCACACCTGTGATCGCGGACTGTGCAGTAGTGCGTGAACCACTGGGCTCCGGCAGCCCGGTACCGAGGACCTTTCGTCGGGTGGGTAGAAGACCCAGGATAGAGAGTCAATGGGGGTTGTTGTTGTTGTTGTTGTTGTTGTTGTTGTTGTTGTTGTTGTTGTTGTTTTTGTTTTCTCATCATCAGCGCGGTCGTCCTCTCCTCTCTCGCGAGTGCTATCTTTTCCTCCCCATTACAAGTGACCAACGCCAAAAAGGCGGAAAAAAAGGGACAGTCACCTGCCCTCATTCGGCCCATAAACCATCATGTTCGAAACCGCTCAGCTCGGGTCAGTGGGGTGGGGTTGGAGGTCTCCCTCTGTGGCCTGATGTCTGTCGGAAGTATGCAGAAACTCAGGATGCGGGGGGCAGGTCGATTCTCAGCTCATTCATGCGCCGGGCTCGGCACTGGCGCGGGGAGCGGGGTCGGTGTGGCCTGAGGGCCACAGCTGTGCCAGAACCAGCAGAGGGTCAGAGGCAGCGGCGTCGCTTGTTGTGATGCAGCTCATGGAAACGCGGCAGCAACGACGTCGCTGTCGCGGCGCAGCGAGGCAGAAGCGTGGATGAAGGCGTTTGGGTCGGCGCGCACAGCCGCCAGCACCACCTCCTTGTCGCAGCACAGCGCTGTGGGGGCGTACTTCAGGGCACGTCCCTCCTGGCGCACAGCCGCCAGCACCACCTCACGCTTGTTCCACAGTGTGTGGTCGGCGAAGCGCAGCGCACTGCCGCAACTCGTCACGGCTGCGAGGACCACCTCCTCGTCACCACAGAACACAGGATCGGCGAACTGCAGAGCATCGCCGTGTGCACGAGCCGCTTGAAGCACAACCGACCTGTCGCTTCGCAGTGAAGGGTCAGCGTACTCCAGCGCCCTCCCGTCCTGCAACACGGCCGCCAGTTGAAGCTCCTTGTCACGGCACAGTGAAGCACTGGCGTGGCGAAGAGCGCACCCGCACTTGCGTACGGCTGCAAGCATGAAGTCTCGGTTGCTGAGGAATGAAAAGTCGGCGTATCGAAGAGCACCCCCGTGAGTGTGTGTGGCTGCGAGCACCACCTCCTCGTCCTGAAGGAAGGTCACATCAGCATAGTGCAGGGCAGACCCTGTCGACTTGACAGCAGCAAGCACGACCTCACGATCCTTGCGCAGGTTGGCTGAAGAATACGTCAAAGCAGAACCGATCTTCCGCACGGCTGTGAGGACCACATCTCTGTTGCTGCGGATCGACTCATCACACCACTGCAAGGCCATCGCATCCTGTGCCACCGCAGCAAGCTGCACCTCCCTGTCGCTGGACACAGAGGGGTCGGCGTACTCCAAGGCACGTCCCTGCAGCTTGACACACTGCAGCACGAAGTCTCTGTTGGTGCGAAGCGAGGTGTCTGCTACTTTGAGAACATTCGGGTCACGCTGCACACCTGCCAGTACCACCTCCTCGTCGTTCGTCAGGTGTGAGGGTGCACAGCGCAGTGCGCCGGAGTGACCCAACCTCCAATAACTTGACAGGGCTCTGCTGCGCATCGCAGCGAGCACCACCTCCCTGTCGCCCTGCAGGGAAGGGTCGGCGTGTTTGAGTGCCATGGGGTTGGTCTCGACTGCTGCAAGGATAAGGTCTCGGTCTTGGCGAAGCGGCGCATCTGGGCACGGCTCATCCAGCTCTCGAACAAACGCCAACACCCCACCGTGCCACAGCACAGCCTCGCGTTGGAACTCTGTGTCATGTCGCAGTGCGGAAGATGCAACTCTGAAGAATCGTCCTTCTGAGAGACGCACTGCATTCAACATCACGTCTTTGTCGTCACACAGTGCTGGTAAAAAGATGCCCGAATCGATCCGTATGGCACGGAGAACAAGCCCCTTGTCGTTGCGCAGCTCATCACTTACTTTCCGCACGATCAAGCCTGCCGCCATGACCGTTGCAGAGGGAACCACGGGCGGAGCTGAGTGCCCCGCCGTCGCTTTGGACAGCCACCATGACGACCTCCCTGTCGGCCTGCAGCGCTGCATCGACGTACTGCAGTGCATCACCCCTGCGCTGCACAAGAGTGAGGACGAAGGGCTTGTTGCTGAGCAGTGCAGGTGATACATCATCAGCCTCGACATCTTCGTCCGACAGGATAAACAGCAGCATCAAGTCCTCGTCCTCACGCAGGTCTTCGGAAGCGTGTTGAAGTGCCTCATAGTCCCTCTGCACCGCTGTAGTGACGATTTGTTTGTCACTGCGGAATGACTCATCGAGGTGCACCAACGCCATGCCGTCACACCGCACCATCGCAAGCGCAACATCACGCAGACCCCGTGCCCAGGCAGGTATAGTCTTCACGTCAAAGTGAGAGATGCCCGGATTGTGAAGCATCCGCTTCTGCAGCATCTCAACGAAGCGAGCACCTGTGAGGGCGACGTCGATGGAGCACCCGTGGGAGACAGGTGCGGCACCGGACAGAGGGGTGCTGTCGTCGAGCACCACCCCATCCACCGAGAGCTCCACGTCCTCGGGAAGCGCGTCGGGAGGGGACCCGAGCACCACGTCGAGTGCGTTTGCCTTGAGATGAACCGGGGTGTCGCCCTCCCCGATGTGCACCGCATGCTGCTCCCCACACAGCCTGTCCTTCAGGAACACCTCCATTCCTTCTCCTGACATCCTTCGTCTTCCCTGTGTCTTGCCTGTGTGTCTGCTGGTGGTGGTGCGGTGCAACCACTGCAATCGGAGGCTGGAGACAGAGGTGTCGGCGTCCTCCAAGCAATATCCTTGCAGCTGGACACACTGCATCACGAAGTGTCTGTTGGTGCGAAGCGAGGTGTCTGATTCTTTTGACCCTCATATCACACCCTCAATCAGCTGACGATTCTTTGAGAACATTTGGGTTATGCTGCACACCTGCCAGCACCACCTCCTCGTCCTCCTTTAGGTGTGGGGGTGCACATCGCGGTGCATCGTGGTGATCTCGGGGATAGCGTATCAGTTCTCGTGCGTCGTCTTTCGTAGATGTTCTGTACGATGCGGGTCCGCTAATCCAACACAGCAAACAGCGCGGTGCATCGTGGTGATCTCGCGCTCTATTGTGAATCGCAGCCCGACCTGCAATTCTTCAGGCGCTGCCATACACCAGAAGGCCCGGGGTGGCTGCGGTGCAGCTGCAGCAGGGGGTCCGAAGGGTTGCCAGCGAGCACAAAGCGATGGGTGCGGTGCGGTGGGGGTGGGGCGGGCGACAGCTGCACGGCCTCTGCTCCACGGGGCATGCTCCACCAAAGCTCCCAATCTGATCGTGTCTTCAGGAATGCCGCCAAAGAGGAAGAGAAAAGGAAGAGACACGAGGGAGGGCCATGGCGGTGGTTGTAGTTGCGGCCGTGGTGTGTGTGTGGATCGGGATCTCTCTTTGAACTTGCCCCATCGGCGGACCACTGGGTGGGGGGGGGGGGGGGGTCCCGGTGTGAAGCTAAGCTATAGCGTTTATTGCGCTCGCCTTGACATCGCAGTGACGTACACATTGTTGCCCGAAAGCCGTGTAGTCACACGAAGAAAAGACGCAGCCCGTCCTGGCCTCAGCGAGACGCACAAATCAAGGAAAGAGAAGGTCAAAAGGGGAAAGTGTGGTGACAGCATGAATAGATTTCATTGGCCCGCCTTACTGGGGGGGGGTCAGTAAACAGCGCTTTGAAGCTTACGATAGCACGGGCCCCAGGTGCACCATGGGACAGAGAGAGAGAGAGAGAGAGAGAGAGAGAGAGAGAGAGAGAGAGAGAGAGAGAGAGAGAGAGAGAGAGAGAGAGAGAGAGAGAGAGAGAGAGAGAGAGAGAGAGAGAGGAAATACGTACACCACACTCCGATGACTATATCCGACATCACGGGGTCAGACCTCATCGCGCTGGCACAGATGAAGCTAGCGAAGTCCAAGTCGGGCACCTGCGGCGTCGACGGCTGGAGACTGGAAGAGGTTGCACTTCTGCCGGTGGGGCTAATGGATGGGTTTGCAGCCCTCTTCAACAGCATCGAGCGTACCGGCTCTTGGCCCGAGGCGCTGAGAACCGCACTGGTGACGCTCATCCCCAAGGGCGAATACGCTGGCGACCCGCTCGGACTTCGGCCCATCACGGTCACGAGCCTGGTGTACCGCATATGGGCCTGCCGCCGTCTGCAGGATGTTGTCGTATGGCAGGAGGGCTGGATTGACCCCTCTCAACACGGCTTCCGCCCCGGCCACCGCGCCGACGACGCGCTGATGGACCTCACGACCCAGATTGAGGAAACGCTCCTGGACACGGACACCTCGATCTACCTCCTGGCGCTCGACTTCTCGAAATGTTTCGACAGGGTACCCCAGCGCTTAGTCCTGGAGCTGGCGCGTGCAATGGGGCTGCACGAGCGCATCCTCCGGCCGCTGGAAGCGATGTACTCGCGCCTCCGCCGTCGCTTCAAGACCCCACTCGGAGTGGGGGGGGAGTTCGATGTGACGAACGGAATTCTTCAGGGCTGCCCATTGTCGGTCGTCCTCATCAACGCGCTGCTCTCCGTCCTGGTGAAAGCGATCCAGGAAGAGAGCGGGGGGGCCCTCAGCATATCGTACGCGGATGACGCCACTATCATCTCGCGTGTCTCTGAGGCGCTGACACAACGTGGCGCGGACATCACGGGCGAGTTCTGCGCAATAACGGGAATGCGCCTAAACGAAAAGAAGACCATTGCCATGGGCGTGCATCGCGTGGACCCCTCCTCTGGCGCACGCCCTCGATATGTCGGCACCATCGCTGTAAATGGGGCCACCTTCCCCACCAAAACCGCCTCACCTGCACTAGGCGTGCGCGTCTGTGTGTCACCAGCGTTCATAGACCGCGGCGACGACGGACGGGCGAGTAAAGCGCATGCCCCCTTACGCCGCCTGGGCAGCTCGCCTGCGACCTTTGAGCAGCGACACGGCCTGATTGCTGGCGCAGTCATGCCCCGAGCGATCTTCGGTGGCTGGTATGCGCCCATTGACCACCGGGTCCTCCGCGACCTAGAGACCCGAGCCTCAAACTGCCTATACGGTGACCGCCATCCCTCCCGCAGCACCGCAGCGGCCCTCTCCATTGCCTCGAAGGGACACCTCCTTCACCCAGGAATCATAGTGCCGTATCGCATGCTGCTCCTACTTCTAGACTCCTGCCGCCGCCTACCAGAATTGATCCCGCGATTCAACCGCATTCGGGCCATGTATGCGCAAAAAACACGCATCGACGTCCCCCTCGGGCCTATCGGGCTTGCGCTCAAAAAAGGACTGCCGCCGGCCTCCCTCACCTGCGGCGATGATGTTTCCCTCATATCTGCTCCAGGAGGTTCCGAACCACTGCTTTCACTCGAAGTGGCGGCACGGAACCATGTGCTACGCGAGGCGCTGCGTCACAACATCTGGCGAAGGCTTGCTATCTCCAGACCCTCCTTCGGCGGTGTGGAGGACGGCGTTGACACCGTGCTGACAAACGACTTCTGGCTATCGTGTGGGGATCCTGTGCTCGCCGCTGCGATGCGCTGCATTATTGTTGGGGGCGTGTTCCTGGCAGACCGCTGGGGACGCAATAAGCTTGGGGCTGCGACGGACTCCGCGCCTGACGGGCCGGAGGCCGAGCGCTCGACCGCTCCTACTCCACCTCCTGTGACCGCTGCCGACCACGCCACAGCACCCGCGGACGGCGACGCTGCCGGTGACACCGATGATGACGACGACTCGTCGAGCTCAGCCCCGTCCGAGTTCGATGTCCTCGACGACTCGGGTGAGGTGCCCCTACCCCTCACAGCAACACAGCCGGAGCCGGGTAGCGACCGCCTCTGCCGGAATTGCGATACGGGCTCCCCCGAAACCGTCACGCATCTCTTATGGGAATGCCCTGCCCACAACGACGTCCGTGCCCGGGAGCGGTACGCGGGTCTCTGTGAGGAGCGCCTCTCATGGCCGCCCTGCCTAGCCAACTGGGGCATCATACCGAAACCCCTATCCGGTACGGTGCGGGCGAAGGACCTGCACCACCTAATGAGCACGATAGTCGCCCGCAGAGATGTGCTGGAACGTGAGCGCCTCGGGGTATCCCCAACTGTTTGCGCGTGGGACGCAGCGCTAGCGCGA
This sequence comes from Rhynchopus euleeides, assembly GCA_963210315.1. NCBI lineage: Eukaryota > Euglenozoa > Diplonemea > Diplonemida > Diplonemidae > Rhynchopus > Rhynchopus euleeides. The sequence goes on along the minus strand of OY723242.1, from coordinate 1,647,142 downwards.
CCCGCTGCGCCCCATCAGTCCGACCTGGCCTCACTGCCGGACAACCCACCCCGCTGGACTCACGGAGAGTGCATCATGCGTGCCCTGCGGGCCTGGCTCGGTCGTCTCACCTGGACGAGGGAGGGGTCCGTCTCCTTCTGCGAGCTCGCCATCGACTTCGAGGTCTTCTCCGGGCTCGACGTCTGCCCGATCGCTACTGGCGCCCCGGCAGGAACCCAGCCCGCCCCACTCAACATGCGTGGACGCATGATGGGGCAGATGTTGAAATACCTTGTCTCCCAGTGTGAAGCAGTTAACCTCCGCGCGCCCCTGCCTGGCGCGTTTGTCTCGCGTGTCTACTGCCTCCGCGCGGTGGGGGTGAAGGAAGTCTGGGGCGGTCTTGAGCCGCGCCCCCGCTTTGCCTGCCACGGGCTCACCACCCGTATCCTGATCGAGCAGATTCCCCGCGCGATCCACTGGGCCTCGAGCAAGTCGTGGGGCCTGGACCTTACCCCGTCGTATACCGAGGTGCCCGACCGGGACACGCGAAGCGAACAGTGGGACCCTACTCCCGTAGCCCCCACCCGTGACCCCCTCGACACGGTCAGCCCGAGGTCGGCGCCGTGCGGCGCTGAGCGCTATGCCCCCCGTTCGGAGGTGCTGGCTCGCAACGTCTGCAGGGCCCACTCCAAGCCCAAGTGCCATGACTGCGACGCGGCGGGGCACAACCGAACCCTGCGAATGGAAGACTGCTGCCGGGCCCACCACCGCCAGGATGACGGACTGCCCGTGCAGTTCTGCAGCACGCACCGGCTGCTCCGCTGCGGCACCTGCAGCTCCTCCAACATGTGCTGCAAGCGTGGCCACCACGGCTGCCGCGACCATGACCTGCCCCCCTGCGGGGTCTGCGCCTCTCTGCCTGAGATGGATGACAGACGCCCCACCGCTTGCTGCAAGAAGGGCCACCACGCCCCCACCCCGCCGCCACACTCCCGCCCCTGCGACGCCTGTGGAGGCAGACGCCCCCACCCCGCCGCCCCATGTGCCGCCAACCCCGCCCTTCCCAGAGGCGACTGCGCCTACCGTGGGGGATCTTCCCTCCACCACGCCACCCCGTGTGCCTGCGCCTCAGCCCTCCCCTGAAGCGACCCCGTGTCCCGCTACTCCCGAGCCCGCCACCCCTCCAGTTATCCTGAAGAGGCTGGCCCATACCGTGTGCTCCCCGGGCTCACCCCACCGCCACCTGATGCAGCCTCGTAGGAGGCTCTCACCCGACGGCGTCAGGCCATCCATCCCCGCCGTGGCGCAGCTGAAGCGCACCGCCTTAGAGGCGCATACCGGTTCCACCCCGGCACTGCCTGCCCAAAGGCCTAGGGTCGACCACGTGATCCCCACCGCTAACGCTGACGTTGACGTGGGCGCCGCTGATCCGGACCCACCTTCTCCTACTACCTCCCCTCCCGACGGCGTGTCCGTTGACGCAGCCCTTCCCCAAAGGCCCCGTTCTGGTGCCTCTTCCTCCTCCGCCCGTGCGCGGTCACCGCACGCGCCTACAGGCTTCCGGGCCTACCTTAATCCTCCTTCCTCACGTAGCGCGTCACCGGGCGCTACAGACCGTGTGGCGCCTGCGCCTCCTCCTCCTCCTGTGTCACTTCCCTCACCCCACCAGAGCAGCTCCTCTCTCAAACAAGGGGAGTCTACCGGGCCGCGGGCCCGCGTAGTTAAGTAGACGACACCCTTGAGGTGCGAGTATTTTCGTTTCGGGGATATTCACACTATAAGCATACGAGAGAGAGAGAGAGAGAGAGAGAGAGAGAGAGAGAGAGAGAGAGAGAGAGAGAGAGAGAGAGAGAGAGAGAGAGAGAGAGAGAGAGAGAGAGAGAGAGAGAGAGAGAGAGAGAGAGAGAGAGAGAGAGAGAGAGAGAGAGAGAGAGAGAGAGAGAGAGAGAGAGAGAGAGAGAGAGAGAGAGAGAGAGAGAGAGAGAGAGAGAGAGAGAGAGAGAGAGAGAGAGAGAGAGAGAGAGAGAGAGAGAGAGAGAGAGAGTTGCCCTCCACAACGCGACAACGCGCCGCAGCATGGCTAGCACGAACCACCATGTGGAATAGCCTTCATGCCGTCACTCGTTTCGACTACCGCTCCCATAACACGCCCCCCCCTCACCCTCAGGCGTAAACGAAGACCGGCAAAGCCCAGGAAGACAACATCAGGGGGGCGGGTGCGGTTCATTTTGAACAATTCTTGAGTCACTTTTTGAACGAATTTTGGCCGTGCTCTTCGGCGCCCCTCTGTCTTGGGTGTTTCTGATGTGCTCGTGAGACACCAATTCAAGAGTGGTGACCTCTTTGCTCCAAACAGCAGAGATGGTGGCCCGTGCCCGAACCAGATAGGGTACACTGGGCACCACTGACACAGTTCTGGCAGAGAGGTCGAGAGTTGGAAGGCACCGCTGTGGATTTCTAACCGATTTGAACGCCTTTCTCTGACAGCCGAGAGGGGTTGATTTTCCAAGTTACTTGAAGGTCTTCTTCACGTGGGAATGCTGTAACAACTAAGGGAGGATCCACAGCAGTCGTGCGGAACAAGAGAGTCCAAGGCAAGGGATTTGTCTGTGCGTTTGATGTGACCCCTGCGGAAGGGGCGTGGGGAGGGCCAACTGACACGGCGTCGCAAGACCCTGCAATAGGCGCTGGAGACATTTCTTTAAAACTAATGCAACCGGGTGAGTCACAACAGGGCTCAACAACAGTTGATGTTCTCAAAAAGATTGTGTGGCCTGCCTGTGTACAATGGATGTAGTGGGGGCAATCTACAGTTACGGGGGGGGGGGACAAACGGGCGGGGGGGGGGGGGGGTTATACTAGTGTATGTGTGTGAACTTACCTGTCCTGTAGATTGCACTCTCAGGAGTGCAAGATGAAACAGGACAGCCACCACACCACCAGTCTTGACGCCCACAAAATGGTGGATTTTCCAGCGTCAATTCTGTCTCACAGGGTTAGCCACTTCGACCACACGGGTCGTTGTGCAGAACTTCTCTTTTCGACGCGACGGTATGTATGTCACGCTTGCAGTTGGCTCTGGCGCTGGTTGCGGGTCTGTCGAGGAGCAGCAGCGGGGTCAAACCCGTCTGCTGTTTTCTGTCATTCCTGTGGTCTGTCGTACGACTTCGGCTTGCGAAAGACTTTTAAACGTTTATAGCCTCTGGTCACGGCCCCCTTTCAACTTTGACCGTGGGTGGGTTTCTGAATTTTCTGGAAAGCACCATGGATTCGAGGGACTGCGTGATTCGGACTTGCAGAACGGAAGGGCTACTGGGAAGGAACTGTACACTTTCTTGAGGCACGATCATTGGTGACCTAGGACGGAGGCATGCACGCCTGTTGACTGGTGAAAAGGGGACACCCCAAGCAAGGCATACAAAGCGGAAGGCAGACTTTGTTGCTCCGGCACCACTGTTTCTATTCCCGCCTGGGCTCTGTTTACCCCACCGTCAACAACGCGGCGCCGTTAAAACTCTATAAGGGGAGGTTTGGTATGTCGCACTGTTCGTCGCATTCAGCGGGGGAGCCAGTGGACGCGTGGAGAGGGGTGTACAGTTCTGAAACAGTAGTCTGGTTCTGCGGGGGCGAATCACGTGTGGGAGTGTGGGTGGGAAGTCCTGAGATGAAGTGGTGCGATCCTTGGGGGGGGCAAAACTTTCATTTGCCTTTGGTCAAGGCCTTTTCAAACAAATTTGACCACGGAGCCAAGTCGCCGGTCCCTCGAATAGCATGAGTCTATGACAGGTTCCGGCACCAGGTTGCCTGCGATCGCAAACCCCCCCCCCCAAGCCCTGGCTTGGGGGGGGGGGGGGGGGGGTCAGCCCAAGGACCCTTTAGGCCCTTTAGCCCCCAGCTGGGGGAGGGCCTGTGTGTACTGGATAGTTTAAGTGGCATTTACGATAATACCACTTTTTCAGTACCACTTTTTTGGCCTGTGCCCCTGTGGCCTGGCCAAGGCCCTGACCCCCCCTGAGCCCTGGCTTGGGGGGGTCCCTGTGGACCCCCTGGCCTCCGGCTGGGGGGGGGGGGGGGGGGGGGGGGGCCTGTGTGGACTGGATAGTTTAGGTGGCATTTACGATAATGCCACTTTTTCAGTACCACTTTTTTCTTACGATAATACCACTTTTTCAGTACCACTTTTTTGGCCTGTGCCTGAGGGCCAGGCCAAGGCCCCCCTGGGTGGGCGGCCTGTGTACTGGATAGTTTAGGTGGCATTTACGATAATACCACTTTTTCAGTACCACTTTTTTGGTTTACGATTTTACCACTTTTTTCTTACGATAATACCACTTTTTTCTTACGATAATACCACTTTTTGAAAAGTGGTATTATCGTAAAAACCCCCAGAAAAAAGTGGCATTATCGTAATTACCCCAACAAAAAAAGTAAACCGCCCGAACCAACTGGCCCTGCAGTTGCTTTTGTTGGGAAACGCAGACACGCTCACAAGCCAGCGATGGAATCGGAAAACCTTAAAAAAATGCCACCGAAGTGGCAGGTGCTGTTTCCCCTGTCATTAGATCGGTCAAGCGACTCGATAAAGAGAGTCGTTGTGTCGTAATGTGTTGTAATCGTAAGATCCAGCTGAAGGCACAGAAAAGCTTCCCCCAGTTGGGTCCGCCGGACTAACAAAATACAAATGGGGCACAGACAGTGTGCCCCCTCTTGGGCCGGGGGGGAGACCACACGCCCAAAGTATTGGAAAGAACACCGCCGGCACACACGCAAGTGCATCGGGGAAGGGAAATGAAGGGAAAAGAAGCGGAGATGAAAAAAAAACGCCAGGGGACCCCACCCCTCCCAGCAAGGGGCCCTGCCATATTGGTGAGATTTGATATTCCTTTTTGGCGGGGGGCCTTCGCTCTGTGCCCAAACTGTGTCACTGTACAGCCAAGTGTTGTGAGGCAGGTTCACTTTTTCTCACTGTTCTCGTTTGCTATGTTGGATTAGCGGACCCGCATCGTACAGAGCGTCCACGAAAGACGACGCACGAGAACTGATACGCTATAACTTTTCTGCACTTCTGAGCGAAGACAGCCCCGCCCCCCGGCAAAATAGCCAGCCTTCACCACAGCTCTCTCCAGAACAGTTGTGCCGGGAGTGGTAGTGGTGGTGGGGTGGTGTCCCGAGGTCAGGCCAAGGACGGGGAGAGAGAGGGGGTGCAGCGGCCGTGGGATTGCTTTCAGCCTCTGCCAACCCTGTAGCAAGTGTGGCACGCCGAAATAGTTGGGGCAGGATCAACCGTTTCGTTTGCGCTTCAAAAGCGAAGAACGAGGGGGTGGGATGGGGGGGGGGGGGGTGTGCCGTGATGGTTCGTGCAGGGTCATTCATGGAAGAAAACGGAAGATGCGCGGGAGAAAAAGAGACATTCCCGTTTGGCTGCACGAAACACAGGGCGGCAAAGGGGGAACATATAGGGTGACTGCAAACCCCCGACTGCTGCATTGAACGATCTCAACGATTTGCATTTTTTTTTAAAAAAACATCAGGCCGTGCTTTCAGCAGCCACCCCCAGGCCCAGGGAGCTGCTGCTGCGGATTCTTCTGGTCGCACGGGACAGGATTGCATATTCCACTTGAAAGACAGAGAACACGAAACAGCAACCCCTCTCACCAGGGGGCGCTACAACCACGAAGCCAAGAATCGTTCAAGACCGTGTTGGAAAGGTTTTATTTGTGATGATGCTTCCACACTCACACTCCTGCTGATGGTGTCGTGAGTGAGGAGCACAAGGGCACGAACAAAGCGCGAGAAACTTTACCACCCCACATTGCTGCTGGGCTCTGGTAATATGTGCTGACGGCTTCCACACACACGCACACCTCCCTTGCCTGTGCCTGTGCGATGTGGTGTGGAGCACGTCAGACCGAAGACCTGGGCCTAGAAGGGTGACTCCTGCTCCGAAGGGGACGACGCGGCGAAAGGCTGGCAAGCAAATACCCAACACACGCCACGCAACTGTCTATCACAAAGCATCGCAAGCACGGGCGGGGTCGCCCCCACCACATGCATGGGCAGTGCTGAGGGTGCGGAGGGTGAGGAGGTGAGGGGGTGCCGCACCCCCCATACATGTGTGCCACACAGCCTCACCGCAGAACCGTTTCGGGGTTTTGGGTTAGCCGGACTGGGCACCGCGAAGTGCCCCCCTGGATGAGTCCACAGCGCGAGAAACCTTGCCCGCTCTGGGTCAGAGGTGAGGGGTGGGTGTGTGGTACGCCTGTATGTGCGTCACACGGTCTCACCCAAAACCTGCGTCTCGCAAAGCTCGCTGTTCTCTAGAAGGACGTCGCCCCTCGCACCGCCTGCACGCCCTTTGCTTGCGCGTCTCTCCTGCAGCCAGGCCACAGCAACGCGCAGGCCGCCGCACACCGCCAGAAGACCTCCGACAAACAGCACTGAGTAGCACGCGGTGGTGAACCTGTTCGGCTGATCCTTGAAGGAGGGCATGGGCACCCAGGGCTGGGGCTGCCAAGGGACGGCACCGCCAGGCCCACGGATGCTGAGGGGGGCGCACGCAGCGCTGGCCGGGACCCATTCGCACGTGGCGCCTCCCGCTAGCTCCGACGAGAGCTCGCAGGTTTCCGAGTCGTCATGGTCGCCACACCGCAGCTCCGCAACCACGCCGCAGATCATCGATGCGCTGTCCCACCCGCACTCCAGGCCCTCGTAGGGGCGAGACTGTGCCCCGCACACCGTGCTATTCGCTGCTGCGGCGCACGCACCCCTGGCAGCTGTGCTGGTGTTGTGCTCGGCACAGGCGGACTCCAGCACACCCACTGTCAGGGTGGCGACGACCACGAATAGACACCTCGCGTGCGGCATTTCGTTCAGGCGCAAGGAGGAGGGGGTGGCGGCTGTGTCGGGGCTGGGCACCTGGTGGTGGTCGTGTTTCTGTCTGGGAGCTCGTCTGAATTGGATGTTCAGGCGCAAGGAGGAGGGGGGTGGCGGCTGTGTTGGGGATTGGATGTTGAAAGATTCGAAAGATTCCAAAAAATGCATGGTCGAAATGGGAGGGTCGATCAGGGGTGTTGGGGGGTGGGGCGGCGGGGTGTGCACGGTGGACTCCCACCCCCTGGAGCGGGGGTCTGGGCGAGTGGGGGTCTGGACCCCCGCTAGCGGGAGTCTGCCCTGCTATTTTTGGTGCCCAGACGACCCCCGCGAGCGGGGGGGGGTTTTTTTTTTTGCGGCCTGTGTGCAGGGCATTTTATAGGGGCGAAATCTACGCTCATTTGGGCTTAAATGTGAGGCGGTCCCCGATTTTTTGACGGACCCCCCGGCAAGCGAGTCTTGTGGTGAATGGGTCACCTCCCGGTTCCTCTCTCAGGGATCAGTGATCGGGTCCAGCCTCGGGTACCGGAGGTTAGTCCAAAAAATGGATTTCGGGACCGATCTGCCGCAGACCCGGGCGCGCAAGGACTTGGATACAATACAGGCACATGCCACAGGGGGGTCTGGGGGGCGGAGCCCCCCAGCCGCCGGAGGCCACGGTAGTGAACATCTGTTTCTTCCGGGTGTACAGATTCCGGGCTGTTCCTTCCGTGGGTACAGATTCTGCATGAGCTGGCTGCGTCCTCCAGGGGCTACACAGGGTGGGCTGCATCCCATTCCCTGATGGGACCCCAAAGGGTTTGGTCCAAGACAGTATACAGCACAGGGGGGTCTGGGGGGCGGAGCCCCCCAGCCGCCGGAGGCCACGGTAGTGAGCATCTGTTCCTTGGAACCGTACGATTTTGTGAGCTGCCTGCATCCTCCCGGGGTGATCTGTATTCCATCCCCAATTGACCCCGAAGGGTGTTGGAAAAAAGACAGGCAGACGGCACAGGGGGGTCTGGGGGGCGGAGCCCCCCAGCCGCCGGAGGCCACGGTAGTGAACGTCCGTCCCTTCGCGACCTGCGTTTTCTCGGGGTTTGACAAAGAAACTGGACAGAAAAACGGTCGGGTAAGTTGCTCGCAGTCTGACTGAACATGAGTCCACTCATCTGCGAGGCTGCCAGCCGCCACCAGTTTTCCACCACCACCCCGGATTTTTCCCGGAAATCTTTTTTTTTCCCCTTAAATGTGAGGATTGGCCTCACTTTAGACCCCCTATAAAATGCTCTGCCTGTGTGGTTGTCTTCGTCGTTTTTCTTCTGCGACCGGACATCCCCTTCTGGAGACACCGATCTACACTATGAACCGCTAGCTGATGCTGGAGCTTTCGGGAGCCTCTGCGAGTGGGTGGCCACGTTTTCTTTGGTGGACGCATCCAAAAGGAAATAAAGAAATAAAGAACCCGAAAAGAGGTCGAGGCACCCGCTCCACACCAGCATCTTGGGGCTGGGGGTTCACAGTTCACACAGGTGAGGATCAGTCCTCTGTGAGGCGCTTATCCTGAAGACGTTCCAGTTCCCCAGTCGGTCTCCAGAAACTCGGGCCGCGTCTGGCGCTGTATCGCCTCGGCGGGGCTGTCGTCCCTTACAGTCTTCTCTGTACGAGGTCATCCACAGGCTGCACACCTGCCCCGCGGCTGTGTGGCAGTCTTCGCGGAGTGCAATGCGAAGGTCTGGCCTGACGTGGTGTGACTATTTAGACTCCAGGTGTCTCCACCCTTCCTGGTCTGGGGAGCCTCGGTACCCAAGCCGTTTTAGGTCATGCTCCGGACCACGGCCGTGCTAGACTCCTGGTGCAGGCACCCGTCATGGTCCGGGGACGGCCCCCCCAGGCAGTTTAACATCGGAATATCGGGGGTCTGGACCCCCGATATTCCGATATCCCAAAAAGGTGCACCCTGACGTGTGGGAGTCCACCGTGTGGTGTTCGCGAATCGGCGAATCAAAAAAAAGAATAGCCAAAATTGGGGAACCAAAAACCCGAACACAGCAGCCCCCCCCCCCCCCTAGGCATACAGTGCAAACGATAATTATTATCGCATACCTGGGACCCCCCGTGTATAAGTCCCCCCCCCTTACCCCCGTGTTTAAGTCCCCCCCTGGGGGTCTGGCAGGGGGGGGACTTAAACACAGGGGGACCTAAACACGGGGGTGGGCTGGTCTGGAGGGTCATCAGGTGGCCCCTAGACCCTCCAGGTGCTGTCTGAGTCGAAAAGTGGGGTGCCAAAAGTCCATCCGAACCGGAATTACCCCCCTACGACAGCAGAGGAAGAGGTCTTCTTGGTCTCCACTGTGCCACCCCCGTGTTTAAGCCCCCCCTGTGTTTAGGTCCGCCCCCCCCGTGTTTAAGTCCCCCCCGGCCGAAAATCGCCTCCAGGGGGGGGACTTAAACACGGGGGGTCCCAGGTACGATATTTATTATCGTATTCCCATTATCGTATATTATCGTATACGATAATATACGATAATGGTGCGATAATTTTTTGAGATTTTCGGAAAACCAGAAATCAGCCCAGAGCACATTGAAAAAGTGGTAAAAGTGGAGCCGGAAGCTGCCATTTTTGCTTCTTTGAATTATTGGTGACGGGGGGCTTCACTCAGAAGTGTAGAATGTCCCTCACAAATGGGTAGCAGAGACACAACACACATAGTGCCATGACATGCACATCACTATGTCTGTCTGAAGAAGTTTCAGGCACAGTGGGGCGGAGAGGACTCTGGGGATTGGGCAGTGGCCGTTCCACATGCCCTTCCCCTCGTGACTTACACCCTGTCGCCACCCCACTTCATGGAAAACATGACTACGCAGCAACAGGGTCATACTTGCGGCGGTATGCAACCACCAGTACAGCCTGTTGCGGGTTCGCAAAGCCGACTGGTACGCTGCCTTGCCGTCGGGACCCAGATACTGAGGACACCCCTGTGAGAACACTGAGGGAAGACGTTGGGCTAGCCTAGTTGAAGCAGGTGTCGGGGTGACCGAGACAGAGCACCCTGCCCAGAACATGAACAAGAAAGACTGTTCGACTGATGGGGAAGAACCTGATAGGCAGGTGTGGTCTTCGGTGCAATGTTTGGAGAGATCAGGAGATTTCTCTTCAAGGCTACCACTTATGTTGGACTTGGCCTTCGCTCCCGTGATCAGTGAAAAAGTGAGGAACACCGTTCTTCCCCTCTGACTGACGACCAGTGATGACATAGCGAAGGACCTTGAATGGGGTTTGAACCCGAGAGAGGCAATACTCAACCAAGGGTATTCTTCAGGACCTGGCACGGAACGGGCGATACGAACGCTCCCACCGTGCGCACGGACCTGTCTGCAACTCTACAAGGAACCACGGGGTGGCGCGCGCACATCACCTCGGAGGCCTCAAGGAGCCTGCCTGACCTGCACGACTCCGCTGCGCTACAAGGCGGAGCTCGGGCGCCATCCTCACCGACAGCAAGGCAAGGGGTGATGATCATCTGGAGACACCTGAGCCCATGCAGGATTGGAGAGACGCGATCCACCTGAGGGAGACCACCATCCACCTCCTTCGGGCAGACCACACAGCCTTGTCGATGACCACAGCAGCCCGGACACAGACCAGTACGCGTACCCTGCCTGCAGCACCGGACCCCACAGGCTCATCTTACCCTTCCTGGGGCTGGGAGAATGGTAGTGATCTCTATTTTGTGGCTGATTGTGGCCCTTGGCGGGGTTTGGTGGCGTTTGGCGGTGGTAAACTGGAGATTTCGGTGATTGGTTTCGGGCAAAATCAGGTGGGTATCGCATACGATAATGGGATTATCGTATGTTATCGCATACGATAATAATTATCGTATCTGGTCGTATACGATAATCCATTATCGCATCATACGATAATGGATTATCGTATGCGATAATAAATTATCGTATGCGATAATTTTCCGAAAATTATCGTATCTGGTATATGTGCGATAATAATTATCGTTTGCACTGTATGCCTAGGGGGGGTCATAAGCCCCCCTAAAAACGTACGAAAACCAAAATTTTCAACATACCATCAGAACCGCCCTAATACCTGATCTGACCCGAAAATCCGACCCATACCCCCCCGGAAACTGTCTGGGGCCCACTTGTGACACCTGATACGCACTTTTGTGATGATTTTTTGGGGTCCTAAAAAATGTACCTCAGTTTCGTACCTTGCCTTTGTACCTGAACCACTCCCGACCGCATTATTTCGTTCTTTGCCTTTTCTGCGGTGGTTCTGGCTCAGGTGGCACGCATGTTGCCTTCCCCAGTGCCTCGGCAAGGTCTTTCTTGACCTGATTAGTGGGAATGTTGTGTTGTTGCGTCAGCAGAATGAGTTCAGCCACCTTCTGGGTGTAGTACTTCGATCGCATGTGGGTCATTGTGAGTACTTCGTACGCCTGGGAGGCTGCATCGGCATTAGTAGGCAGCGTTGTAGATGCTTTTGCTTCGTCGATCTTAGCCTGTGAAGGCACGATTGGGATATTGTACGCCCTGAGAGCCGAAGTGGTTATGATTGTGCTGTGTAATTTGCGCCCCGCAGGATATGCACACCACGCAGTCTCGACAACACGTATGAGAGTGTACCATGTGGGGACTCAACAAGGTCATTGGATCGGCATCTGCCTGCCGACTCAGCCCCCACACAGTGCGACCGCAAGGTCGCCAGGGATGTCTCAACGCCAGGGGAATACCCTCCCCTTGCGTTGTACAACCCTACTCTCAACCCTCGGGTCCTCTCCTGGAGGCGGTGGTGGCGGGCCCGCAACGCTTCGTACTTCCGGTACAGACTGGGGTAGTCTGCCCGGCTGACCCGCTCATTGCTTCCTAGATCATCTGCTGCTCTGGAGCTGCCATCACTCTCACTGCCCACATCAGTTGGTGTGGGGGTAGGAGCAGGACGAGTGGGAGGAGTAGGAGTGCAGGTGACATCTTTCTTGGCTAGCAAGGAACGCCGCTTTTCCCGCACGTGCGTGCAGTTGATGCACCACTGCATATATCTGTCGTCACCACGTCCCACTCGCTCTCCTATGTACCCAGCCCGACGGAGCGCCCGAAATAATGTCGCCTCACCGATGTCGTGTGCCGTTTTCTTTTTACGCAGGTCTGCCACAACGCTCTCTGCCGAGACCCCGCACATCTCCCGTTTGGCGAGCGTCTTTCGAGCAAGGTACTCCTCTGCAGCAGCATCTGACACCTCTGCGAGGCCCTGGGCACGCGGCATGTGTTGCTCGGCGTGCTGAGTGAGCGTAGTGACACCCTTCCCTTGCAAAGAACGAAATAATGCGGTCGGGAGTGGTTCAGGTACAAAGGCAAGGTACGAAACTGAGGTACATTTTTTAGGACCCCAAAAAATCATCACAAAAGTGCGTATCAGGTGTCACAAGTGGGCCCCAGACAGTTTCCGGGGGGGTATGGGTCGGATTTTCGGGTCAGATCAGGTATTAGGGCGGCTCTGATGGTATGTTGAAAATTTTGGTTTTGTACGGGCTTATGACCCCCCCTACCCCCCCCCCCCCCTAGGCATACTTGTACCCCCATATGGGGAAGGCCAAAAATATGGGGAAAATATGGGGGGAATATGGGGGGTTTTTCAAGTCCTGTTCCCCCATATTTCCCCCATATGGGGGATATATGGGGGAAAACCCAGGGGTTCCTCAGGTGGAAGCAGTCAACAAACAGTTCTCTTCGTTCTGCTTTTCACAGGGTGTGAAGTCAGCGACTGACAGGAGACGTCTAGCACCTTGCAGAGCCATCTCGCATCGTCGCTTTCTGCGGAGAGGAAACGCTCGGCTGAAGTGCTCGAGTCAGACCACAAAAGGTGCTGTGAGAGCGCCGACCGCCACTTTCTTCAAGTCTGAGTAGCGGTCATCAGAGCATGCTGTCCAGTAGTCCTGTCTTTGCTGGCAGAACAGTTGCGTCCTGCAGCCAGTCCTTGTACTGGCCTTCACAGGTCTCATTCCACCCGGCAGATGCAGCTTGAACATGTCAAGCACTGCCTGGTGACGAGCGTTGACTCCGACTTTTCGGCGCTCGGAGCGGTCAAAAGTGGCGGAAGCGCCTGACACCCTAGAATGCACTGCTTGTGAATTCTCTTATCTAATAAGGATCCCAGGGGGCAGTTCGCAATCGCAAACACACCAGAGGAGGAGGACAGCGAGTGTGAGAGTGACGTGCCAGACAGGACGTAAAAACACAAGAGTGTGTGTTGTGAGGAGCTGTTAACCCTGAACGCGCTCTGTGTGTCTGTGCGTATGTGTCCACCACCGCTGCCGCTGTCACTGCGGTGCCCCGCCAAACCGGGAAGCGTTCGCCCTCCGCTGCCGCTGTATCGGCGCAGGAGAGGAACAGGAGGTCGGTGCGACCCACCTGGGGGATCTTCCAGGGGGGGGCCACACCTGGCCACACCTGAACGAGCGCGCACCCCCCAGGATCGGACTCCTGGAGGATCCCCAACAAGGCATGATGCCGGTTTCGACGCGCACTTCGTGTGTGTGTGTGCATGAGTGGTTTGATGTTCTCCCGTTGCAGCACGAATACCCCCATATCCCCCCATATGGGCCCCATATTTCCCCCATATTCCCCCATATTTTACCGGTTTTTCCCCATATTTTCAGCCTTTTTCCCCATATGGGGGCGGGGTTTTGCGACCCCCCATATTTCCCCCAGATTTAGGGGGTTCCCCATATGGGGGGACAAGTATGCCTAGGGGGGGTCAAATGGGGGTGACAAACACGATTTTTCAAAAAACCGGCGCAGAGGCCCCAAAGCCCCCGTAAACCCTCCAAACCCCCCCAGATCGGTCCGGAAACCCATCGAACCCCACTTTTCCACCATTCCGGGCACCTCAGGTGCCCGAATTGGGGTACCTAAATTTTGTGCCACCGTTTGGTACCGGACAGTGCCACTGTGTGGGAGGTTGGAAAAGAAAATGCCCCAACACACCACATCTGAGGGTTGCAATGCATGTTGCTTGCCAACCACGTCATCCGGTGGGTGTCAGGCGCTATGTAGGTGGCATGAGCCAGGTCTTCGATGTGTTCTGGCTTGTATATGTACCTCCCTGCCTGCGGCACAGGCACTGCCTTTGTCCCCCACACCAGCCACAGAGAGCGTATTGTACTCGGTCCACGGTTGCTGATTCATTGTGATGCGTTGTATCCTCGAGTGAACGTCACACACTAGTGGCACCACCACCCGCCATCCGAGAGCTGTATTGACTTTGCGCCCTTCCGTTGCATTCACCTCGCCACGCATATTGCACCGTTCAGTACCAGTGCTCTTGGGCCAGGCAAAGTAGACCGCAGCAACTACCAATTCTGGCACAATGGGTACCACGACAGCGCACTTCGTGTGTTCCCGGAATGTACAGCTCGTGTTGCAACAGTCGTTGTCAACACATCCCGGTTGTGGAGCACTGCTGCACAGGAATCACACGACCATCTGGACTTGTTCCGTACCTACAGGCAGCCTCCCGGTGCATGGTGGCAGGGAGGTACATATACAAGCCAGAACTCATCGAAGACCTGGCTAATGCCACCTACATAGCGCCTGACACCCACCGGATGACGTGGTTGGCAAGCAACATGCATTGCAACCCTCAGATGTGGTGTGTTGGGGCATTTTCTTTTCCAACCTCCCACACAGTGGCACTGTCCGGTACCAAACGGTGGCACAAAATTTAGGTACCCCAATTCGGGCACCTGAGGTGCCCGGAATGGTGGAATAGTGGGGTTCGATGGGTTTCCGGACCGATCTGGGGGGGTTTGGAGGGTTTACGGGGGCTTTGGGGCCTCTGCGCCGGTTTTTTGAAAAATCGTGTTTGTCCACGTAAAAGGGTGGCATTTGACCCCCCCTAACCCCCCCCCCCCCCCCAGGGTAGTAGGCACGACGCGGTCTTCACCTCCCGCCGGGTACCCGGGTTCCCGGCCGGGTACCCGGGTTCCCGCCTCCGGGTACCCGGCCGGGTGGTCCGCCGGGTACCCGGGGGTACCCCCCGGATACCACCGGATACCGGGATCCGGGTACCCGGATCCCGGTATCCGGCCGGGTACCCGGCGGGTACCCGCCCGGGTACCCGGCCCGGGAACCCGTGAATTATTGTCCATAACCCAGAGTGTATAGGGGGACCCTTTTCAAATTTTTTTTTCGGGGGGGTCCTATTTTGGACGTTTGAGCCCGATTTCGAAGGAATTTTTGAGTTTTGAGCCTATTTTGGGCCCTAAAACGCGTTAAAACGGGTCCCGGAATTTCCGGAAAATGGCTGTTTTTTGGCCTTGGCGAAATTTCGCCCAAACTATTGACCCAAACTTGTCTGGGCCCATAATTGGGTCCTGGTGGTCTGGAACTGTTCATTTTCGAAGGCAGTCGTGAGAAAATCGCGACGTTTCGCCCCGAATTCTCACTCATGTGACCCCAAAAATCAAGCAAATGAGGTTTGCTCCGGCTTACACAACTCCAAATCCGAGTTGTGGAAGCCGGACCTTGTTGTGGGAGAAAATCGGCCAAGTGAGGAGGTTTCTTGTGCGAAATTCGAGCAATAAAGCTCAAGTAATCAAATGCCATGACCCCAACCACAACCCCACCCCCTGCCCTCTGCCCCCCACCCCTGTGCAGGTCATGTGCCCCATCCCATCCCGTGTTGCCTTGTTGCAGATTTTCAAATTGGGAAATTTCAGGTGACCCGATGATAGGGATGTACCCCGAGGGTCTACCTGCAGGGATCCACTTTTTGCTATGCCTGCATTGCTGCTGTTTGCGCTTCTCGCCTCCACACACCACCCTGGGGGGAGGGACAGAGGGCGGAGGGGGCTACACACTTACACAACCGATCCGGTCAAACAATGCCACGTCATCCCCATTGGGGTCCTGGACCGCGGCCTCTCTCCCAGCGAATTGGTGTCGTCATCAGGCAGGCTAAGTAGTTGTCTACACAGGACATTGGTTTTAAGGGGGTCTGAGTTCTGCGGAACTGGCTTCAAGGGACGCCCCCTCGTAATGACTGGGTGGATGGAGCCAAGTAATACCAGGTGGTCGGACACCGGAACTCTCGGCATTTATTAGTCGCGGGAACTGTGTCCGTGTGGTAGGTGACCCCTTCCGATTCCACTGATTCCACTCTTGAACATGTAGTGTTGGAAGATACTTGGTGTTCTGATGTTTTACAGGGTACTTGACAAAGGAAAGAGGGTGGTCAGTCTTGTGACACCCTGAATCCTTCCTGTGAGCAGCAGATCCACAACACCTCGACTTCTTTCAGCGGCTGTATTGATATTGCCTGACACAGCAAACATGATTCAATTGGAGGAACAAGCCTCGTACACCAGCGGCCCAAAAGGTGGATTTCATGTATGGTTTTAGGATTTCCCTTACTACTGATGGTGTAGAGACTACAAAGCCTGACCTGATGACGCCGCCATGAACCTGGGAGACACGCCGCGTGAGAAGGGACCTCGGTGCGGGGTGGCGTGAAGATCCTGCCTGAGTGCCCTCGTCGGGACCCGCGGTAAACCGTGGCGTTCCCCCCGAGGCAAGTCCAGGACGAAGGTTGCAGATAACCGCTGCACCTCTTCGTCCGAAAGGAGCTCACAGGATAGGGGAACTGCCCACACCCCACTCACGACAGTGTATCCGAAAGGTGCACTGCGCGTGTGGTGGCGGTGTCGGGTCCAGACCCACCTCGTTCCCCCATGCCCGTCAGTTGTTGCCCCTGCAGGGGTGGCTGCTGTCTGGCATGGGGGGCGCCCTCCCTGCCTTGCAAGGAAAAATGTAGAACGGCATGCTGCCCGTTTCTTCATTTTTTCACCTTGCCTGGCAGGGGGGGGCCCACCCTCACGGGGGGAAAAAGAGGAACGGCATGCTGCCCGTTCACTCTTTTTTCCTCCCGTCGTGGGTGGGCGGCTACCCGGGGTATCCGGCCCGGGTACCCGGGTATCCGCCGGGTACCCCCCGGGTACCCGGATCCGGGTACCCGGGCCGGTAACCGGGACCTCCCGGGTACCCGGATCCGGGTACCCGGAAAGGTGGAGACCGCGTCGTGGGGCAAGAGGTTTCCCCCGGGATTGGCAGACTAAGACTTCCTTCCCCTGCCCCCTCCGCCCCTCGCCCCAAGCCAGCGATTTCATCGTTCTTTCTTTTGAGCAGTTTCCAACATAGGGCGTCTGTTCTATCCGCACGGCCCGTGGTGATGGCGGTCTGCTTTTGAAGTTATCGGAGCAACGGGGCACACATATTACAACACACCACACACACGTTAACAGACCCATAGCTCACCTTCCTGCACTTCAGAACGAAGGCCCCCTCAGAGACTGTGACTGCTCGGGAACAGTCTGACATACCACTGGCACACGGAAAACTGGCATCTGCATATGGCATGGAAAATCGGACCACACACACATACACATACACGTGAATCCTTTTATAGCAGTGCAGACAACACCGAGGGCTTGCTCTTGATGTGATTCTCCAGACACATGCGTGGATCGTTTTGGAAAGCGCCGGTGGCACCTGGTAGCAGGGACCTGCCCTCCACGCCGATGGGGGCCTTCGCTCTGAAGTGCAGAACAGTGAGCCGCCTCACAATACAGGCTGCAACCCTGGCACACTTTGACACAGAGCGGATGCCCCCCCCCGCTGGGTTTTAAAAATAACTAACGCAGCTCTGCCTGTGGGAGCCCCCCGTTGCCCACACTCGCTAGAGCCCTGATAACACCCGGAAGCCACGGGCCTCTCCATTGATTTGCACACTGATTTGCAGGCAGTCGGGAATGCTGAGAGCAAGGGGGGAGGGGGGAGGGGGGGGTGGGGCTGAATCACGGATCCACTGAGCTGGTGCACCGATGGGAGGGCCCCGGCACGTTTTGTGAGATAATGTTTGAGCACCAACTGGGGAACCGAGACTGGCCCACGCACGTTAAGAGTTTCTGTTCAGCGGAAGTGGCGCCGAGCGAACTCTGGTGAATACTTCTGCCGAACAACAGGCACACACACACCCACACACGCATGTAATTGATTTTCAGGATCGCAGCGCAAAAAAAACGCACCGAGAAAATTCTGCTCTCGATGTGCTCTCACACCACCTCCACCCTACACACACACTGCGTCCGTACGTTGTTTAACTCCAGCCCAACCCCCTTGGCTCCTCCCCGTATAACCCCAACCTCGGTGACCCCGACACCCGCGCTGCTGGGAGTTGGCTTTTAATATTTTAAAAATTCGTACATCCCCCCCCCCCCCCCGTGTTGCGCACTACGCCGTGCTCTGTTGTGTTGGCCCCATTTGCGTGCTTCTTTTTGTGGCAAACGCACCGTGCTGCACGGCAGGTGGAGAGCAATGGTTTTTTTTAAACTTTTGCACACGTACACTGAGTGCCACTCCACACCCTCAACGTGCAAAGGTGGTCAGAAGGTTGCACAAACAAAACGATCTCAGCTGGCACAAAAAGATAAAGCTGTTGTTTGTGCGCCAAATCCGGGCAAAACAAAGGCAACTCCGCAGCCTGACTAGGAGGTTGAATTTGTTGCCCAAGCGCTGCCCACTATCTTTTTGACACTGACAGGCCCTTGTTGTGGTAAAAAAATGCGTTGTGCTTCAGTGCATTAGGTGGGAGAGAGAGAGAGAGTCTTCCATGGGCTGGGGCTTCAGGGGAGCAGCACGCCAGCGACACGTTGTCAAGCAGTTGATAGGGAGAGAGAGAGAGAGAGAGAGAGAGAGAGAGAGAGGCTCCTTCATGGGGGTCGTCTTCCACCAGGGGTCTTCCTACGCTACGAGTCACAACTGGTCACAGCTCGTTAGTCAGTGGGGGGGGGGGGAGGGGGCCGCCCCTCCCCGCCCTCACACACGGTGGTCTTATGCAGATGATGCAGGGATCCATGCAGACCTGTTTCTCACTCACTCGTCACAGACACAGCTGGTAGCGAAGTGCACCTCCCAGAAAAGCCTACAGATAGCTTGCCCTCCCCCCGGTGTGTGAGACGTGTGGTTCACGAGACACAGAGGGGTCTAGGGCATCCCAGGGGCAACGGGGGGGGGAGGGGTGGTGGTGGTGGTGGGACAAACTCATGGGCTACGCAGCCCGACGGGGGGAAAAAAAAAACACGCGCGTAATGTGGGTGGGGGGAGGAGGAGAGAGGAAGTGCGTTACAAAAGAGAAAAAAAACAACCAGTCGTCCACCCCCCGCGTGGAAACCGCGAAGCGAGACGAATGCTGAAGTTTTTTTTTTACCGGTGGGCAGCGCCCTTGGTGTTTCAAAGTGAAAAGGGGAGGAGGGTGCTGGCCGTGGTGGTGGGGCGGCTTCGATCGGGAGCCCCGAAAAGTGTCACAGCGCTTGTTCTGCACTTTTGCTCCCGTTTCCTTGATGTGTTGACACGTAAAGTGAGAAAAATCGTGTTTCGCTTTATTGTAGACACCCCAGAACAGCTCCGGACGACTTTTTGTTGAGCGTAAATTTTTTTTGAGACATATGCATGCCACCCCCCACAAAATAAACGGAGGCGGGACGCGAAGCGGCACACGGGGCAGAACTGGATACTCTCTCTTCACCCCACCCCAAACCTACCAAGGCCTTCCTATGGCGAAGACTATTACAAGCTGATGCAACCCTGCCGTTCAGTCAGGGGTCTGGCTGTGTAGAAGGTCTCCATATCATCACGACGGTTAATCTTGCGTTGGTTTCCTCGAGAGCAACTTCAAATGAGTGTAAAGGCGCCCTGAAAAAGGCACCTCGCACAACAGGCTTGTTGAATACGGTGGGATGGCATCAATGTCTACCGCCTCTCACTGCGTGTGCCAAGATCAATCCCACCTCGATAGAATCGCTTGTGCAGTTCAAACACCTCGCTGCGCATCGAAGGGCCAATTCCCCTGAACTGCGGAATCAGCCCGCCTTCGTGATATGAATGATGCACCCGGGGGATACCACTCGTTTGCTTCATTTCGACACTCCAACACTCAAGCCTCTTGGAGCGGCTTGACTATTTGCTCAGCACCGCCTTTTTTTTTGCTAGATTTCACATGTCAGTGTCTGGCTTTTTTTCGCAACTTCGTTTCTACATTTTCTCCTTCTCCAACCCCACCCGTGACACCACCAGGGTCCGATCGTCAGCGAACCCTGGTCCGACTATCACATACACACAGCCTCTGCTGTGACGTTGGGTGGGATGGGGTTGGGCGAGGATCCGTGCAGGGTTAACCCACCTTAAAAGTGATCAACACACACACGCACACACACACACCTGATTTCTTTTATCGCAGCGTAGAGCACACGGAGTCTCACTCTGAAGACATATCGAGTATTGAGATTTGCACCGACTGAGCTCTGTGATACAGCGCTGCACACACCACGTCCCAAGGCAAGAGGTGGTTGGCCGCATCGCTAAGCCAAATGTGGCTCGAACACAACGGCCTTTCCCCCCACCCCCCCTACAGACTTGCCACAACAGCGGCACAGGGGAACAGCATCACACGGCAGAGCAACACGCCAGCAGGGAAACAGAATCCCCTCCCGAGGGCTGTGTGGCCCCACCCGCTGTAACCCCTCCTTTTGATGCTGTTGCAACGACCAACGCGCCTGGTGTGCCAAAACACAATGAGGCGGTGACACCTGTGGAGGTGGGAGCGGCGAAGGAGAGTGAGGTTCGACGGGGGGTGAAGTCGAGAACACAGCATATAGCAGGAAAGGGAGGGTGGCGGGAGAGTGGCAGTTCAGGAGAGAAAGTAATGTATCAATGTGGTCTTGGCTGCGGTGGGCGAAGAGAAAACCGGGTGTGCATTTCCCCCCACCCCACCCCCCCCCCCCCCCTCACTCCCTCGGGGCCTCTTATTTGCAACCGCCGAAACCGACGAGGGGGAAAGATCTGCCCCCTGTGCCAAACAGCATCAGCACGGCCCTTCTTATTGCAAGGGGCAGGCCCACTTTGTGTGCACTTGAAAGGGAAGACCTGCGAAGCCCCTCCCCTACACGCTGGGAATACACGAGATGGCAGCGTGCAGCCTGGCGTGCTGTTCCCCCGATGGACAATATTATGTACGACCAGAATATGGGTGCACGCTGTTGCCCGAGGTGCTGTACCACTCAATCACGACGACACAGCGAAATCCGATAGATTGTCCCATTCCTTGTGGCATCGATGACTTCCGGCCTATCGAGACGGCCGGACTGCACGTGTTTTGTTTGACGGATCACAGAAGGACAAATCACAAACCAGAAACCCAATGACAAAGGAAAAAGCGGTGTTGGGGGGGGTGTGGTAGCGACGGAGGGGGGGGGGGGGGTAGGGGGGGTCAAATGCCACCCTTTTACGTGGACAAACACGATTTTTCAAAAAACCGGCGCAGAGGCCCCAAAGCCCCCGTAAACCCTCCAAACCCCCCCAGATCGGTCCGGAAACCCATCGAACCCCACTTTTCCACCATTCCGGGCACCTCAGGTGCCCGAATTGGGGTACCTAAATTTTGTGCCACCGTTTGGTACCGGACAGTGCCACTGTGTGGGAGGTTGGAAAAGAAAATGCCCCAACACACCACATCTGAGGGTTGCAATGCATGTTGCTTGCCAACCACGTCATCCGGTGGGTGTCAGGCGCTATGTAGGTGGCATTAGCCAGGTCTTCGATGTGTTCTGGCTTGTATATATACCTCCCTGCCACCATGCACCGGGAGGCTGCCTGTAGGTACGGAACAGTCCAGATGGTCGTGTGATTCCTGTGCAGCAGTGCTCCACAACCGGGATGTGTTGACAACGACTGTTGCAACACGAGCTGTACATTCCGGGAACACATGAAGTGCGCTGTCGTGGTACCCATTGTGCCAGAATTGGTAGTTGCTGCGGTCTACTTTGCCTGGCCCAAGAGCACTGGTACTGAACGGTGCAATATGCGTGGCGAGGTGAATACAACGGAAGGGCGCAAAGTCAATACAGCTCTCGGATGGCGGGTGGTGGTGCCACTAGTGTGTGACGTTCACTCGAGGATACAACGCATCACAATGAATCAGCAACCGTGGACCGAGTACAATACGCTCTCTGTGGCTGGTGTGGGGGACAAAGGCAGTGCCTGTGCCGCAGGCAGGGAGGTACCGTATACGTAAATATTTTGGAACGTAAATATTATGGAACGTAAATATTATGGAACGTAAATATTTTGGAACGCTGGTGGGTTGGCGTTCCAGATTTTTTTCGTTCCATAATATTTACAGGGCTTTCTGCGACTCGGAGACTTGGACCAGGTGATCGGACGGCATACAGAGTCCCTGACGGGACCTACTCGTGCACTTTTCGCGCGATTCCTGACGCAAGCCGTCCTCACCACCGAGTCCCCAACTGGCCCTGTAAATATTATGGAACGTAAATATTATGGAACGGACCGGCCAAAAATGGGCCCGTTCCATAATATTTACGTTCCATAATATTTACGTATACGGTATATATACAAGCCAGAACACATCGAAGACCTGGCTAATGCCACCTACATAGCGCCCGACACCCCCCGGATGACGTGGTTGGCAAGCAACATGCATTGCAACCCTCGGATGTGGTGTGTTGGGGCATTTTCTTTTCCAACCTCCCACACAGTGGCACTGTACGGTACCAAACGGTGGCACAAAATTTAGGTACCCCAATTCGGGCACCTGAGGTGCCCGGAATGGTGGAAAAGTGGGGTTCGATGGGTTTCCGGACCGATCTGGGGGGGTTTGGAGGGTTTACGGGGGCTTTGGGGCCTCTGCGCCGGTTTTTTGAAAAATCGTGTTTGTCACCCCCATTTGACCCCCCCTAGGGCAGTGATTAAATAAACGTTGAAAACGTTTAGCGTTTATAAACGTTTAACGTTTCTCAAAATTCTGAGCGGAAATAAACGTTCAGATAAACGCTTACTGGGGGGGGTCAAATAGTACTACCGGGTAGTACTAATAGGCGGGACCGCTTGCCTAAATCGTGAAAATGTAGATAAATGGTAATTGGTGACGATGAGTCACTTTTATGACCCCCAGGTCGCCAAAACGCTGTTTATCGGCATGTTTGGAATCCGTACGGATTGTGATGGGGTCATTTCAGTTGTGAGTTGCCTAATTTCAACCTTGTTTATGGGTTGGCTTCCGGGCCAAAGACCCTCCAGAGGTTCAATGGGATCCAAGGGGATCATACACATGCAGATCCCCTCGCCGGTACACTACCGACACCCAGTAAACACCCGCGTCACTGGTGTTCAACACGGCGGCGAATCACGTGTCGCGCGCCGTGCTCGAGAGGGCCCCACCTCGCTCGGCGGTGTGGAAGGGGCGTCTCTTGAGGTCGATGACCTGCTTGCAGAGGCTCGAGCGAGACCAAAAGATCGTTAGGCCATGCTTTCACACCGAGGATCGGTACTGAAGATCATGTATCGAGCAAGATTTTACCCTTATGCTCTACGTGAGATTTCTGTTCTCACTGAGCTTGCCTTCGGACACCTGCGTTAATGTGTAACAGAGTGTGCCGCCCCAACCAAACTCCCCACCTGACTGGTGTCTCCAAACGAGGACTCACTAGCTAACGCCAGTTTGTCGCTAGACAACCTCCCCCACAGCCAGTGCCCCCATGCAGGTTACTGCGTACTGCAGCTCTTCCTTGCGATCGCTTCAAGGTTCGCCAGGTCATGACGGGTCACATTTCGGGAGAGTTGTGTGGGAGAAACGGGTTGGACGGGTTCTTATGTATCCGATGGTCTGCAGTGGTTGGCAGTGCTGCTCTTCAGAGCGTGGCGTTGATTACCAGCTCAGCCAGGAGGCTCGGTGCAACCGATTTTTCTCAGCGGCATGCCCCTACTACAGGGGCAACAGTCTTAGAAAGGGGAAAAAACGGGCAAAAAGGGGGGTACCTGGGACCCCCCGTGTATAAGTCCCCCCCCCTTACCCCCGTGTTTAAGTCCCCCCCTGGGGGTCTGGCAGGGGGGGGACTTAAACACAGGTGGACCTAAACACGGGGGTGGGCTGGTCTGGAGGGTCATCAGGTGGCCCCTAGGCCCTCCAGGTGCTGTCAGAGTCGAAAAGTGGGGTGCCAAAAGTCCATCCGGACCGGAATTACCCCCCTACGACAGCAGAGGAAGAGGTCTTCTTGGTCTCCACTGTGCCACCCCCGTGTTTAAGCCCCCCCTGTGTTTAGGTCCGCCCCCCCCCCGTGTTTAAGTCCCCCCCGGCCGAAAATCGCCTCCAGGGGGGGGACTTAAACACGGGGGGTCCCAGGTAGTACTAATATACTGGAAAAACAATCTATTTTGAAAAACCCAGGGGGTAGTTGTATTTGAGGGGGTAGTTGTATTTAAAGGGGTAGTACAATTTGACCCCCCCCAGTAATAAACGTTTCCTGCAGGCTCTGCCACTGAGTCACTTTACATCATAATATATCATGGCCAGCACACCACACCCCAAATTCCAGGGCGGGGGGTCACCGCTGCGGTGAGAACAGCAAGATGTCGAAGCGCAGGGTCGAAAACATCGGCGCTATTTCTGGCCACTTCTTGTACCCGTGCCTGCTGTACCAGGTGCCTGTTCCAGGCCTGCTGTACCAGGTGCCTCCCATCAGAGGAGGCATCTGAGAGACTCTCGTATGGCGTCCCTGTGCCACATGCTCACAGGTGAGGCACCACACCCGAGGACGCGCTCCCTGGCAACGGATGCGCCGTGCCACAGGCCCAGCTGCCGTAAGCTCCCAAGAACAGCGTCAAATGGGACACGAACTGTACCATACTTCTCCCACAACTGTTCCTGGCGCGATTACCTCATATTGGCTTGCCTTTTGGCCTCTGGAGGGCACCGAGAAGCTGTTATGTTTCAGAACAATCAACGACAACAGTTCTTCTGTGCATCTGGCAGGTTGAGGTGTGCTTGCTCTGCTTGATGTGTCCTGTGGTGTGCAGCCCAGGTACAAGTTCTGTCCCAAAAAATTTGGTTGCTAAAAACGGCATCGTCGGGGGCATACCACCCCCTGTGAGTGGGCGGAATTGAGTTTCCGGAGCATATTGGGCACTTTCTGCCACCAGAATCGTGTGGGAGTGTGTGAGGTCAGGTTATGTGGGTGGGGTGTGGGCACAAGCTGCTTCGCTAAATAAACGCTAAACGTTTAGCGTTTATAAACGTTTAGGAGGATTCTTCATATTCCTGGATTTCCCGAATTTCCTGGATTTCCCCCGGCCCCTTAGGCGATTTCAGGGCGGACAGGGCGGACATGCCCGGACCCGGAAATCCGGGTGTCCGGATGTCCGGGTCCAATTTTGACCCCCCCCCCCCCCGGACATTTCCCGAATTTCCCGCCCGGACATGTCCGGGCGGACATCCGGACATCCAGAAATGTCCGCCCCGGACAGGGCGGACATGTCCGGGCGGACATTTTCTGGTGTCCGGATGTCCGGGCGGACATGTCCGGACCCGGAAATTCGGGAAATCCAATTTTGACCCCCCCCCCCCCCCGGACATGTCCGGCCAGGACCTCAATAGTTTGATTTTTGGTCCAGAAAATAGTTTGAAAATTTTTGAAATCTGGGTGCCCAAAAAAAAAATTCCTAAGACCGGCGATTTGTAGGGGGACCCTTTCGAATTTTTTTTGGAGAAGGGTAAATTGAACGTTTTTGGCCAAATGAAGCCACTGCGACCATTCCCGGGCCTCGGAAATCAGATTTTTGCCCCTCAAATGCGGTGCCGGTCCGGACAAAAAACCGAAAAAATCGTGAAAAATGGCCCATTTTCCCCAGCCAAAAATGCCCCCCGGACACCCCCAGAGACATGTCCTAATCCGGGGTGCCAGCAGGGGGGACCTTTCGATTTTTTTTTCGAGGAGAGGTCAATTGAACGTTTTTGGACATCTGAGGCCACTGCGACCATTCCCAGGCCTCGAAAATGAGATTTTTGGCCCTCAAATGGGGTACCGGTCCCCACGAAATTCCGAAAAATTCATGAAAATCGAAAGGTCCCACGCACCAAATTCTGCCCAAAAATCGTCAAAAATGGACATGTCATATGCAGCAATGGGGCACCAATCACTCCCCAAATTTTGCTGCATGATTCCACGGCAAGCCAGATTTTCTGATCAATTAGTTTGTTTGAGCATGTTCCTGGCCCTTGTTTGGAAAGTAGATGACCCCTGGCTGGAGAGGACGGTTGTGCTCGACCGGACGGAGAGAGAACCTTCTCCATAACCACCTCCACTCCACAATGCCACAAGTGGCAGGAAGGCCGGGTGTTACAGGCCTCAACCAGGGTTCCAAGGCTCTCCACTTCCTGGCTGCGTCAGGGATCACCGGGTACAGCGAGCAGGATTACCTGTACTGACACCCCAGCATGTACCACCGGAAGAACCCGAAACAGCAGCCCCCCCCTCATGGGGGTTGCAAGAGGCACGGAAATCGTTCAAATCGGACCAAGTCCGAAAATTCGGCACTTTCTTGGGTACAAATTGCGGTCCGAAATTTTCCGATTTTTTGAAAAAAGGCTAATTCTGTAAGGGGGACCTTTTCGAATTTTTTTTTCGGGCACTTTTTCCACAAGGAAATGTCCGCCCTGTCCGCTACTGTCCACTACCGATTTCAAGGATCCTCCTTAACGTTTATTTTAAAACGGTTTCTGAAATAAACGTCGTTTATTGGGTTCACTGCCCTAGGGGGGGGGGGGGGACCACCAGGCTCCCACCCCAGGTGTCTGGTGTGGGGGGGGGGGGGGGGTGGCGGCGGTGGAGCCGCCGCTTATTTGTTTGTCTTAAATCCGGACCCCCGAGTCGGGGCAAACGTCAAAACAGGGCGCCCGTTGATTGAGGAGAGGGTGGCGCAACAAGAACAAAGAATCCGAGATGATGTTCATCACAGAAGGAAATGGGGGTGGGGGGGGGGGGGGTTCAGGAGAGAATCGAATTATTTCACTTCTTGACAACGTGTTGCAGTGACCAGTCCCCGAACACCCACGACATATTTTAAAACGCAGTACCTAGCACAACAAGTGAGTAGAGTAGCACTGCGACCAGCTCGCCCTCCACACGCAGAAAAATCGTACTCCTTTCGCTTTATTATAGACACCCTGTCCAGCAACTGTGGGAGAACAGTTCCGGACTACTTTTTGTTGAGCGCACACAAGGCTGTGTTGAGGCCCTGTGAAGTGGCATGAGGTGCTAATCCAAAGCTTCAGTCGTACGATTTCCTTCGTTACTTCGCGACTTCGCTACGCTTCGTCGCTCGTAACTAGTAAGAACGAAAATGGAGAAGAAAATCACCCACCGTACCGAGCCAACCGCTCACACGCACGCAGAGCAGAGCACATCCGTTAAAATAACACGCAACAGTAACAAACGATCGCACGGCAGCCATTGCCCCCCCCCCCCCTCCGCTCCACCAACCCTCCCCACATCGGTGCCCTGATCCCCCCTGCAGAGAGCAGCCCCGGGGGCAACAGAAGCACGCGCACTGAGTAGGGCGTGGTGGGGCGGCACAGTGGCACTGCACGTCATGATTCATACGGGTGTTTTCTTGGGATGCCAGTCCGCTGGCTGTATGCGTGAGTTGCAGCGTCCCATCGATTTTTGAACGATTTGAACACTTTTTTGCCGTTTTGTTTGGGCTGTACTACTGAGGGAGGGGGGTGGGGGTGGGAGTAAGTAAGGAACTCTGAGGCCAGTGCCACGCATGTCACACTGAGTAGGTCCGGATGGCTCGGCACTGCGCTGCACTGAGGCACACACCCCCCACGCGAGTATGTTTTGCTGTAGCGCAGCAGAGCACCACCGAGCAAGCGCCTGCTCTTGAGAAGGGCCTTCGCTCTGAAGTGCAGAACAGTGAGCCGCCTCACAATATAGGCTGCAACCCTGACACACTTTGCCACACAGAGTGAAGACGCCCTTGCATACCCCCCCCACCCACCCACCCACCCACCCAAATTTCCCTTGTCACGCACCTGCGCCCGACTCAGAAAGGGGGAGGCCCATAAAAACGTGGCCACCCTCACAGGCAAGCACACACGTGAATCGGTTAAAGTCGGTTTGTGATTTGCCTGTGGTGGTGGTGGGGAAACGAACCCTACACACAACCCCGAGAGCGACAACTGCGCCCCTGTTTCCGATGATTCCGCCGGGCCCCTCCCCCTCCCAGCCCCACCCCCCACACCACCCCAGCATAGCACACAGCCCGAAAATGAATAGAAGCTAGGTAACGAAACGCATCAAGACAGAACGGAATGGTGCCCCCCCCCCCCCCCGCAGGTCGTGGAGAGGAGTGAGGGTGGCGGACTGAGAGGGTGCAACAAACACGGTGGCCTGGTCAGCTGACTGACCAGGTTTTGACCAGGTCCAAATCTGACCAGGTCATGACCAAATCTGACCTGGTCATGACCAGGTCTGACCTGGTCATGACCAGGTCATTTTCACCCATTTTAACCGGGGGAACATGCTGAGTGGCCAAGCAGGGGGAACAATTCGCATATTCCGGACTCTCTCCGGCTGTTCTGGAAAGTATGAGTCAAAAGGGTTCAACCATACCCCGAGTCGAGAAAGAAATCGAAGCTTGAATCATGTTGGGCACAGGGGGGAAATGGTCAAGAATTGGCCGAAAACTACCAAAAAGGAATGAGGCCCCCCCCCCCCAGGTTCCCTGCCCACCTGGACGCACTCAAGTGCCGCACACCGGGTCCCTCCCCCCTTTTGCAAACTTCTTGTCACGTCACCACCAGCCCCTCAGAATCCCAAAAAAAAAATGTCGAAGAGGTCTGCATCATCCCAGGCCACGCAGAAGGCGTCGAAGGCGGCCAAGGGTGGTGTGGAGGAGAAGGACGCAGAGCCCAACACCCTGCTCTCGTTCGTCAAGCTTTACATTGTAAAGCGGAAGGGCGGCGAGCTGTTTCACAGCAGCCTCGCGTCGCTGTTCGAGAAGGTTGTCCCAGCCGAGGGGACGCGGGTGGAGTGTGCGGGTGGCAACCTCACCAAAGCCATCGCCACCCACTTTGGCACGGAGTGGGGCAGGAAGCTGACACGGAGCGAAGTGGCCGACAAGAAGAAGGCGAAGACGCTGCCCGCAGTCTACTCCATGCGTGTAGCTGGCAACTCCGACACCGTATTCATCGGAGTCGGCATGAAGCGCCTCACGAGCGCCGACAAGAACTCGTCCGAATACGAGGTGCTGAAGGAGGCGGGGTGCTCGGATGAGGTGCTGGGAGCCGACATGAAGAAGCTGCACACAGCTCAGAGCGCGGTGGGCAGTACTTCTTCGAAGGCAGCTGAAAAACAAATGATCCCGTACCCCCCAATCTCGCAGATCGGGAGGCATTCGATAGCAGACGTCCCCTTCTACCGGATCATCGTAGAGGTAGGTCCGGGAGCTAACGTGCCCGACGAGCACCCACCTGTCCTCGACGGATCGGTCATGACTGTCACGGTCATGAGGGACCTGCCCTACAAGAGCGAGGTTCCGAATGGTCTGCACGCCCGAACGTTCCACATACCGGATCCGTTCATTGTGGCGGTGGGGGCAACACCACAGGCAACGCAGGGGCAGGGTGTCGTGACCATCGACATCCAGTTGGTGAACGCGGTGGTAAGGCAGGCGGTGGTGACGAAGAAGCCCGACCAGTGGGCGTGCCTCAATATCGTCGTGAGTGACAACGACAAGGATGCTGACTCCGCTGGACCCGCTGCTCCCGAGCATCAGGATGCCAGCGAGAACGAGGAGGACGAGGGTCCCATCGGCAATGGCATAACGTTTGACCACATCTGATCACATCTGATTGTGACGTATCAAAGAGTGTAAAAGAATGGAGAAGAGAGTGCCCTGCCTTGAATGCCCCACCACCTATTTTCCGCTTGTGATACTGTTGCACTCTTCGCTCGCCTTGCGCTCACTCGCCGACACTCCTTGATAGTACACATCATTCCCATGCAGGTTAAGTCCAATGACAGGCAAGAAGGGTTCCAATGACAGGCAAGAAGGGTTTGCCAAGTAATGCATCCCGACAGCGCGATAGGGTGATCGGTGAAGGCGTGCGCCAGTCAAGATTCGATGTGAATGTGTCACAGCGTGGACTGGCGAAAATTTCGGCGACGGTGAATCGGCAGCTCGTGGCGGAAGGGCACAGCGCAGCAAGGCTGGAGCTCAGCCGCACTGCTGTGGCGAAACGGGAGCAGCATCTGCGCAAGACCGCAGAATCCCTGCTCGGAGAACTTCTTCCTGTTCTCCTTTATCTCCTCGCTTTCTTGCCACACTCTTCCCTGAGCAACCTGCAAGCTGTCCCTGTGACATGTTTGATCATGCTCGACGGCTATACTCTGGGTAACTCGTTCAAGGGAAGAAACCACCGAGTGCGGCTCTCTGCCGCACTTCAATGTGGTCATGTGGGGTGTGCACATCTGACTGTGACAGATGTGAAAAAACTTCCGTTTCACGATTACTTTGGAGGTCACCTTAAGACACGGGGGGACACGGGGGGACATCCGGGGACAAACCGGTAAAATCGGGGAAAATGACCAAAAAAAAGAGTGTGGGGAGTTGGGTCCAGTTTAGCAAAGTGAGCTCATTTTTCAAACTCCAGAATTTTTGGGGACGCTTCCTGTACCCGGCCTCGCGGGTGGGGTGTTAGGGAATCCACCCCGTGGTCACCCACTGCCCCCTGCGACACGGGGACGGGGTTAGGGGACCGGCACAGCCCAGTACGGCGATGTACGACTTGGTGCTGCTGATAGGGACTCGAAACGAGAGCAGTGCACGGTCAGCAACGCACCGACACAGGTCGTTGGTGCCAGGCACGGTCTACTTTTGAAGCCGTACCCCAGAGACTCGGTCGCTCGACAGCAAGCGAAGGCACCGCCCGGGCGCGCGGGGGGAGGACATGGCAGACGGCCTCAGGAGTGCCGGTCCGGGCGTCCCACTGTACCTCCCTGCGCCAGCCACGCCATCCTCAGGTCTGCACCAGATCAACCTGGAAGTCGCGCAGCTCCAGCACGTGCCACCCACCGCCAGCTAGATGCTGCGAGAAGTGAGCACACCCCTTGTCCACACCCAGGTGCAGGAAGCGTGACACAAAGTTGAGGAGCACACTGCACTGCAACGCTCCACCATCCACCACGACGCGGCATGCGATGGTGGCACCTGTGAGCGGCACACCTCCGCTTCGCCAAGGTGAAGTCGACCGCGAGGAGATTGACGGCGGCACGCTGGGTACCACGGGGGGCCCACGTGTCGACTCCGGTCAGTATGTGGAGCCGCCACCATTGGTCGTTCGCCTGCAGCAGTAATCCCGCGAAACATCCCGTTGGTGGCCGACGGCCACCAACGGGAGGTTTCGCGGTGGCGCTGAAGGGACACATTGCTCCGCGGTGCCACGGCTGCTGCGCCCTACGCCCTCACTCAATGACTCACTGACGGGTGCCCCCCCAGGCACGCACGTTCGCAACCCTCACGCAGCCCTCTCCAAACCTGGAAGTCAGGGCGTCGAGACAGCTTCGGTACCGACCAAGCAGGAAAGAGGTCGACGAGGTGTCGGAGGGAGGAGGCGAGCACAAAAGGGCGTCGGCTACCGCACGCCCTTTGGCCGCAGCCGACGACCGACCGAACCGGCCCCCGGCCGGGAGGGAGGTGGGGGGGGGGGGGGCGGGGGCGGGGGCGTGGGGGGCGGAGCCCCCCACAAGGGGGGTCCGGGGGGCGAAGCCCCCCGGAAAAAATTTTGAGCTATTTTGGCCAAGTCCCTGCCCGTATGGGCAGAAAAATGGAAATTCGATGACGCGTTTTAGGCCTCAAAACGGGCTCAAAACTCAGAAATTCCTTTGAAATCGGGCTCAAATATGCAAAATAGGCCCACCCCGGAAAAATTTTTGAAAAGGGTCCCCCTATGGACGGTCACCAGAAAACCGCCAAAAAAGTTTTGACAAGACACAAAAAAACCGGTGCCACCTACCGGTTTTACCGGTCCGCCTGTCCCGCGTGTCCCATGTCCGGTTACCGGTAAAAAAACCGGTTTTGTGACAAAGGCCCCAGCGGTAAACTAGCGGTAAAAACGGTAAAAACGGTAAATTCGGTATTTTGGGGTGACCTCCTTTACTTTCGTATTCCCCAAACAGCTTCAGAAAGTTCGCAGCAGCAAGATCACCGCACGTGAGAAGTGCTTTAGCATTCCTGTATCCCAAGTGGGAGGTGACCATGCAGAGCTGTGGTCACTGTTCACTGGACTCGGGGGATCGGGCCACAGAAGTGCATTTTGCTCGACCCGCAGAGAGGATTGGGTTGCGATGTTGCACATGTGTCAACGGCTATCTGTTCAAGAAATGCATAACATGGGGTTTTCTTGCCCGCTAGCTTCATCTCTCTACTCCCCGTGTTATACAGTTACCCCAGCTCTCCACGACGTAAAAGGTCTGATTTGGCTGATCTTGAAGGTCCTCCCTGAGGGAAGGGCGCTCCTTGAGCGTGAGAAGATGAGTAACATGACTGGAACGCAGGCTCGTGAGATGCTCCGCCTGCTTGAAAAAAAAACAACAGGGCCTGCAAAGCTCCTCTGCTGGTGCGTGCAGTGCTTAACCTACTTCAGATATCAAGACATCAGTGTGCATTTTCATATTCGTGGAACTCATGCAAAAGAGTTTCTGTTCGCCATTTTGTCTTATCACCTGTTCGTGTTCTTGCTTGAATGGTTCCTTCCGAAGAGTTCATATCACCGAGGCGGTGCCTATGTCCACAGTGCAAGTCACTGGTTCGATCCTGAGGACTGCCACCTATTCGCTCTCTCTGACGAAGCGTTCGAGAGGGAGAATGGGGAGAGGAAAGCGCGGGCCAGGACAACATCTGCTCGTTTCCGGGAGAGGGACCTGATGATGTTCGAGCTGGCAAACTATGCACCCGCACCAGTTTCGGCAACGACCCCGCAAGAATCTTCGTGTACCCTCTTGCAATACAATGCCATATCGTTGTGCGGGGAGTGCATGACAGCGGGTCCCGTATGGATGAAAAACTTCGATTCGTTTCGGCACCGTCTCACGACTCTCGGTCTAAGTAGTCGGGTAACCCCTGTCGGCCCGATCGATTCGCTCGGCAAGTGTTCCGATGGCTGGTTACTGACTGGCGATGCTGCCTGCAACAAACCGCGTGGTCTCCGTATTTGCCTCTGCGACAAGCAGCCGCCGATCCACACCCAGGATGCGAAGGACGGCGTGTTAGGCAAGGCAGCACGGGCCTGTGAAGCCGATGACGACAACGAAGATCCCGAAGAAGAGGAAGAAGGGGAAGAGTGTGAAGAAGCGGAAGAAGATGAAGCCGAAGGAGGGGAAGACGACGACGACGACGACGAACTAATGAACTGCGTCATATGCAACAAGACATTCGACACTGGGGGTGCACTGTTCGCACATTACGACGCAAAACACAGGGCTGGAAGCAACCTCCCTTGTACAATGTGTCAAACGCAGTGTCCGTTGTGTGGCCGTCGGGTGAAAAAAAATGGCTTGAGTCAGCACTTTTACGCCCAGCACAAGGGCAAACTGACCCCAACCCGCTGCCCGCTGTGCCTTGTGGAGGTACCAGCAGGAGGAATGAAGGAACACTGGGAGGATCACTAAGCCCTCAGAAAGCTGCTGATAATGAAGTTTCGTCGCCGACCTCTGCCCCCACCCTCCCCTACCCCGCCACCCCCCTGCCCCTCATCATCCCGCATCATATTTTATTGGTAATTTTGGCCAATTCTTGACCATTTTCCCCCTGTGCCCAACATGATTCAAGCTTCGATTTCTTTCTCGGCTGGGGGTATGGTTGAACCCTTTTGACTCATACTTTCCAGAACAGCCGGAGAGAGTCCGGAATATGCGAATTGTTCCCCCTGCTTGGCCACTCAGCATGTTCCCCCGGTTAAAATGGGTGAAAATGACCTGGTCATGACCAGGTATGACCTGGTCAATGACCAGGTCTGACCTGGTCAAGATTTGACCAGGTTTTGACCTGGTCAGGGTCTGACCAGGCCACCGTGAAGCCCGGCGGGATGGGTGGTGTGGGGGGGGGGGGGGGTTCAGGAAATTCTGAGAAAATGCGGAGAAAGGGCTCCCCCGACCTCAGCTGCATAGGCATTGCGCTGCAGTGTTTATTGCCTATAATCGTAGCGTGCGGTGTTCGCACCACACACCCCCCCGCGTCCTCCCAAATAATCAACTTGACGAGGGGGGGGGGGGGGGGGGGGGGTAGGGGGGGTCAAATGGGGGTGACACGATTTCTCAAAAAACCGGCGCAGAGGCCCCAAAGCCCCCGTAAACCCTCCAAACCCCCCCAGATCGGTCCGGAAACCCATCGAACCCCACTTTTCCACCATTCCGGGCACCTCAGGTGCCCGAATTGGGGTACCTAAATTTTGTGCCACCGTTTGGTACCGTACAGTGCCACTGTGTGGGAGGTTGGAAAAGAAAATGCCCCAACACACCACATCTGAGGGTTGCAATGCATGTTGCTTGCCAACCACGTCATCCGGTGGGTGTCAGGCGCTATGTAGGTGGCATTAGCCAGGTCTTCGATGTGTTCTGGCTTGTATATATACCTCCCTGCCTGCGGCACAGGCACTGCCTTTGTCCCCCACACCAGCCACAGAGAGCGTATTGTACTCGGTCCACGGTTGCTGATTCATTGTGATGCGTTGTATCCTCGAGTGAACGTCACACACTAGTGGCACCACCACCCGCCATCCGAGAGCTGTATTGACTTTGCGCGCTTCCGTTGTATTCACCTCGCCACGCATATTGCACCGTTCAGTACCAGTGCTCTTGGGCCAGGCAAAGTAGACCGCAGCAACTACCAATTCTGGCACAATGGGTACCACGACAGCGCACTTCATGTGTTCCCGGAATGTACAGCTCGTGTTGCAACAGTCGTTGTCAACACATCCCGGTTGTGGAGCACTGCTGCACAGGAATCACACGACCATCTGGACTGTTCCGTACCTACAGGCAGCCTCCCGGTGCATGGTGGCAGGGAGGTATATATACAAGCCAGAACACATCGAAGACCTGGCTAATGCCACCTACATAGCGCCTGACACCCACCGGATGACGTGGTTGGCAAGCAACATGCATTGCAACCCTCAGATGTGGTGTGTTGGGGCATTTTCTTTTCCAACCTCCCACACAGTGGCACTGTACGGTACCAAACGGTGGCACAAAATTTAGGTACCCCAATGCGGGCACCTGAGGTGCCCGGAATGGTGGAAAAGTGGGGTTCGATGGGTTTCCGGACCGATCTGGGGGGGTTTGGAGGGTTTACGGGGGCTTTGGGGCCTCTGCGCCGGTTTTTTGAAAAATCGTGTTTGTCCACGTAAAAGGGTGGCATTTGACCCCCCCTAGGGGGGGGGGGGGGCGGGGGGGGCTGCATTCTACTTTTGGGTTGCCTGTTGGCCACCACAACCGTCGGTGCCCATCATGTAGGCGAGCACATCGGAGACGCAGGAGACGTGACAATCCAGTTCCATCTCGGCCTGCTTCGCGCGATTGCCTTTGTACATTGCTGTGGGAGGGGTGGGATGATTCGCTCAGAAGTGCAGAGAAGGGAATCGTCCCCACAGCGAAGGAGACAAAACTGACAACAGCTTGACACAGAGCGAAGGCCCCCTGAGTGCGACGAACATTGCTTGATTTGTTGTCCATGGGGGCCGTTGCTCCGTGTCACTGTGTGTTAAAACAGTGCCACGTTGCGGCTGGTTTTGTGAAGGCGGGAGAAGAAGAATGTGATGACATTCTCCAGATCAAAGTGGTGTGGAGTGGGGCAGCTTTCGGAGTAGGCTACGCTGAACTGTCAAAGGAATGCATACCGGCGTAAACGGATGTTACCCTGTGCCGCAGCTGTTCGGCATCGTTGTCGTAGCATTTGAGGGATTTGCATTCGTCACCGTCACGCCATTCGGACAGATCATATCCGGGCACGTTTTTGTCGAATTTCTTCAGGATCTTGCGCACGGCTGTTTTGTTCAGCTCCACAAAAAACTCAAGCTCCTTCACACGCAGGTAGCAGTCCTTGAGCACATTCTTGTCGACCGTCTTCGACGTACCCAGGCACGACTCGTGTCTGTCGTGGGTGAATTCAAAATGCACAGCAGCAACACTCAGAAGTGCAGAGAAAGTGATCTGCTCTCACAAAAGAGACCAAAAATACTTACACAGTTTTGACAGGGCCGAAGGCCCCGGGTTGCTTGATACCGGGGACTTGCCGGAGCGAAGGCACCACCCCGCCCCCCCCCCCCCCCCTCCCTCCCTCCTACACGGTGGACTCCCACCCCCTGGAGCGGGGGTCTGGGCGAGTGGGGGTCTGGACCCCCGCTAGCGGGAGTCTGGACCCCCGCGAGTGGGGGTCTGGACCCCCGCTGTCGGGGGTCTGGACCCCCGCTAGCGGGAGTCTGCCCTGCTATTTTTGGTGCCCAGACGACCCCCGCGAGCGGGGTCCAGACCCCCGACAGCGGGGGTCCAGACCCCCACTCGCGGGGGTCCCGACCCCCGCGAGCGGGGGTCTGGACCCCCGATATTCCGATATCCCAAAAAGGTGCACCCTGACGTGTGGGAGTCCACCGTGTACGGCACCTTTTCCCCTTGTCTGCTGTGTTACGGGCATCCCCCACCCCCCTTTTTCTAGTGGCGCCACGGTGGCATACGCGCATGTCTCAGCCTGCAGATCCTCCACCTCTTTGATGACGTGCTCATCGAACTTCTTAACTTCTGCGCGAAAATGCTTCATCCATTGTTCTACAGAATCATCGGTGAGCGTCGGGTCGGCTGCGTGCTGTGGAGAGGCATAGATAGATACAGTGCGGGCAGTCGGAAGGTTTAGAGATGCGCCCTTTACTGTCATGCTATTTGGGGTACTCAGCCTGGGATTATTTTTTTTGAGAGTTGTGCAACAACGCAGGAAACTGTGCCAGTGCAGATCCTTGCAGAACTTCCCACACACTTCATGACAGGCGTGTGGGGGTGTTCTCGCGATCGACGAATACCCTTCGGCTCTTCTATTGTTTCCCTTTCAGATTTGCACGAAAACACAGTTTTCAAAAGAAACAACAGATCACACCACAACGTCAGCTGATTGAGGGTGTGATATGAGGGCTCTATCCAACACCACAACATTGTCATATTTCTGTGTACAGACGAGGGAGATCACTTGGCACGACAAAACAAAATATGATGGGGTGGGGTGGGGTGGGGTGCTCGAAACCCCGTTTTTGAGCCACGTGGAACCTACACGGAACTCGGTTTTCGATCATGGGGGGGTATTGAAACAGAGGCAGCAGGAATATCAAGTATGATCACCCTTCACTCGTTATGCAGGTTGTGTCTGCAGCACTGACCCACAATCCACTCTGCCGCGTTCAGCCAGCATCAGCCATACCTGCTCGCGCAGAAACGAGATCATCTTTTTGAGACGCTTATAGTCAAGAACCTCAGGAACCGCATCGCCGTCAAGAACCTCGCGCTGCTCGCGCAACTTCTGACAGAACTTCATACGGCCTTAATGCGAAACTCTTTCCACGGCAGTTGCAAGACACGGAGCCTTTGGAGAGGGGGGGGGGGGCGGGGGAGGGGCTGAGAATGCGAACACAGGCGCGTACACCGACAATTCAGAGAGTCGTGCGTCTGCTCCCCACGGCACACTCTCTCCTCACTATCCGCTCACTCTTTGTGTAATCAGGGCAAGGTGCGCTGCGATATTGTTGTTGCTAGCTGTTGTGTAGATAGAAAACACACGCCCCGTGTGTCTGTGCGTGGGTGTGGGTGGGATGTTGGTGTGAAATAGAAGGAGTGTGAAGTAGAAGGAATCACAACAATGATCTCCCTCAAACCCGGGTGTGGTGGGGGGTGTGGCCGTCGAAAAGGAAACCACTGCGGGTCTCCCAACACGCTCGAAAGCAGAAAAGGCAGAAATCAAAGTAGAAGGAAGCACAAGGATGACGGGGAGCGAGGGGGGTGGGGTTCTGATTGTCGAGAGCGAATGGAAGTCTCCCAGAACCTTCCTGCAATGTTATTCCCCTCCGTAGTTACCACACCGGCGGATCAACGCACAATGGGAGGGTGTGCAGCAGTTTTCTGTCAGTGGCCTGGTGGTTGACCAGGGTGGGGGGGGAGGGGTGCACAAAAGACAGGCACAGCCAGGGGGACGGCAGCAGAGGGAGGCTTGGCAGCAGGGGTAGCAGGGGCGATCGGCGTGCATGGCGCTTCACGGCACCACGTGGAGGGCGCGCGACATTGCGCAGTGGAGCAGGTGTGGGGAGCGGGGTCGGTGTGGCCTGAGGGCCACAGCTGTGCCAGAACCAGCCGAGGGTCAGAGGCAGCGGCGTCTCTTGTTGTGATGCAGCTCAGGGAAGGCGGCAGCAACGACGTCGCTGTCGCGGCGCAGCGGGGCAGAAGCATGGATGAAGGCGTCTGGGTCGGCACGCACAGCCGCCAGCACCACCTCCTTGTCGCAGCACAGCGCTGTGGGGGCGCACCGAAGGGCACGTCCCTCCTGGCGCACAGCCGCCAGCACCACCTCACGCTTGTTCCACAGTGTGTGGTCGGCGAAGATCAACGCATAACCGCAACTCGTCACGGCTGCGAGGACCTATATGCTTTGAAAAGTGACTTACCCAACTCCCCCCGACTGGGGGAGCAGGCAGCGCCACTTGGTCCCGTGTCGTTATCGCAACCCCCACATCCCACGGAGGGTGCGATCGCCGCTCTTCAGGTGGTGCTTCTTGCAGCACTCCTCCACCTGCACCCTGCGTGCGCCCGTCTTGCCCTTGCATTTGTCGCACAACTCCCTGTTGTGCTTTACGCATGCGTGGTGCCTCTTGCAGCAAATCGCGGCGGACGTCCCTGCCCTCAGGCAAGCCCCGCACGCTGTCTTGCTGTGCCTCTCGCACATGTCGACAACCTTCGCACACCGCTCCTCAACGTCTTCGTCTGGGTGGTGGTGCGCGCAGCAGCATTCAAGCATCTCGACTTTGTTTTCGATGCAGTCCTCGCACCGCACTCGCTGGTGTTGCCGGCATGCGCGTTCACCCGCTACCTTCCGCCTCGCATCTGGCACCGTCACCGGGTCGCCCACTGGCAGTTCGGTGCTCGTTTCCCTCGCGCTGCATTCATCCACACGATCCCTCCACTCCGCGCATTTCCTCTCCCATTGCTCAGCTCTCTGCGCACGGCCGGGTGCGTGTTCGACCACCGCGTCCTCACCCCATACGTGCGCCGCCTCCTTCTTTGCAGTTGCTTCCCTCTTTAGAAGGAATCTCGTCTTCGCAGAGGCCTGCACCCGTCTCAGGATGTCTTCTACCTCCTGTGTCATCGTCAGCTTGGGGCGCGACGTGAAACCCGCCAGGGGCGGAGCCCCGAAAGTCTTCAGCGTGTGAATGCTGCGATTATCCTCTCCCTTGCGCACCTCGCGCCCGTTGCCCGCCGCCCCTGCCTGCCGCAGCAGGACGCCCATCTTGTCCGCCCGTTCCTTCAGACTCAGACTCTCCCCCAGGTCCAGGCCCGAGAAGGCCTCGAAGTCCAGCGCGAGCTCGAGCTGCGTGATCCCTACCGCTGTGTCATCAGACCAGCTCAACGCAGCGAGCCACTCGCGGAACGCCCAGAACATTCCTTCGTCACCCGCCCAGCGCCGTTTGAGGTATTTGCTCCAAACCGTGCGCTCAAGCGGGTTCAACGTGACGGTAGGGCCTGGAGGTGTCCAGCCCCACGGGAACCCCGATCGCTCACGCTCCGCCACTTTGCGTGCCTTGTCACCTGCCTTGTCCTCGTCAAAGCGCGCGATGGCAATGTCAGCCATCAGCCTCTGCACCCTCGACACGATCCCAACCCGCCGCTGTTCCTGTCCGATCACAGCGGTGAGCCACCCCTTCTGCACAATGCCACACCTGGCAAAACACGCCGGCCACGTGCGTGCCTCCCGAACCAGGTCTTCCGCACCTCGACGCAAGTGCGCCCACCTGGGGCACCGCCACCACATGTGCATGTGGGTCTCCACCGAGTCTTCGCAGTAGTGGCACAGTGCGGTTATCCGGATCTTCTTCTCCGCCAGATGTTGTCCCGTCGCAGTCGCCCCCGCGATGTTGCCCCGAATCACCCCAGCGACGTAGATGTCCGTCCCCCGGTCCTTCCACAGCGCGTTCGTCGCCTCTCTGTCGATGCCGCGTTCGACACCCACCATCGACTTGCGCTCCTTGGCCACTTCCGTGAAGTATTTGGCCCGCTGCGCCTCCCGCATCTCATGACCCCACCTCCCGGCATCGAAGGTGTCGATGTGCACCCGGAGGCCGCACCTGAGGCCGATCATGTCGAAGGCGCTCCCCCAGTCCCAGCCAAGTCGTTCGAAGTCTCTCTGCAGCAGCGCCATGGGGCCCTGCGTCATGTTGTCCACCCTCAGCTTGTTGAGCTCCCATACCTCCCTCGCAAGGTCATGCGTCTCCCTGTCCTTGACGAGGCGCAGGAATGTCCGAAATCGCATTTGCGGCACAGCCACCTTCGTGTCGATCACCGTCGGCGCCAGCACCTGGCCTACAATGGTGTGCGACCGCTGCTTGCGCTTCTCCCCCCACACACTCTGCACGCAGGCCAGCGATGTATCCCTCTCCAAGTACGCAGGGATGTCCGTCACCGTGCAACCATACAGCATCATCGAGTGCGCTAGCGAGTTCACCAACTTGCACTTTTCAGCGAATCGCAAAGGCGTTTTGCGGATTCGCTTCAGCACCTTCGTCGCCTTCTTCACTCGCGAGCAGAACGTCTCCTTCTTCTGTCTTCCCTGGAAGACCATGTCGGCGCCGAGAGTCTTCAGCGACTTCTTGTGGGGGAACACCCCGTGGCTCAGCCCGAAGGAGGTCACCCCTTTTTTATCCGTGGTGAAGCCTGCGCACTTCTCAGGCTTCGCTTCCATATCCGTGAGGGTGATGAAGTCTTCCGTGATCACCGCCGCCTGCGCCACCTTCACCTTGTCCTTGTGCAGGGCATAGATGTCGTCGGCGTAGGCCTCACCCTTCACCCCCGCCTCGCGCTCGATCGCGTGCGTCCAAACCGCGATGATGGCATTGAGGAGCACCACTGACAACGGACATCCTTGCAGAATGCCGTTGGTGCAGCGGAAGGGCTCACCCACCCCAACACCACCGATCTTGAATCTTCGTTCGAGGGTGCTGTAGGCCGCTCTCAGTGGCCGCATGATGCGATCGTGTGCACCCCACTCCGTCGCCAGCGCCAGCGAGATTTCATGGGGAACACGGTCAAAACATTTGGCGAAGTCAATCGTGAACCCCCACAACGCCCTCGCGTCTCCCTGCAGTAGCGCCTTCTCGACGCGCAGCGCCATCTTCCAGTACAGCGCATCGGTCCCGTGGTGTGGGCGGAACCCGTGCTGCCCATCCGTCACCCACGACTCCTGCCACTTGATCAGGCTCCTCAGCCTCGTGGCTGCCCAGAGCCTGTACACGCATGATGTCACCGTGATCGGCCTCTGCTCGAGGGGCCCATCACCATTCCCCTTCGGGATCAGCGAGATCAGCGCACGCATCAGCGACTTTGGCCACTTGCCAGTCCTCTCGACCACGTCGAACACGTCCGCCACTTTGTCCAGAAGTGGCGTCGGCAGCTGCTTCAGCTCTGCCATGCGCCACCCTTCGATCCCGGCCGACGTCTTCGTCTTCATCTTTCGCAGCGTCTTCCGTAGGTCGTTGCCGTCAAGCTTCGACAACTTCATCTCGCACCCCCTCCCGGCGATGTCCGCTTCGAAGCGCTCCCTGAAGGCTTCATACGTCGGCTCGGGCTGATCCTGGAACCGCCGAAAGATTGGGGACCACGCCTCACGTAGCAGCTCGTCGGACTCCTTGTGGTTAGCTGTGAAGGTCCCGTCACCCCGCTTCAGTGACGTGACCTTCTTGTACTCCACCTCTTTGCAGAAGTCGAATACCGCCTTCGGGGCGTTCTCCCAAGCTTCCCGCAGGCGGTGCTTCCAGCGGCGCGTCCTGTCTTCTGCCACCTTCCGACAGAGTGTGTCAAACTTCTGCCTCACCTTCTTGCGCCATACATGCAGCTCCTCCAGCTGGGGCTTCTCCATTGGTGGATGGAGGTCGGCGAGACTCGTCATTGTGCCGCGAGCGTGGTCCCAGGCCCGCGCGATGTCGTGTGGCGTCTGGCCCAGCTCGATCTGCTTCTTCGGTCTTATAGCATCCACGACGCATTCGTCCAGCTGGGCGAGGCACTTGAGCAGCCGTCGTTGGCGGATGATCAGCGGGTCGCCAGTCTGCCTGTCCGTCTTCGTCGTCGCACGCACCTCTGTCGGTTCACGGCATTCGCCTCTGCCCCGATATGCCTGTTGCTTGCCTTCGAGATGATCGTCGCACGCCTCACAAAGGAAGTCCTCCGCCCAGGTGTTCCATCGCCGCCACATTGCCTCTGGGTCCCCAGCCGACCCGCCCCAGTGCAACTCGCTGTCCCACATGTCTCGCGCCCTCTGCAGCTTTTTCTGCGCCTCGTCGACAGGGAATCCTCGCGGCACGCGGTAGCGGCTCACCATCTGGTCGTAGGCATCTATCTGCAGCTTCACCTCGATGGGGCGGTGTTGCGGTATCCCCGTGACTTGCAGGACCTGCACCTGTTGTAGTCCGAGGAAGGCAGCCCGGTTCAGCACGACATAATCGATACGCGACTGCGACTGCACGAGGTTGCCGTCCTTGCGCCTGCGTGTCGACACGCATGTCACATCCGGCTCCATGTCGCGCGCTACGGCATACTCCTTCGCAGCGTCCAGCCAAATGCCCGTGTCCAGGCTCGCGCTGAGCGTGGCAGAGTCTACAGCTGTCGTGTTGAAGTCTCCCCCGATAACGCACGGCGCATCCCCCTCACGCGCCGCCGACTCAAAGGCGGACATCAGCTGCTCCTCGCGCATCTCCTCGTCTTGCACGTCACAGTACAGCGAGGTGAAGTCCAGCCAGGTCGACCCGTCCTTCAGGGCCACTTTCGCACGCACCCATCTGCTCGAGCCCCACAGCTGCCGCTCATTGTCCGATTGCGGCTCGACCCACCTGTGGGGGATGCCTTTCCGCACCAGAATCGCGACACCACCCGGCTTCGCCTCGTGATCCGAACGCCATGTAGGCAGCGGCTTGCCCCACACCACCTCCCAGCCCAGCTCACGCAGCTCGCTGGCGACGAGCGTCTGGCTCGCCTCTGTGCACTTCGTCTCCTGCACAAGGATCACCTGCGTGCCTTCCTCCGCCGCTCCCACCAGCGCGGAGAAGTTCTGCTGCAGCGACGTCACATTGGCGCTGATGAACGCCGACCCTGCCGCCGCAGCATTAGGGGGGCTCACCCCCGCCACGGTTAATGCTGTTGCGGCGAGGACCGTTGATGGCTCCTCTCCTTTTCCCTGCCCCGTCTCCCGCCCTTCGGATCCTTCCCATCATCTCTGTCTCGCGACGCTGCTTTGTTCTGGAGATCTTCCACCTTCGACCTCGCCTTCTTCAGCTCGTCAGCCATGCGCAGCACCTCCTCTTTCAGGTCCTCCTTCTCCTGCGTCAGGACCTGCACCTTCTCCTGGGCCTGTTCCATCCCCGCGGTTGCCATAGCGAGCTCACCCTGTATCTCCATCATGGCCACCCGCTGCCCATCCACCTCATTCTGCAGTGCATTCATCTTCGCCCCCATCTCCTGCCTCATCTCCTGTCTCAGCTTCGCCAGCTCGGCTTCAAGTGAGGGAGCTGGAGTGGGTGCAGGTGGAGGCGCAGCTGGGGCCTCTGGCGCTTTCTGCAGCAGCGCGAAGCCCTCCAGCACCTTCTGCACCGTGTCTACCAGGGAGGCGACCTGCTTCTCCAGCCGGTCCACCTTGGGGTCTGATTGCGGCTGCTGGCGCTGCTGCTGCTGCTGCGGCCGCGCCTCTCCGGGTAGTGG
The DNA here is from genome assembly GCA_963210315.1 of Rhynchopus euleeides. Classification (NCBI taxonomy): domain Eukaryota; phylum Euglenozoa; class Diplonemea; order Diplonemida; family Diplonemidae; genus Rhynchopus; species Rhynchopus euleeides. The sequence goes on along the minus strand of OY723242.1, from coordinate 1,603,400 downwards.
CCAATGATCCTTCTGTTGTTGGGGGTGCCTCTGTTGTTGCCGGGGCGTCGACCCGTTCTGCTTCCCGTTTCCTGCCACGTCCGCCCAGCGGCGCTCTCCTGACGCGGGGGCAGTTTTCATCTTCGCCTTTACCCGAATCTCCTTCAGACCGCTGGTTGAGCTCTCCGTCGTCGCTGTCGTAGCCCCACCGCCGCGCCCACGGGCCCGTGGATGCCCAGTTATGTCGCGGATCCACGCAATGCTTCCGAACAGCGTCATGGCCCATTTCGGGGGCGGCTTCGGCGCTTCCAGATACCAGACCGCGTTCTGTTGCATCCGCAGCGTCACCCCATCCCATCCGATCCCGGCCAGGCCCTTTTCGATAGCCGCAGCCTGATACCTCGGCAGTATTCCGTATAGCTCGAATCGGCGTGTCACACATCCCTCCTTCAGGGCCGCAATCGCCTTCGGCAGGTCCCTCGTGTGCACCCTGAGAGAGGTGCCCCCCGAGTGGCGCCTCCCCAGCCCGAGCGTCACCACCGACGACCTCTGCAGCGCGGCTTGCATCACCGCCGTGGTCACCCCCCACGTGTCCTCCCACAGGCAGGACACCGGGAAGGCGTCCTGCTTCTCCGCCAGCACCCGGATGTGCGTCCCGTTCTCCCCGCTTACCTGGAGCGTCGCTTCCACCAGTGACGGTGACACGTGGATGATGCCTTCGATCCCCCCGTCCACCTCGCGGACGCTCACCAGGCTGTCTCCAGCCAGCACGTCCCGCTGCACCCGTTCCACCGTCTGCTCCAGCGACTCGTTCTCGTGCTGCGCAGCGAACACCACCACCGGGATGGTTTCGGCGTTCACCGCGATCGGCTTCGTGCAGGTGCCCCACGACGAGGCCCATTTCTTGACCTCTACTACTCCATCGTCCATCTCGACGTGGACGAAGACTTTCTCCGTCGTCGCCCCCTTCACAGGCGAGTTCGTCAGCAGCGTCAGCCCTGTGTGCCGCTTCAGCTGTAGCAGCGCATCCACGATGATTCCTGTCCAAAGGGCCACCGTCCCCTTTTCCACCACTGCACGTCCCGCACGCAGCTCGCCTTCCTGCAGCACATGCACGCCTGACGCAAACTCCTCCATGAGGAGCCTGTCCTTCGTCCGGTCTGCCCGCTGGGTTGGCTTCTGGACCTCCGTCCACCCTGTGCCCTTGCCCTTCTTGTGGGGCTCCTCCTTCTTCCGCTTCTGCGCCTCCTTCGGCCTCCTCGTCTTGAGGTTCGGTGCGTGTGCCGTCCCGGGCAGTTCCCCCTCTTCACAACCTGTCGATGTCACCACTGCAACGTAGTGCATGCCATCAACATACCCCAACTCTAAGGGGGCGCCCTCCGCCTTCACACCCCCGGAGTCGTCTGTCTCCATGGCCCCCGGCGTCACTTCTACGCGGCGTAGCTTGCCATCAGGTCCCACGTCGTATATATAGATGGGGGTCTGTGTGGCGTCGGCGACTGCCCTGGCTGCGAGGTGCCCCACCCAGGTCCCCTGCTTCTCTACGGTGTCCGCATATTCATCGGGCGTGCATTCATCGATGAACGCCCCGTACTCCGCGAGGTTCTCGCGAATATGCTGCGCCGCCCGCCTCCTTAGTTCCCCATGCCAATCTGTACTGCCGATCAAGGCGTGGGAGAGTGCCTTGAACATGCAGTCTCCCCCACCCCCGCATTCCACCGTTCCCTTCATGAAGAGGTTGAGCAGGCTCGCCAGCGAGCGAGCCGTGCTCGCAGCCACCGCCACCTGCTCGTCCGAGCGCTCCAGGGCCTCCTTCGCGCGTCTGAACGTGGCGTTCATGTGCTCATTCTCTGTGTCAGTGCAGCCGTATTGCGCCGCCCGACCCTTCCCCCCTTTCTTCCAGTCCCGTAGGGCAGTCACGGCTGCGAGGACCACCTCCTCGTCACCACAGAACACAGGATCGGCGAACTCCAGAGCATCGCCGTGTGCACGAGCCGCTTGAAGCACAACCGACCTGTCGCTTCGCAGTGAAGGGTCAGCGTACTGCAGCGCCCTCCCGTCCTGCAACACGGCCGTCAGTTGAAGCTCCTTGTCACGGCACAGTGAAGCACTGGCGTAGCGAAGAGCGCACCCGCACTTGCGTACGGCTGCAAGCATGAAGTCTCGGTTGCTGAGGAATGAAAGGTCGGCGTGTCGAAGAGCATCCCCGTCAGTGTGTGTGGCTGCGAGCACCACCTCCTCGTCCTGAAGGAATGTCACATCAACATGTGGCAGGGCACACTGTGAGGACTTCACAGCAGCAAGGACGACCTCACGATCCTTGCGCAGGTTTTCTGAAGCATACTTCCAAGCATCACCATTCTTCCGCACGGCTGTGAGGACCACATCTCTGTTGCTGCGGATCGACTCATCACAGTACTCCAAGGCCTTCGGGTCCTGTGCCACCGCAGCAAGCTGCACCTCCCTGTCGCTACGAACAGAGCGGTCGGCGTAGTACAAGGCACATCCCTGCAGCTTGACACACTGCATCACGAAGTCTCTGTTGGTGTGAAGCGAGGTGTCTGCAAAAAGGAGCACATCTGGGTCACGCCGGACACCTGCCAGCACCACCTCCTCGTCCTTCTTCAGGTGTGAGGGTGCACAGCGCAGTGCATACGCATGACCCGACCGTGCTCTGCTGTGCATCGCAGCGAGCACCACCTCCCTGTCGCCCTGCAGGGAAGGGTCAGCGTATTCGAGTGCACGGGGGTAGGTCTCGACTGCTGCAAGGATAAGGTCTCGGTCTTGGTGAAGCGGCAGACCTGAGCACGGCTCCACCAGCTTGGGGATATCCCCCAAGGCAGTACCGTCCCACAGGATCGCCTCGCGTTGGAACTCCGTGTAGTGGCGCAGTGCGGATGATGTGTTGCTGAAGGCGTTGCGGAAGGCGCCACGCAGACGCACGGCCACAATCATGACCTCCCTGTCGTCGCACAGTGACTGTGAAGCCCGTTCAATGCCAGCCCTGCTCATCCGGATGGCACGAAGAACAAGCTCCGTGTCGTTGCGGAGTGCAGCACATACGTGCTCCAAGCCTTTGCCTGCCGCCATGACCACCTGCCTGTCGTTGCGGAGGGACTCACAGGCGTACAGAAGTGCGTTGCCGTCACTTTGGACAGCCGCCATGACGACATCCCTGTCGGCCTGCAGCGCTGCATCGACATGCTTGAGTACATCACCCCTGCGCTGCACAAGAGTGAGGACGAACGGTTTGTTTCTGAGCAGTGCAGGTGATGCAAACCTCACGACACGCGTCAAGGTATCGCCAGCAGCTCGCAGGACGACGTCCTCATCCGCACGCAGGTCTTCGGAAGCATGTTGAAGTGCGTCGGAGCTGCTCCGCACCGCTGCAGTGACGATGTGTTTGTCACTGCGGAATGACTCATCGAGGTGCTCCAACGCATCGCCGTCACACCGCACCATCGCAAGCGCCACGTCACGCAGACCCAGTGCCCAGGCAGGTATGTTGATGTGAACATCAGAGCCCGGGTGGTCAAGCATCTCCTGCTGCAACATCTCAACGAAGCGAGCACCTGTGAGGGCGACGTCGATGGAGCACCCGTGGGAGACAGGTGCGGCACCGGACAGAGGGGTGCTGTCGTCGAGCACCACCCCATCCACCGAGAGCTCCACGTCCTCGGAAAGCGCGTCGGGAGGGGACCCAAGCACCACGTCGAGTGCGGTTGCCTTGAGATGAGCCGGGGTGTCGCCCTTCCCGATGTGCACCGCATGCTGCTCCCCACACAGCCTGTCCTTCAGGAACACCTCCATTCCTTCTCCTGACATCCTTCGTCTTCCCCGTGTCGTCCCTGTGTGTTCTGGTGGGCAGTGCGCATGCAAATTCACACGGGGCCGTGGCCTACACAACAGGACGTCGTGCAGGTGGTACAGTTGATCTCTGACTGCCTCCTCAACTTTGGGCGGGGGTGTGCATGCGGGCGGGCGGGGTCTCGGACCGGCGATATTTTTTTATTAGGGGTCTTCGCTACGGTGTGTCGTCAGTGCATTTCGGTGTACTTCCTGTTGAATTGGCTGAAAAGTGACGAAGCTTGACGAAGAATAACGACCAGTGAAGACCCCCATTGTCATTTTTCCTCACAGGGGGTGGCCATAGCTGCCCGGCAAGTTTTCGGCAATGTACTACGAGAAACACTTGGCTCTACGCTGTGAATGTTGCATTGGACGCTTCCACTTTAAAAACAGTCCGGGTTTTTTGTTTGTGCGCACAAGCGGAGCAGGCGGACCACGACACATGAGAAACCCACAATCAAGAGAGGCCAGCAGCAGTCCCGAGTCAATCGCGATCCCGTAGCATTTCCCCGACCTTACCACACATGTGTTTTGTGCAAAAACTATCTGTGCCCCCGCTGTATCTTCAAGTGACATCACAACGAGACAACAAAACCAAACACTGCCGAAAGTTGTTTTTGTTGGAACGCAGATCCCCACTCTTTGTGTACACCACTCCCCGGTATGATGAAGTGGTGTGAGTGGGGTCGCACGATACCAGCTAAAAGGCACAGAAAAGCTTCCCCCAGTTGGCTCCGCCAAACTCCTGACAAAAGAAAAGAATCTCGCGGCATGCTGAACGATTTAATCGTCCAACTTCGGGATGCTACGCCCTGTCCTCTCAAGACACAGCCGGGGCTTGTTGGGAGAAAAGGGTGAACGCCACGGACCCGGGGTCATATTTTTTTTGACACGAAGACGCCCCTCCCCCCCCCCCCTTTTTTTTCAGAGAGGGGACCCGGTGCCTGCGCGCGGCCTGTCGTACTGTGGCTACTTGGTGCGGGGGGGTTTGATCGTCGAGAGTGAATGGAAAAGTAAATCTCCCAGCACCTTCTCGCAATGTTAGTCCTTTTTGTAGTCACTACCCCAGATATGTTGTACAAGGCAGATCAATGCACAATGCGAGGTTGGTGCGGGGGGAGGGGGATGCTCTACTTTTGCTTCTGACCACACCCGCGGGGCTAATCCTCCCGCAAAGAAGGGCCTCGGAGGCAAAGGCGAAGCTCTGAACGCTGGAGGCCCCCCACCTGGAACTCCCGCTGAAGGCCGGTACGCTTGTCACAGGTTTTGGCTGTGTATCAACACCCCACCCACCCGTAGTTCTATATTGCTGCGCTTTGAAATGTGCTCCCTGACTAGACTAACCTAACCCCCCACTTCAACCGTGCCAGTGGATTCGGCCACATGGTAATGCCGGACCTTGCAAGGGGCTTCTCGTTTGCCAAGTCACCCACCCCCCCCCCTAGGCTGCACTATACGTATAATACGCTATACCTGGGACCCCCCGTGTTTAAGTCCCCCCCCCTGGAGGCGATTTTCGGCCGGGGGGGACTTAAACACGGGGGGGGCGGACCTAAACACAGGGGGGGCTTAAACACGGGGGTGGCACAGTGGAGACCAAGAAGACCTCTTCCTCTGCTGTCGTAGGGGTGGTAATTCCGGTCCGGATGGACTTTTGGCACCCCACTTTTCGACTCTGACAGCACCTGGAGGGCCTAGGGGCCACCTGATGACCCTCCAGACCAGCCCACCCCCGTGTTTAGGCCCCCCTGTGTTTAAGTCCCCCCCTGCCAGACCCCCAGGGGGGGACTTAAACACGGGGGTAAGGGGGGGGGGGACTTATACACGGGGGGTCCCAGGTAATACGTATAATACGTATTATACGCTCCGGATTTTCACCCCATTTTTGCATACACCGTACAGAGTGGCTGTCCGTGGCTGGACTTGGAGTGTGACCTTGATATCCTTGTTGAGTGTGACTCTCACTGCATCCCCCAGTCAGCTGAAGTGCATGTGGGTGTGTAACGATATCAGGTGAGAAGCGCAACCGCACCGACAAGGCGTGGGACGCTGTCGAAGTGCTGACGAACGACGCCACGAACCCAAAGTCCGGTGTGAGTCGCATCGTGGATGCCTGTGCAGTATTGCCTGAACGTATAATACGTATTTTAACGTATACTACGCTCAACGTATAATACGTATAATACGTTATACGCTGGGGGGGTGGAACGTAAAGCACAGCCTAGACCCCCCCCACCCCCCCCCCCCAGAGGGTCTCATGCCCTGCGCGTCTCCAGCGTAGATCGCGATAACACCTCACACGCCTGCTGGGTGTGGTGTGCCCTGCATGATCTGCATAGCAAAAAAGTGGCCCGGTGAAAAGTTTGAGTGGGCTACGCCGACTGACAAAAGAAAGAACCGCCTCTGATTTTCTGTAATGTGAGGGATGCGCGGAAGTACTACAGGATGCTTTTGGCCTCTGTGCCAGAGTTGCATTGGACGCTTCCTGAGTTTCTGTCATGCGAGAATCTGCGCGAAAAGGTGTGACCTGGCAATTCGAAAGCGAAACTCTCGGAGCCACGCACACCCCCGTGGCGGCTGCTGGAAATGCTCATCCATCAGACGAACGGACTCACTGCAGTGTCATTTTGTGTGCATGTATGGGAAAGGGGAAGGGGAAGGGGGAGGGGGGGGGGGGCGTTTAGCCAAAAAGTAGTCCCGACTAGCTGTACTAGGGGGGATAAAATCCAACTTGCTGCCTTCACGTGGCGCCCCCTGTGATTACCCTCCTCCGAGGGGAAACTAAAGCAAGCTCTGGTAACTCTTTTTCCGCTGTGTGCCCTGTTTCATATATGCGGAGGGGCCCTTTCTGCACGGCTTTGGTTTTATTGATGTTGTGGTGTGCGTGGTTTATTTTCCCTTTTTTTGTTGTTTTCGCAGCATTTTATGCTGTCGGGTGAGCTTCCGCCCCATGGGAGGCGCTCCTTCCGGCTTGCGCTGCCCACCCATCCCACCCCCGTCCCCTTCCCACATTCTTTCTTTTCTTTTAGGGGAGACGTCCTCGCAGTGGCTGTTTGGCCTGACGCGATTCCCCGCCTCAAAGCAGACCCACCTGGCAGCTACTCAAGGCACATGAGGAGTGAGAGGCGTCAACGGGCGCAACGCCCCTCCCTGCGGTCCGGCTTCCGCCACGTGGCTGACTCAAAGCAGCGAAGTGACCAACGGGAGCGACATGAAAAAAAAAAAAAGTATACCCGTTAAATTCACACCACAAGACCCCCCCCCCCCCGAGCCCCATACAGTTTGCTTTAGATTAGCGTACATTCGTTGCCCGTGATGCATGTCTCTTGCATCACGAGAGATGTGAAACCCGCTATCCACAAACAGGTTGAGGGAAATAAGAAAATAACTCTGTGTGGGTGGGGGAAGCTCTGGAAAACCAGAGCTTCCCCCCACCCACCCACACCACCCCACATGTCTGCTGTATTGGCTGCGTCGCCGCGGGGGCACACCAGCCTGTGACGTGGAAGCCATCTGATACCGCGGGGCAGTGTCAGGCGGCAGGCACATCGGTACCGGCACCAGCGAGGTCGCGTCCAACTAAAAGATGAGGTGGCGGTATTTGCTGTGACGGCTGTTTCAACGTATTTCAAGTCAGAGTTCTGCGCAACTGACAGCTAGAGGGGCAGCTACGCCAACTCCGATAACTTCGTTGTGCCTGAATTTTTTTTTTGCGATTTTATTTGGAGAGGGGGCAGGGGGCAGGGGGGCCTTGCCGTTCGGCAAGTTTCGGCGAAACAAATACAATATCTCAGAGGTGGTGCCCCCCTCAGCGTACTCACAGAAATATGAGAAAAATGAACCGGACAACACGTCTTCGGCAACCGCGGAGTGAAAGACCCCCCCCCCCTTTAAAAAAAAGCACCACCCCACCCCCTCAACCACCCCCCCCCCCCTCTCCCCCCACAGACACAACACACATCCCATCCATTTTTTTCACGCTCAGTTGTTGTTGTCAGAGAGGATGATGAGGACACGGCGGAAGATGGCCATCGCATCGATGAACAGGTTGATGGCATCGATGAGCGGGTCGCGCACCCCTTCATGGGCACGCTCGATCATCACCGCTGTGTCGTAGGCGACGTACAGCGAGAAGACCACCAGCCCGCCGTACAGCGAAATGAGGAACAGGAACTTCATCGGGAAGAAGATGTTGACAATCCCGAGCACCAGGAGACCCCAGATGGCAGAGCCGAGGATCCCCCCAAGGTAGAGGTAGGTGCCACGCTTGGAGTACATCGCTGCAAGGGTGAAGGAGAAGAAGATGCCACCCGTCATCGCGATCGCCGTGAGGACGGTCATGGGGGGCGGGTGCAGGGCCTGGAGGAGAGGGCCAAGCATCCAACCGTCGAGGAAGCCGAAGGACATGAAGGCGGCAAGGCGCATCTCCTGCTGCGTGCCGCAGAAGACGTACATCAGGCACCCCATGGCGAGCATGAACGCCGGGAAGAAGAGGAGCAGCCCCGACTGCATCTGGAAGTAGCACCCGACAAACGCCATCACCAAGAGGGCCGACAGGTGGAGGTACACCTCCTTGATGTACTTCTCGACCTCGCGCTGGTCGCCGAAGAACACCGGCTTCTGCCCCTCCACATCGTACATTGCGAAGTCCTGCATCTTGACGGTAGGTCACCCGCTGCTACCCTCGTGTGTCAAAGCCTGTGTGGAGGGGAGGGATTTCGGTGTTTGCTACGCTCATCCACATCGGTGTGTTGGGGGCCTTCAAACGACAAACACCGCACGCGGGGGGGGGGGGGGGAGGTAGGGGGATAAGTACGACGCAGAGAAGAGGCGCAGGGGTCGTTATCGGTGTCGTGGGTGGGGTGGGGTGGGGTGGGGAAGTGGCTTAAATAGCTCTCTCTGGCACTCTGGACAGGCCCGGGTAGGGGGCGGGCGGGCGGAGGGCACATTCCCCTGGCAAGGGGGTGTGCATCAATCACCCCGCACCCGCATGTTAGCACAAACGTGGGAGGGGGTGGGAGGGGGGCATTGAACTAGAAGTCGAAGGAAGCACAAGATCACCCTTCACTCGTTATGCAGGTTGTGTCTGTGCTCCAGTGTTTTATCCAGCCAACACCGGCATGCTAGCACAAACGTGGGAGGGGGATTTCGAGAAGAATCGAGGATTAAGTGAGCCGTGTTTTGTCGTGTCACGATGGGGATCTCATCAAGAGCGGATATACAGAGAGCAACGTTCAATCTTGAACACACAGAGAACAAAAGGGCACCGCCAGGCCGGCCGCCACACCACCACCCCCCAGGCCCTCTTCTCCTCAGTCAGGCGGCAGGCCGTGTGGCTGGGCCGGCTTCCCGTTGCATGGGTAGTGCGGGTGCTGGTGTTTGCAGGGGGGCGTGACGGTATCATCGCTTTCGCTCGGTGCCTCGCTGGGGGCCCGCTCACACGGCCCACCTTCGATGACGTTGTGCAGCAGCACGCTCGGAATCGCTGTGGGGCGCCCGCCCTGCGACACGTTGACCTGCTCCCATGAGGGGCACTCCACGCCGAACTCCTTCAGCGCCGTGATCCGCTTGTGAAACACAACCATGCTCTTCTGTGCCCAGCGGGACGCCTTCCCCCTCTGGCGCGCCGACAGCCCAGGCCACTCTGCTGCGAGCGAGGCAACGTGAAGGAAGGTCGCAATGCTGGGGCGGGACTGAAAGGCGACCCCCTCCACGAGCTCCGTGCACCCAGTGAGCCACAGCTTCGAATGCACAGGCTCCGTCTTGCGGTACAGCACACGCACAGCGCCCCACACCAGCTGCTGCTCCGTCAGGGTGATGGGGGCATCCCGCAGCGACTGCATCATTTCTGTGAAGCGCACCACAGCCGCCTCCGAGGTGCAGTTGACCTCCAGGTCGCGGCAGGCGCTGAATACAACACGCGTGTTGTCGCCCCATTCGCTGTCGAAGTCGGGGTCGATGCCGTCGCTGTCGTCGGAAGACATCTCGAACATCGCTACCTCCGCTTCCCGGGCAGCCTCGCGGCGCTGCAGGTTCTGCTGCCTGTGCTCCACAGCCTGGTCCATGCATTTGAAGGCCCACTTATATTCTACCTCACGGATCTGCTTGACCTTGTCGCTGTACCCAAGGGCTGGATCCGCCACCAGCGCCCTCACCTTCTCTACGTCCGCCTCGGAATCGGCAACGCGCACATTTTTGGTGAATCGCAGTGACGTCAGCTGCTCCTTCGGGTAGTCCTTCTCCGCCCCCGCCCACAGGTGCAGCACGCCCCCACCGGGGACCTCCATCGGCAGAGGGGAGGGTGTTACCTGGAGGGCGGAGGAGGTGTGTTAGGGTGCAGCGGTGTCGTTACACAGCACCAACACCCCACGCCCGTCTCGAGAGGCACCATCCAGCTGTGCATACAGTAAAAGACACTTGTTTTCTGGTGCGGGTGTTGACGGGTGTTGACGGACCCCCCGGCAATCGCGTCTTGTACTGAATGGGTCACCTCCCGGTTCCTCTCTCAGGGATCAGGGCTCGGGTCCAGCCTCGGTCACGCGGTTTGTTTGCCACAGAGCATTGTTGTTCGTGTAGTGCATGTTACTGTGCTAAGAGCCCGAAGGAGAAAAAGTAGAACCTGCTGCGCTAGCCCCACCATGCAGCCTCAGTACGACAGGACGCGCGCAAAGCGCCCTATCACTTCACAGCTACAACCGCTCTGATGAATTTACGATGATTCTTACAAAATATTGATGACGATGGATATGCTGGACAAGAAGACGGACCGCGATTACGTGAAAGAGCTCGAGAAAATCAAGAGAATCATAGCCGTCAACAAAGATGCTATGTGGGCGATTCTTGCCCATTCCAATGATGTGCTCAAGACAGCACAAGAAGAAATCCGGCCGTACGCCAACCGCGATGAAGTTCCAGACCACGTTGGTAAGGCGTTGAATATCGCGGCTTACAGGCAAAGCATGATGAGGTACAGACTGGGCGTAAAGAATTTGGACATCAACCATAGACACACCCATTATATGGGTAAGACGCGCATGCCAAGAAAGACGCCAGCTTTCAGGAACAAGAATAATATGTCGTTCATGAACGACGAATGCTACACATACGGCCCCGATATCATGAATGATCCTGCTGTGGAATTCAGCCAGATAGCAAATATGTGCCGCTGCAACTGCAAGAACGCAGAACTCATCATGTTGGCCATCAGGAAGTACAGGAATGCTACCAGACACGACTGCGACGCAACCGATGAAGAATATGTAGGAGGGTGTCCGGTACTCCGGATTTTCCTGATTTTTCCCGATTTTCCGAAAGTTTTGCCACTGGTTGACACAAGGGCAAATTTCGAGCAAAATCCGAAAATCAGGAAAAATCGGGAAAAAACAGGAAATCCAGGGGGGGCCACCGGAGACCCTCCCCGAAAAAACATACATGTCTAGTACGTACGGAAAACGCGGAAAAAATACCAAAAAACGCGGGAAATGACACGCGGCTTTTTTCCTGCAAAAACGTACGTTCCCCCGGAGGAAAAACGCGGAAAAAACGTACCGATACGTACCAAAAACGTACCAATACGTACCCACGACGGAGGGAAAAAAGAGTGAACGGGCAGCAGCCAGGCCTGGGCGGGGAACGAGCCCTTTTTCCAGGTTTTTTGGGTCGGGGAACCAGGTTTTTTCTAAGATTTTTTACAAGGGATTTTTTGCTCGCCCCCCCACAGTTTCCAGGCGCGTGCCCGTCAGGCGGGACTTTTTCTCTGATTTCTCTCCGCGTCATCATGTGGCTGGACATGCCAGCAGCTGGAGGACAGTTACAAAGCTGCCACTCCCCGACGCCACCCACGTGCTGGCCCCTTCAGGTCTGAAAGCCCAAAAGCTCCCGGGGATTTTTGCAGTGGTGCGCACCATATTCAGCGCAGCAGGGTGATCTCTCCGATTTTCCAAAACTGCTGGTTTACTGGTTTGGGGAACGGTCGCCGGCAGACCGTTGAAATGCCCGTGTTAGCAAGGCACACTCACGTTTCAGGTAGCGTGTCGCGTGTCACGCATGTCGCGAACGCGGCAAGTGTACCTCCCAGGTGGGGAAGCCCGACCTCCTGTCCGATGTCAGTCAGGCTTCGAAGAAGCGCTTCATGGATGCGGCGCTCGTACCTCCTACGCTGCACTGTACCCGGGGAAGTGAGATAGATGGACGGGCACACGCTACATCGGGGGTCTGGGGGGCGGTGCCCCCTAGCCGCCGGAGGCCACGGTAGCGAACATCTGTTCGTGTGGGCGTACAGATTCTGTGCGAGTTGGCTGCGTCCTCAGAGGCGACTGGAGTGGTTGGACCCCGACTTGCTGGGATTCGAAGGACTTGAGTACGAGACGTACGCCACAGGGGGGTCTGGGGGGCGGAGCCCCCCAGCCGCCGGAGGCCACGGTAGTGTAGTGAACGTCTGGCTCTCCAGTTGGCCAGCAAGGCGAACGGTACGTGGGACAGACTTCCCTTCCATCCTTGTGCGCACCCTGTCGACTGGGGAAAACTTAGAAAAAGTTTTTTCCTCTGCGAAACAACCTTAGAAAAAAATTCCCCTAACAAAATTCTTAGAAAAAAACTTTTTTCCCCTTACAAAAATTCTTAGAAAAAAAGTTCAGAATCCTGAAAGTGGGGAACAAGCCCCCCAGTTAGGAACAGCCCTGGGGCAGCATGCCGTTCCTCTTTTTCCCCCCGTGAGGGGGTCCCCCCTACCAGGCAAGGTGAAAAATGAAGAAACGGGCAGCATGCCGTTCTACATTTTCCCTTGCAAGGCAGGGAGGGCGCCCCCCATGCCAGACAGCAGCCACCCCTGCAGGGGCAACAACTGACGGGCATGGGGGAACGAGGTGGGTCTGGACCCGACACCGCCACCACACGCACCTTTCGGATACACTGTCGTGAGTGGGGTGTGGGCAGTTCCCCTATCCTGTGAGCTCCTTTCGGACGAAGAGGTGCAGCGGTTATCTGCAACCTTCGTCCTGGACTTGCCTCGGGGGAACGCCACGGTTTACCGCGGGTCCCGACGAGGGCACTCAGGCAGGATCTTCACGCCACCCCGCACCGAGGTCCCTTCTCACGCGGCGTGTCTCCCAGGTTCATGGCGGCGTCATCAGGTCAGGCTTTGTAGTCTCTACACCATCAGTAGTAAGGGAAATCCTAAAACCATACATGAAATCCACCTTTTGGGCCGCTGGTGTACGAGGCTTGTTCCTCCAATTGAATCATGTTTGCTGTGTCAGGCAATATCAATACAGCCGCTGAAAGAAGTCGAGGTGTTGTGGATCTGCTGCTCACAGGAAGGATTCAGGGTGGATCACAAGACTGACCACCCTCTTTCCTTTGTCAAGTACCCTGTAAAACATCAGAACACCAAGTATCTTTCAACACTACATGTTCAAGAGTGGAATCAGTGGAATCGGAAGGGGTCACCTACCACACGGACACAGTTCCCGCGACTAATAAATGCCGAGAGTTCCGGTGTCCGACCACCTGGTATTACTTGGCTCCATCCACCCAGTCATTACGAGGGGGCGTCCCTTGAAGCCAGTTCCGCAGAACTCAGACCCCCTTAAAACCAATGTCCTGTGTAGACAACTACTTAGCCTGCCTGATGACGACACCAATTCGCTGGGAGAGAGGCCGCGGTCCAGGACCCCAATGGGGATGACGTGGCATTGTTTGACCGGATCGGTTGTGTAGGTGTGTAACCCCCTCCGCCCTCTGTCCCTCCCCCCAGGGTGGTGTGTGGCAAGCGAAGCGCAAACAGGCATAGCAAAAAAAGTGGATCCCTGCAGGTAGACCCTCGGGGGACATCCTGTCATCGGGTCACCTGAAATTTCCCAATTTGAAAATCTGCAACAAGGCAACACGCGATGGGAGGGGGCACATGACCTGCACAGGGGTGGGGGGCAGAAGGCAGGGGGTGGGGTTGTGGTTGGGGCCATGGCATTTGATTACTTGACGCACACGAGGCGAGGGAGAAGGTGGGAAGAAAGTCTTGCTGGCCTAAGACTAGCTATCTTAGGTTCCATTGATCCTGGCTCACACCTGATGAGGCGCACCAGGGGAGGTTGTAGTGTGTTAGCGCCGAAACACAGCAAGCACCGGGAGACCACCACGTGGCGTCTGCATCTGACGAGCTTGCTCTGATTTTGCTTCAGGATTGTAGCATCCGGCGACACGTTGTCAATCATTACGATTACTTGTTGAGCTTTATTGCTCGAATTTCGCACAAGAGACAACCCGAACCTCACTTGGCCGAGTTTCTCCCCACAACAAGGTCCGGCTTCCAAAACTCCGATTTGGAGTTGTGGAAGCCGGAGCCAACCTCATTTGCTTGATTTTTGGGGTCACATGAATGAACTCGAGGCGAAGCCTCGCGATTTTCTCACGACTGCCTTGGAAAATGGACAGTTCCAGACCACCAGGACCCGATGATGGGCCCAGAAAAGTTTGGGTCAATATTTTGGGCGAAAATTCGCCAAGGCCAAAAAATCAGCCATTTTCCGGAAATTCCGGGATCCATTGGGGGTCTTCGCTCCATCCGCCAAAAAAAACCAAAAAAAACCGGAAAAAACCCGTGAAAAAGTCGGAAAAAAAGAGTGTGGGGAGTTGGGTCCAGTTTAGCAAAGTGAGCTTATTTTTCGAAAATTGAAAAATTGGGGACACCAAAAGTCCCCAGAAAAATCTTCGACTTGGCCCGCAGAGTGATTTTTTTGGTGAAAAACGATTTCAACAGTTGTCCAACAGTTGCTGTACAAGACGGCACACCGTTCTCTGCGCATGGGCTGCTGCACGTGAATCATTTGGATGTCCGAGGGGCTATCCGGAACGAGGAGGGCCACGAGCCTGAACTACCCGCCAGCAGCGATCCCGTGCCAGGGCTGGCAGGGGGCCGCGGCCCCACCTCCCTTTTTCTGTAATTGTTTGGGAGGGTGGGCCGCCAGGGGTGGCATGGCCCTACCCTCGGCCCTACCTCCCGGGTCAGATTTTGGGGCTTTTGGGTTCGGCCTTGTGGCCGAGTTTTCATGCGCCGCAGCGTATGAAAACCCAACGGCATGCTGGGGGCTTGATGGTGTTCATCGAAGCGCACCTCATCATGCCCCAAGCGAAGGACCATCCCCGCCTGGAATGTGCAACAGCACCAACCGGTGTGGGGACTAGCCTTCGAAGACTTTCAGGATGTTCACTACCGTGGCCTCCGGCGGCTGGGGGGCTGGATTCCTGATTTTTGATCCAGCAGGACGACCAAAGGCAGCAACATCCGGTGCTTCTCGAATTGGGTGAAAATGTTCTGTGGCCGTGCATTCGATCCTGTTTGCATCATACCACGGGAAGTCGGGGCGGGGTTGGGCTGCACTTTTTTTCTCGCGAGCTCGGCCACCCTGTGCCCGACCTCTTTTTTAGTTTGCCCGACCCCCAGCGAGATCACTGGCAGCCAGACCTTGTTCAACATAAACAGCAGACAAGAGAGCAGAATGGAGTGTGGGGCAGCTGCCGTGCTCCCACACATAAACAGCGCACCTCTCGCGCTGCCTGCACGAAAGGGACGGGTAACCTGCAGGTCACCCACAGCAGCCTACTGCCTACGTTCTATACAAGATCAGCGCCGACCACACGAAAGGCTGTTCGACCTGCGGCGCAACAAGAAGCTCCGGTGGGAACAGAACTGAGCGGCAACAGGATGCAATGCAGGCCCACATCCGATGCCCTGCGGCAAGAGCAGTCACATCGATATCTTTGACAGGGCCTGCCCACTGGTGTGTGACGGGGTGACCTGCAGATGGTGACCTGGCCCACGGCAGAACACCTGGGTCGGGGGATGGCTGCGACTGGGCATTACCTAACTCTTCATGATGCAGGACTGCGGTCAATTGGTCCAAAAGAGCAAGTATGGCTCCCGCTCAGCTCTCACTGAAGCTGAACCAGATGCAAGTGGTGGGAGGAGGAGGGTGTCCCGGGGGAGGACACACCGGGCGGCAACCCACGAGGACTGGCCCGTCCCAGTCGACAGAAGAACAAAGCAGGAACACGGAGTCACCTGAAACGACACACTGAAGTGTGGGAGGAGGAGGCGAGCACAAAAGGGCGTCGGCTACCGCACGCCCTTTGAGCGCAGCCGACGACGACCGAACCGGCCACCGGCCGGGAGGTGCGTGTGGCGTGGGGGGCGAAGCCCCCCACGCAAGGGGGGACCGGGGGGCGAAGCCCCCCGGAAAAAAATTTGGGGTTTTTTGGCCTATTTTTGGCCATTTTCCGCTGCATTTGTTTGATTTTGGGTCGGGAAAGGTATGGCCAGGAAGTGGGAAAAATTGAGGAAAAAGTCGGAAATTTTCAGGTTTGCCCATATAAACCATGGGTCACAGATTCCGATTTTTGGGTCAGACTCCAAGTTTGACACAAGGGAAAATAGGCAAAAATTTTCACCTATTTTTGGTCACCTAAGGGGGGGCTTCGCTCCGGGTCACTGACCCAAGCTGACCCAGATTGACCCGGAGCGAAGCCCCCCATTTTCCTAAGGTGAAAAGCCCCAGGGTGACCCAAATTGACCCAAATTGACCCGGAGCGAAGACCCCCATTTTAACGCGTTTTAGGGCCCAAAATAGGCTCAAAACCCAAAAATTCCTTCGAAATCGGGCTCAAACGTCCAAAATGCAGGGGATAAGATAGGTCTGGTTTTCCGGTTTTCAAAACCAGGGTTTCCCGGTTTCCGGTTTTCTGGAAAAAAAAAAAGGGCCGATCGGATTTTCGCCGGTTTTTGGGGAACCTTTGTGACAGTCAACCAGTGGGACCATTAGTCAAAAAAATATGGAAAGTGACCCCATCGTGATCCGCACGGAGCTCAAACAGTCAAAAGAAAGCAGAGAAGCGGAGAAAAGGAGCCCAGCGGGACCCGGTGGGTGGTGATGTCCTCGTCATGCAGGTCTTCTAGCTTGATCATTCCGACCGCACCGTACTCCTTCTGGGCGGCTTGCCGAGCGCATGCACTCAATCTCGTTGCGGTGCACACTGCCAAGGACCACCCTGTCATCCACGCAAGCTACGACCTTGTCTCGAGCACGTTTGCCTTGCTGGGGATGGCACATGCAAACTCCGATGTTTTCGGGAGTGCATGTCCGCTTTGGAGAGGATCGACGGATTCGGGTTCTGGCGGGACCGCGATTTGTGCAGTGTTGGAGACACCCGCTGGTGTTCGCATGAGCGCACGTTGTGCGCATCGTCTGACTGACTGCCTCAAGGGGGTGGTCATGCAACAAGCTCGACCATGAAGGTAGTTGCCCTTCGTGAGGCGTACCAGCAGAGCAGCACCCTCAGGGGGGTTTGTCCTGATGCGGGAGGTGATGCGAAGCCGCGCTCCGTCAGTACGTGGACGCATTGAAAGCTCAGTTCCGTCCCTTCGGGGAGCTGCGTGGAGCAACACGCCACTGCTGTTCGGCAGAGCCTGGTCCAGCCGTGTTGGGTGTGATTCTGAGAGGGTTTGCGCGGGTCGCGCGCGCCGAAGGCGCGCGCGAAAAATTTCAAAACCAGAAAAACCGGAAAACGGCGCCAGAAAAAAAGTCTATCTTATACCCTGTAACAAATCCCGCCTCAAAAAAAAAGACATGATCGACGGGACACACCACAGCCGAGCTTGTGATTGTCACCACAATAAAGTATTGTCATCGTGCCCCCTCTCCCCCCCCCGTCGCCTTGGATCCACCCTGTACAGTATATCTGGTGTGGTGACTACAACTAGGACAACCATTGCGTGAAGGTGTGGGGAGATTTGCCTTTGCTTTCTCTCTCTCTTTCTCTCTCTCTTCTCTCTCTCTCTCTCTCTCTCTCTCTCTCTCTCTCTCTCTCTCTCTCTCTCTCTCGACAATCAAACCCCCACCCCCTCGCTACAATGATGACACCAGTTACGCACACTTCCACAGATGAGTGCCTTGACGTTTGATCATGAGAACCAAAGAACGTTTTTGCATACCATCACAGCCTAATTGCCCACACAGTACAACAACACAACACAGGCCGGAAAAAACACTGGATTTCAGACACAACCTGCATAACGAGTGAAGGGTGATCATGCTTGTGCTCCTTTCAAATTCGATTTCGCTACCCCCCCCGCCCCCTCGCCATCAATTCTACATTCTACTCTTTACCCCCCCCCCCCTCGCCGTGCGAATTCCTCCACAAATCGGCATCCATCTGAACCGCAGTTCAGCTCGGTGTGCTTGATGCGCGTGTTTCGAGGCTTCACAACGGTCCCCCCAGCCCTAGCCCCCCGCCCTCCAGACAGACAACCTGCACAACGAGTGTGAAGGGATGACACATCTGTGATTTGCCGTTCTTCCGCTTCACCATCCCCCCACCCCACTCCGCCAAGTTACATCGGAACAATGGTGTGGTGACGACAACAGGACAGGCATCGTGTGAACGTGTTGAGACTTGCCTTTGCTATCACTCTTGGCAATCAAACCCCCCACCTGGCTAGGCTCTTCCCCGTTTCACTCGAATCGCGCTCTCCGTGTCTGACTGGTTCCAAGGGAGGGCAATGTACGTTTTTCGCTTCGCATTGCCGACGATTCGTGATACCACACACCCGATGTATGCGAGGGGGGGGGGGGGGGCGAATGCGAGCTTCCTCAGATCCTGTTCAGTGTCAAAAAGATGGCTGGAGTCGGACAACAGAAGAAGCAATTGCCATATTCGGCATGTTTCTTCAGCGAGTAGTGATGTTTTGCCCTGTGCCAGACTGTGTGTCGATTCCCGCACCTGCTCTGTGTGGGAAATCACTTTTTCCTGTACTTCTGATCGAAGCCCCCATTAGTGAGTGGCCTTCGCAACTTCTGTGGCATGCTGAGCCAGGTTGGCAACAACTAGCTTGCCTGCACTTCAAAGCGAAGGGATCGTTGCGCTGCGGCATTATGCTTGGTGCCCGCATCTTGAATGTCCCTTTGGTTGTTTTCTCACCGCGGGCAGGACCCCCCCCCCCCCCCTGTTCAATGTCAAAATAAAACACGATGGCAGCCCTGTATTTTCATGCTGAGGAGGCTGGGAATCTCCCACCCACCCAACAAAGTAAGTCTGAAAGCCAACACTGATGGTGCACGCCACTGGGTGTCCCCCCCCCCCCCTCGTCATGGCAAGTCACGGCTCGGGCCACCCTCTGTCGAGTCACGCGTACGACAGTCTCGAGGTTGCGGGGCCAAGAAGGTGCGCGTACTCTTCGCACCCGACCCCAAGCCGCTTCTGTGTATGTGTGTGGTGACTACGTTTTATGGGGGAGACCCTGCGCGGATGATTGCCCACTCCCCGCCCATCCCTCGTCAGGGCGGAGGCCCCACTCGGGTTGGAGTGTGGGGCCAACTCAGTGCCACCCCGAGGAGGAGAGGGTGTGTTGACACTGTGTGCGCGTGGTGGTTCTATTATTCGCAAATCACACGCGAATCGACTCACGTGCCGCGACACAGAGAACGGGCTGATGCCAGCAGAGTACAGCCTCTCATGAGTCTGCGTCTCCAGCTTCAACAAGCCCCGCGCCCTCTCCAAAATACCCAACAGAGGCGCATCTTGTTGTGCTGCCTGCCGGGCCAGTTTGTATTTCTATTGATTCGGACAGCTTCTCAAATATCGTGCTGGAACACCCCCTCCCTGTGTCCACGACAAAGGCGTGTGTGTTGTGTTGTGGGTTTTGAAGCCAGTTTTAAGGAGTATCTGCCGCGCACGCCACCTCGGCAGAAGGCACCTCCTGTGAGGCAGAGATCTTGCGGCTCATTCGCCCAGCATGCCGCTTTGCAGCGAGCGGCGATGGTTCATTGCGGGGGGGGGGGGGGGGGGGGCCCTCTGCTTCGGGACACGAACCCGCTCCTGCAAAGCCTGCCTCCCCAACCTCCTCCCTCCCTTTTCCCTTCCCGGACAACTTGTGCTGATGTCGTATCGTGCCATCCAGTTGCGGGATCATGGGAATTGCGGCGTGTAAGGGGCCTTCACTACCAGGTGTGGCTGAGCGGGAAGTGGTGAGGGGTGGCCTGCTGTCCCCCCCACTGACTGACGAGCCGCGACTGGCTGTGCCAGGTAGCGAGGTTCTCCGTGCTTTTGTTCTTTTTGTGTCACAAACCCACCTCGGTGTGGGGCGCGGTGTGCCCGACACAACGATGGATCGCATCGAGAAGGGGCGGTGGCGGTGGCGGTGTGGTGTGGGGGGGGGGGGGGGGCTGGCCGGTGGAGGGGGCCAGAGTGATTGGGTGGGCTGTTGGACTGCTGGGCACCTAGTGGCGCGGTGCTCTTCCCTTGACAGCTTCTGACAGGCATCAGAAGCAGGCAGAGAGGGGGCACGCCCCGAACCCCCCCCCCCCCCCCCCCACCCTCCCCACCCTCCTGCCCCGAGCTGAGCGGTTTCGAACATGATCTCCCGCTGGGTTGAGCAAACCTGAGCTGAGACCTGCCGTGGCCATGTCTTGTGGCTTGGGGCCCGCTAACCCCTTGGGGCCAAGCGGGCCTAAGGGGTGGGGGTGCTGAGCCTTCTGCACAAAGCCCCACTCTCAGCGTGCAGGACTGCTGCTGGGACCGACGCCGGTGCCCAGGAGATCATCAATAAGGTGCCAAACCCACACCCCGTCGCATGCCTGCATGCCAGAGGCTCAAGTGTGATCCGGAGGGGATGTGCTCTTGGGATTGTGGTGGTTGCACCGCCCCGTGACTTTGCCACACACCGCACCACACCACCAGCAGACACACACACAGACAAGACACAGGGAAGACGAAGGATGTCAGGAGAAGGAATGGAGGTGTTCCTGAAGGACAGGCTGTGTGGGGAGCAGCATGCGGTGCACATCGGGGAGGGCGACACCCCGGTTCATCTCAAGGCAAACGCACTCGACGTGGTGCTCGGGTCCCCTCCCGACGCGCTTCCCGAGGACGTGGAGCTCTCGGTGGATGGGGTGGTGCTCGACGACAGCACCCCTCTGTCCGGTGCCGCACCTGTCTCCCACGGGTGCTCCATCGACGTCGCCCTCACAGGTGCTCGCTTCGTGAAGGTGTTGCAGCAGCAAAGGCGTATATATGGCTTTGACGTGAAGACCATACCTGCCTGGGCACGGGGTCTGCGTGATGTGGCGCTTGCGATGGTGCGGTGGAATGGCAGTGCATTGGAGCACCTCGATGAGTCATTCCGCAGTGACAAACACATCGTCAGTGTGGCGGTGACAAGGTCAGCTGTACTCCAGCACGCTTCCGAAGACCTGCTTGGGGACGAGGATGTGGTGCTGCTGGCTTCCTCGTTCTCCGGGGAATCCGAACTTGAGTTTGCATCACCTGCACTGCTCAGCAACAAACCCTTCGTCCTCACTCTTGTGCAGCGTAACGGTGAGGCACTCAATCATGTCGATGCAGCGCTGCAGGCCGACAGGGAGGTCGTCATGGCGGCTGTCCAAAGTGACGGCAACGCACTCCAGTACGCGTGTGAGTCCCTCTGCAACGACAGGCAGGTGGTCATGGCGGCAGGTGCCAGCTTGAGGCACGCGAGTGCTGCACTGCGCAACGACAAGGAGCTTGTGCTCCGTGCCATCAGGTTATGCTACGGTATGGATGCTTCGGAAGCCCTGTGGGGCGACAAGGATGTGGTGTTGACGACCGTGCGGCTCCGTGCGTGGAGAGCCTTCGAGTGTGCATCGTCCGCACTGCGTCACAACACGGAGTTCCAACGCGAGGCGATCCTGTGGAACGGTCGCGTGTTGGAGTATATCCCCAAGGCGGAGGAGCCGTGCTCAGATGTGCCGCTTCACCAAGACCGAGACCTTATCCTTGCAGCAGTCGAGACCAACCCCATCGCCCTCAAATACGCCCACCCTTCCCTGCAGGGCGACAGGGAGGTGGTGCTCGCTGCGATGCACAGCAGAGCAAAGTGGGGTCACTCCGATGCACTGGACTGTGCACCCTCACACCTGAAGAAGGACGAGGAGGTGGTGCTGGCAGGTGTCCGGCGGTACCCAGATGTGATCCGAGAAGCAGACACCTCGCTTCGCACCAACAGAGACTTCGTGCTGCAGTGTGTCAAGTTGCAGGGACGTGCCTTGGGGCACGCCGACTGCTCTGTTAGTAACGACAGGGAGGTGCAGCTTGCTGCGGTGGCACAGGACCCAATGGCCTTGGAGTTCTGTGATGAGTCGATCCGCAGCAACAGAGATGTGGTCCTCACAGCCGTGCGGAAGGATGGGTTTGCTTTGAAGTCTGTTTCATCCAACCTGCGCAAGGATCGTGAGGTCGTCCTTGCTGCTGTGAAGTCCTCACAGTCTGCCCTGGAACATGCTGACGTGACATTCCACAAAGACGAGGAGGTGGTGCTCGCAGCCACACACGATTACGGGGGTGCTCTTTATTACGCCGACTCTTCATTCCTCAGCAACCGAGACTTCATGCTTGCAGCCGTACGCAAGTGCGGGTGCGCTCTTCACTACGCCAGTGCTTCACTGTGCCGTGACAAGGAGCTTCAACTGGCGGCCGTGTTGCAGGACGGGAGGGCGCTGCAGTTCGCTGACCCTTCACTGCGAAGCGACAGGTCGGTTGTGCTTCAAGCGGCTCGTGCACACGGCGGTGCTCTGCAGTTCGCCGATCCTGTGTTCTGTGGTGACGAGGAGGTGGTCCTCGCAGCCGTGACGAGTTCGGGTTGGGCGCTGCACTTCGCCGACCACACACTGTGGAACAAGCGTGAGGTGGTGCTGGCGGCTGTGCGCCAGGAGGGACGTGCCCTGAAGTACGCCCCCACAGCGCTGTGCTGCGACAAGGAGGTGGTGCTGGCGGCTGTGCGTGCCGACCCAGACGCCTACATCTACGCGTGTGCCCCGCTGCGCCGCGACAGCGACGTCGTTGCTGCCGCCTTCCCCGAGCTGCATGACCACGAGCGACAGAGCTGCACCACAGCAACAGAATCCGCTGCACCGACTGTTCAAGCCAACACCATGACAGTTCGGGAATCTGTTTCCTCTTCCTGAGCAGGTTTGGTTTTCCATTCTCATGATCCAGTCACCACTCACGACTCTGACCTGGTGGCCATGACGGAGGACTGGATGAGTCTCACTGAGATCACCTCCTGGTCCTTGGGGGTCCTGGTCCGCTCCATTTTGCAAAGTGGTGTCACTGCAATAATAAAACAAGAAGAATATATCCAACAGGCGTGTATCTATTTCACGGAATGAAAATAGGAATTTGGGGGGAAAATATTTTTTTGCACTATTTTTTGCACTTTTTTCCTTTGGATTTTATTGTGACCCTACTTGGTATTGGCAGAAAATTTTTATGTTCCCGGTCTTGGATGTGCTCAAACATTCAAAAGAACACATTTTCCGTGGCCAAAAATCGTACTCCTTTCGCTTTATTATAGACACCCTGTCCAGCAACTGTGGGAGAACAGTTCCGGACTACTTTTTGTTGAGCGCACACTTGCTGTCTCAAGGCTGTGTTGAGGCCCTGTGAAGTGGCATGAGGTGCTAAACCAAAGCTTCAGTCGTACGATTTCCTTCGTTACTTCGCGACTTCGCTACGCTTCGTCGCTCGTAACTAGTAAAAAAAATTTTGCACCCGGAGGTGGGGATGGGGGTGGTGGTCACTACTTTTTTGCACCATTTTCCTTTGGGTTTTATTGTGACCCTACTTGGCATTGGCAGAATTCTTCTATGTTCCCGGTCTTGGATGTGCTCAAACAGTCAAAAGAACACATTTTCCGGGTGCAAAAAAATGTTGCACCTGGGGGGTGGAGAGGGGGGTCGGAGGGCGGTGGTGTGAGAGGCTTGCTCTCGAGCTCAAACCAACAGATGTTCACTACCGTGGCCTCCGGCGGCTGGGGGGCTCCGCCCCCCAGACCCCCCTGTGGCGTGTCTTTGCGCGACAATTTATCGTCCCCCCATGCGACATGTGCTATCTGTCAGTTGTGTTGTACTTGAGCGTATGCGACTATGGAGCCAGGCCAACAGACGTTCGCTACCGTGGCCTCCGGCGGCTGGGGGGCTCCGCCCCCCACACCCCCCTGTGGCATGTGCCTGGTCTTGGAGCCAAGTCCTTGCGCGTACGGGGCTGCGGCATGTCGGTTCCAGCACCCTCGCGGAAGGCTGGGCCCGAGCACTGATCTCTAAGAGACGAACCACCTTGCGAATGCGATTGGGTTTGCGGGCTTGCGGCCATGACATCTCGAAAGGGTCGTCATGTTTCGGGTTCGACTTGGTGGGCATCCGTGGCATGCAAGAGATGGCACACCAGGAGCCACGCAGCACCAGGTCGCCCTGGATCTGATCGAGCTCAGGGGGAAGGAAGCACAGTCACCAAAGTGATATCACCGCCGGCCTCAACCACCAAACTGCAACCGCAGAAGTTCCGCTATTCTCACAAGGGAAGGCGCCCTGGGATGTAGCAGTGATTTGTGTGCAGCGCCATCAAGTGACACTGACCGCCTTGAACAGAGAGGTAGTGTACAGATGGCGATCAGTGAGAGGGCGTGCTGTGTCCTCCCACTTCCCCATCTACCTCCATTCGTTCACCGTTGTTGATAGCGATTTTTTCGCCATTTTTTCGAATCGTATGCATCGGTCAGGCCGAGTGAATCAAAATAGCGCAATAATCACACCAAAATCTGTGTCTGAGGCACAGAAATCGTGCAAAAAAGCACCCGAAGCGGCTACGGCGTACGAGCGGATTCGACGGGTTGGTGGGTCCCCGGGGTCAACGGCGATCCAAAAAGCGTCGCGCACCGCCGGCAGCACGTGGCTTCGTTTGGCTGAATCGAAGCATCCATACCGTAGCATAACCTGATGGCACGGAGCACAAGCTCCTTGTCGTTGCGCAGTGCAGCACTCGCGTGCCTCAAGCTGGCACCTGCCGCCATGACCACCTGCCTGTCGTTGCAGAGGGACTCACACGCGTACTGGAGTGCGTTGCCGTCACTTTGGACAGCCGCCATGACGACCTCCCTGTCGGCCTGCAGCGCTGCATCGACATGATTGAGTGCCTCACCGTTACGCTGCACAAGAGTGAGGACGAAGGGTTTGTTGCTGAGCAGTGCAGGTGATGCAAACTCAAGTTCGGATTCCCCGGAGAACGAGGAAGCCAGCAGCACCACATCCTCGTCCCCAAGCAGGTCTTCGGAAGCGTGCTGGAGTACAGCTGACCTTGTCACCGCCACACTGACGATGTGTTTGTCACTGCGGAATGACTCATCGAGGTGCTCCAATGCACTGCCATTCCACCGCACCATCGCAAGCGCCACATCACGCAGACCCCGTGCCCAGGCAGGTATGGTCTTCACGTCAAAGCCATATATACGCCTTTGCTGCTGCAACACCTTCACGAAGCGAGCACCTGTGAGGGCGACGTCGATGGAGCACCCGTGGGAGACAGGTGCGGCACCGGACAGAGGGGTGCTGTCGTCGAGCACCACCCCATCCACCGAGAGCTCCACGTCCTCGGGAAGCGCGTCGGGAGGGGACCCGAGCACCACGTCGAGTGCGTTTGCCTTGAGATGAACCGGGGTGTCGCCCTCCCCGATGTGCACCGCATGCTGCTCCCCACACAGCCTGTCCTTCAGGAACACCTCCATTCCTTCTCCTGACATCCTTCGTCTTCCCTGTGTCTTGTCTGTGTGTGTGTCTGCTGGTGGTGTGGTGCGGTGTGTGGCAAAGTCACGGGGCGGTGCAACCACCACAATCCCAAGAGCACATCCCCTCCGGATCACACTTGAGCCTCTGGCATGCAGGCATGCGACGGGGTGTGGGTTTGGCACCTTATTGATGATCTCCTGGGCACCGGCGTCGGTCCCAGCAGCAGTCCTGCACGCTGAGAGTGGGGCTTTGTGCAGAAGGCTCAGCACCCCCACCCCTTAGGCCCGCTTGGCCCCAAGGGGTTAGCGGGCCCCAAGCCACAAGACATGGCCACGGCAGGTCTCAGCTCAGGTTTGCTCAACCCAGCGGGAGATCATGTTCGAAACCGCTCAGCTCGGGGCAGGAGGGTGGGGAGGGTGGGGGGTTCGGGGCGTGCCCCCTCTCTGCCTGCTTCTGATGCCTGTCAGAAGCTGTCAAGGGAAGAGCACCGCGCCACTAGGTGCCCAGCAGTCCAACAGCCCACCCAATCACTCTGGCCCCCTCCACCGGCCAGCCCCCCCCCCCCCCCCCACACCACACCGCCACCGCCCCTTCTCGATGCGATCCATCGTTGTGTCGGGCACACCGCGCCCCACACCGAGGTGGGTTTGTGACACAAAAAGAACAAAAGCACGGAGAACCTCGCTACCTGGCACAGCCAGTCGCGGCTCGTCAGTCAGTGGGGGGGACAGCAGGCCACCCCTCACCACTTCCCGCTCAGCCACACCTGGTAGTGAAGGCCCCTTACACGCCGCAATTCCCATGATCCCGCAACTGGATGGCACGATACGACATCAGCACAAGTTGTCCGGGAAGGGAAAAGGGAGGGAGGAGGTTGGGGAGGCAGGCTTTGCAGGAGCGGGTTCGTGTCCCGAAGCAGAGGGCCCCCCCCCCCCCCCCCCCCGCAATGAACCATCGCCGCTCGCTGCAAAGCGGCATGCTGGGCGAATGAGCCGCAAGATCTCTGCCTCACAGGAGGTGCCTTCTGCCGAGGTGGCGTGCGCGGCAGATACTCCTTAAAACTGGCTTCAAAACCCACAACACAACACACACGCCTTTGTCGTGGACACAGGGAGGGGGTGTTCCAGCACGATATTTGAGAAGCTGTCCGAATCAATAGAAATACAAACTGGCCCGGCAGGCAGCACAACAAGATGCGCCTCTGTTGGGTATTTTGGAGAGGGCGCGGGGCTTGTTGAAGCTGGAGACGCAGACTCATGAGAGGCTGTACTCTGCTGGCATCAGCCCGTTCTCTGTGTCGCGGCACGTGAGTCGATTCGCGTGTGATTTGCGAATAATAGAACCACCACGCGCACACAGTGTCAACACACCCTCTCCTCCTCGGGGTGGCACTGAGTTGGCCCCACACTCCAACCCGAGTGGGGCCTCCGCCCTGACGAGGGATGGGCGGGGAGTGGGCAATCATCCGCGCAGGGTCTCCCCCATAAAACGTAGTCACCACACACATACACAGAAGCGGCTTGGGGTCGGGTGCGAAGAGTACGCGCACCTTCTTGGCCCCGCAACCTCGAGACTGTCGTACGCGTGACTCGACAGAGGGTGGCCCGAGCCGTGACTTGCCATGACGAGGGGGGGGGGGGGGGACACCCAGTGGCGTGCACCATCAGTGTTGGCTTTCAGACTTACTTTGTTGGGTGGGTGGGAGATTCCCAGCCTCCTCAGCATGAAAATACAGGGCTGCCATCGTGTTTTATTTTGACATTGAACAGGGGGGGGGGGGGGTCCTGCCCGCGGTGAGAAAACAACCAAAGGGACATTCAAGATGCGGGCACCAAGCATAATGCCGCAGCGCAACGATCCCTTCGCTTTGAAGTGCAGGCAAGCTAGTTGTTGCCAACCTGGCTCAGCATGCCACAGAAGTTGCGAAGGCCACTCACTAATGGGGGCTTCGATCAGAAGTACAGGAAAAAGTGATTTCCCACACAGAGCAGGTGCGGGAATCGACACACAGTCTGGCACAGGGCAAAACATCACTACTCGCTGAAGAAACATGCCGAATATGGCAATTGCTTCTTCTGTTGTCCGACTCCAGCCATCTTTTTGACACTGAACAGGATCTGAGGAAGCTCGCATTCGCCCCCCCCCCCCCCCCCTCGCATACATCGGGTGTGTGGTATCACGAATCGTCGGCAATGCGAAGCGAAAAACGTACATTGCCCTCCCTTGGAACCAGTCAGACACGGAGAGCGCGATTCGAGTGAAACGGGGAAGAGCCTAGCCAGGTGGGGGGTTTGATTGCCAAGAGTGATAGCAAAGGCAAGTCTCAACACGTTCACACGATGCCTGTCCTGTTGTCGTCACCACACCATTGTTCCGATGTAACTTGGCGGAGTGGGGTGGGGGGATGGTGAAGCGGAAGAACGGCAAATCACAGATGTGTCATCCCTTCACACTCGTTGTGCAGGTTGTCTGTCTGGAGGGCGGGGGGCTAGGGCTGGGGGGACCGTTGTGAAGCCTCGAAACACGCGCATCAAGCACACCGAGCTGAACTGCGGTTCAGATGGATGCCGATTTGTGGAGGAATTCGCACGGCGAGGGGGGGGGGGTAAAGAGTAGAATGTAGAATTGATGGCGAGGGGGCGGGGGGGGTAGCGAAATCGAATTTGAAAGGAGCACAAGCATGATCACCCTTCACTCGTTATGCAGGTTGTGTCTGAAATCCAGTGTTTTTTCCGGCCTGTGTTGTGTTGTTGTACTGTGTGGGCAATTAGGCTGTGATGGTATGCAAAAACGTTCTTTGGTTCTCATGATCAAACGTCAAGGCACTCATCTGTGGAAGTGTGCGTAACTGGTGTCATCATTGTAGCGAGGGGGTGGGGGTTTGATTGTCGAGAGAGAGAGAGAGAGAGAGAGAGAGAGAGAGAGAGAGAGAGAAAGAGAGAGAGAAAGAGAGAGAGAAAGCAAAGGCAAATCTCCCCACACCTTCACGCAATGGTTGTCCTAGTTGTAGTCACCACACCAGATATACTGTACAGGGTGGATCCAAGGCGACGGGGGGGGGAGAGGGGGCACGATGACAATACTTTATTGTGGTGACAATCACAAGCTCGGCTGTGGTGTGTCCCGTCGATCATGTCTTTTTTTTTGAGGCGGGATTTGTTACAGGGTATAAGATAGACTTTTTTTCTGGCGCCGTTTTCCGGTTTTTCTGGTTTTGAAATTTTTCGCGCGCGCCTTCGGCGCGCGCGACCCGCGCAAACCCTCTCAGAATCACACCCAACACGGCTGGACCAGGCTCTGCCGAACAGCAGTGGCGTGTTGCTCCACGCAGCTCCCCGAAGGGACGGAACTGAGCTTTCAATGCGTCCACGTACTGACGGAGCGCGGCTTCGCATCACCTCCCGCATCAGGACAAACCCCCCTGAGGGTGCTGCTCTGCTGGTACGCCTCACGAAGGGCAACTACCTTCATGGTCGAGCTTGTTGCATGACCACCCCCTTGAGGCAGTCAGTCAGACGATGCGCACAACGTGCGCTCATGCGAACACCAGCGGGTGTCTCCAACACTGCACAAATCGCGGTCCCGCCAGAACCCGAATCCGTCGATCCTCTCCAAAGCGGACATGCACTCCCGAAAACATCGGAGTTTGCATGTGCCATCCCCAGCAAGGCAAACGTGCTCGAGACAAGGTCGTAGCTTGCGTGGATGACAGGGTGGTCCTTGGCAGTGTGCACCGCAACGAGATTGAGTGCATGCGCTCGGCAAGCCGCCCAGAAGGAGTACGGTGCGGTCGGAATGATCAAGCTAGAAGACCTGCATGACGAGGACATCACCACCCACCGGGTCCCGCTGGGCTCCTTTTCTCCGCTTCTCTGCTTTCTTTTGACTGTTTGAGCTCCGTGCGGATCACGATGGGGTCACTTTCCATATTTTTTTGACTAATGGTCCCACTGGTTGACTGTCACAAAGGTTCCCCAAAAACCGGCGAAAATCCGATCGGCCCTTTTTTTTTTTCCAGAAAACCGGAAACCGGGAAACCCTGGTTTTGAAAACCGGAAAACCAGACCTATCTTATCCCCTGATTTGTTATCGTGAAAAAAAAATACAGCCCAGCAGGCTGAACGTTTTAGACCCAACAACAGCGAGGCGAGGAAGGGGGCAGTTTCGTTTTGGGATCGGTTCCCTTGGGAGGGGGTGCCTTCCCGTCTGCTCAGAGCCGCTCTCTCACAACACTGGCCGTAAAGTGGCACAGTTCTGACACACGCGGTCACACGGAGCGAAGGCCCCCTTCCTACGATTTGAACGATTCCGAAAAAAATCGGCTTGTGACCCTTGCAGACCCCTGGGATGAGAGGCTTCTATTCACCCGCCTTCAGGCTTATCGCTACTGCACCAGAATTGGCAACCTTAGTCGCGACGAAAGGGGGCGGTGTGTTTATCAGACGGGTGCCGCACTCAGCGTGAACAGTGAAAAAACCGCACACCCCTTTCTGATTTAATGGGGGGGGGGGGGGGCTTCGCTCAGTAGTGCAGAGAAGGGATCGCCTCACAGTGAAGGCGGCAAAACTGACAACAGCTTGACACAGAGCGAAGGCCCCCTGAGTGCGACGAACATTGCTTGATTAGCTGTTCATTGACTGATGTAAGGCCCCCAGCAATGTAAGGCACCCTGCCCAGCAGCTGTGGGGGAAACACGACGCGGGCCGCTTTTTTGTTGAGATTACAGTGAGATATCCGCCTGGCCAGAGGGGGGGCCGGCATATGACCACTGCTATTTGCATTCTGTGGTAACTACACCACACCCACGCACAACACGCATGAGACAGTGCGGGGCGGGGGGAGGGGGGAGGGGGGAAGGGCACACGCAATGGGGCAGTGCCTGATACTTTGGATGTTGTGGGGGTCGTTTGCACTGTCGGCCCGCCGCCTCTCTTGCTGGGTTCGCACGGGCCAACAGTTCCCGGGTTAGCCTAATGCTGAATGGCGGA
Source organism: Rhynchopus euleeides (assembly GCA_963210315.1). NCBI lineage: Eukaryota > Euglenozoa > Diplonemea > Diplonemida > Diplonemidae > Rhynchopus > Rhynchopus euleeides. The sequence goes on along the minus strand of OY723242.1, from coordinate 1,573,000 downwards.
AACTAGCTGAATACAGCGCATCATGGTATCATGCAATATCCAGTGGTTACTCCATCGACAGACGAAGGAATACGGCATCCTGAAAGGTGGCACGTATAATTGGTGCGCCCGGACGATGGGGTTCCTATTTGAATATGCGCAGCTGTGCGTGTATGCGGGTTAAGGCGGCACTGATGGCGAACCGTGTGGTTTATATTGGTTTTTTTTGTATTTTCTTTGTTTTGTGATGTGTGTCTGTTTTTGCAGTCGCCTGAAACAGGCCACTGTGTCACAGATGGGCCAGGCAATCATACGAGGACCATCCTTTTGGCTAGAAAGGAAGCCCGGCCTGCCCAAGCAAGGCTGTGTGTAGGCCGTGTCATTTGGCGCGGTGTTATTATCAAATATTCGGTTCAGGGATATGTTTCTTGCTACTTCGTGGATTCGACATCGGCACTGCTGCCTGGGTAACCCCACTGTCGAAAACAAACTAGGGCATGGCTGGACAGAACTGGAATGAAGCTTCCCCGAACACCGTTGCTGTTGAGCACAAACACTTGTGGATCAAGGGGGGAAGGCCGGTGTGCCAAAGCGGGACATACCCCAATCCACACTTCGACGGGAAGCAAGCAACCTTGTTGGAGGCCTTCGTAATGCAGAAACGTGAGAAGGGCGTGATGTGCACCTCGCAAAACTGGTTGCAAAGTGACACAGTTTGTCAGACAGTGGCACAGAGCGAAGGGCGCCCCGTTGAAAGAAGAAATCCTCAGGGAACTGGCACGGATATGCGGATTCGTCGATACACCGTCGAGGTCTGTCGGGAATCCTCCAGCTCATCAGGAGTCATAATATAGATGGGGGCTCGTGCAGGGTCAGTCAGAGAGAAATGCGAAAGGGGAAAACCGATAAAAAAATGGCTTCGTTGATCGCAAGAAAATCACAAAGAAGATAATTTTGCCTGCGGAAGTGGGGTGTGTGATTGGCAGGCACACGAGGCTGTCTGTCTGTGTGTGACTGCATGCAGTCATCTCGCACCCCCCCCACCCCATCGCTGTACTTCCACCTGACAAAACACCTTTGTCGGTTGAAATCGTAACTCCTTCCGCTATATAAGAGAAACACCCTGCCCAAACTGCGAAAAAAAAGGGCAGATCCGGGCTACTTTTCGTTGAGCGCACACATAAAAAAATACGGGTGAACCGCACCTGGTTTGTAGGCACGCAGGGTTGGCCTTCGCCATTTGGATTTTTTTTGTCATAATTTTATGTTCCTTTTTTGGGCTGGAACAAATTCTTTTTTGCCGTGCCCCTCACTCCTTCGGGGGCCTCCTTTTGGTTTCCTACCTTGCGCGTTGGTCGATTTTTTTCTTTGCCAAGCGCGCACTGCAGTGCACACGACACGTCGATTGGGCTGTTTGATTTACGATACACACCAGCCTCAATACAAAAAGAGGCGCAACCTTCGCTACCCCTATAGCGGGTGGCATAGTAAACCCGCAAACCCGTTTGCGGGTTTGTCGCTTAGTAGTTACATAACTTTTTTTATTGCACGTTGATGAATACATACATACTGTGGGGCGGGGTGGGGCGGGTGAGTGGTTGGGTGATATGGGTTGGGACAGTTCTGCATCCTTTGAACATCCGATGCTTTTATTTACAGGGGGGGGTCAAATAAACGTACTAAGTACTACTATTCGGCGAACGGGCGGGCCTAAATCGACCTCGCCAAAAAAGTATAAAATACGTTGCGAGCGAATAGACGTACGTAGTACGTCTATTCAACTTTTCCTAAAAACACTGTTTGCAGGGGCTCTGCGGGGCTATTTGGTCCACCAGGGGCGCGCTGGTCACTGCTGCGTGCCCTGGCCCAGATCACTTCGTTGAAGGAAGGCCGGGGAGCGCCTGGCTGTGGCCCATCCTCTTGAGGCATTCCGTGAGCAGATGAAAGCATCCGACGTCGTCACTATATCGACACCAGCCGAAGATATTGGCCCTGTTGGTGGATGTCACAGGTCTACGGTGAGCTTTGTCTGGGGCGGTGGTGGTGGGGACTGCGGACGCCGTAGCTGAGGGAATGCGCGGCGGGCTTCAGCAGTGGTTCTGATGCCTCTGGACCGCATGAGCTTGCGGGTTTGCGGGGCCCATGCACCCTGGTTCCCCGAAGTGGCACCAATAGACCTTGTCCCCATTCCTTGCCCCAAAGTTTGTGGATTTGTGTGCCCCCTCCACTGGCAGGCGGTCCTCCAAAAAGAAAATCTCAAAAAAAACGAGATACTTCCCAAAAAAACGGGTGGGCAAAGTAAGTACTTGTATTCAACGGCCCAACGTGCCCCAGAGCCCCAAAAAAATAAGTACTACTATTCGGCTAAGTACTACTATTAAACTAAGTACGTTTATTCGACCCCCCCCTGTAAACAATTTTTGATGTGTTTTTTTTTGCTGATTTCCCCCCCACTGATGGGCACAGTGAGTGGGTGAAATGGGTCAACATTGCGTGTTCCTGTTTTGATGGATCTCAATCCATAAAGCAACAGTTCAAGCAACATGCCCTAACCACCGGGTGTGTGGATCGGTTTTGGGGGCCCGCCCGGCGGACTTCGTTTCACACTCCTCTCGATTCCACCGCTGGGGAAAGCGGCCGATTCGACAGAACAGGGGCATAACCATACACAAGCCTACAGCTCCACTGCCATACAGAGCCAAGAGAGAGAGAGAGACCCCTGTGGGAGGGTACGGACCTTCGCGCTTGGGCCAGGGGGTGCGGGGGGAGGGGGGTGCCGTGAGGGGGGTCTTCGCTCCGAAATGCACCAATGTGAGTGCCGCCCTGACATTAGGTAGAGGATACCACATTGTTGTGCAAACAGATCGAAGATCGCCACCCCCCCACCGCCCCAGTTTGTCAGGGGTTGTTTGTGCGCACGAGCGGCAGTGGGTGCGTGATTGGGACCCCCCTTGGGGGGTGGGCGCGTGCTGACGTTGAATCGTGATTGGTGTGTTTGCTATATCAAAAAAAACCACGCACGCTGCACGCGCCGTGCGCTCCCACCATGGGTCGTTCGCTGTGTAGGCAAGCAAGCTTTGCTGGAAAATTTGAACAATTTCTGGCTGTGATCGAGCAAGCCCTGGTGAAAGGGACTGCCGGTTCGGGCTGGGTTGTGATGTTTTTGGGGGTAACAACAGATGGAAGAGTGAACGAGTGTGGGTTGGGGGCAATGTTAGATTTTGTATCGATCAGCGGGGCTCAACATTCACTTGCGTGCCAGTAACTGCGAGTGCGGCACCCCGCCCTGCCAGGGCCAGGCTAACGCTTTCTCCAGTTCTGAAGGAAGCCCACCCCCACCCCCACCCCCACCATTCAGCAGCTGGAAGCAGCTGCAGCCAGAATACCCGCCCCACACAGCTTGTTGGGGCGTGTGAAACGTTCGCAAACAGGATACACACGGTGAACACTTTCCTTCGTTGGATTCCTGCGCTGAATAACCAAAAAAAAGAGGGGGTGGGGGGGAATGGTGAGGCTCCGTGGTGTGGCCAGGCTTCAAACCATGCCCAGAGCTTGCAAGGGTGAGTCAACAGGGCAGCTTTTGTGATAAACTCTCGGTCAGGTGGGCTGGCTGGTGAAGTATACAACAAAGAAGAATGGGTGTCAATAGAAACGAAAGGGAAAGGGCTGGGGATGAAACTGCACAGCACTGATGCGGTATATTCCGCGTCACTGAAGTCTGGACTGCAGAATTGTCGGCTGTCGTGACAGTACATCACCCACCAGAGACAGGTCGCGCACAGCTTGGTGCTGATTTTGCACCTGTATGTGTTTTGGGTTTGGGTTTGGGTTTGGGGTTTTTTTGAGGCTTGGGTCTTGGCCTAGGGTGGACGACTCACCCAACTTTTCAGCTAAGCTACTGTGACAAAAAATATTGGCTTCAAAAAAAGAAATTCCTGGGTTTCTCGGCCACTTTTGAGGTAATTGCGCGACAGTCCTGAAGTTGGGAACCCCAAATGTGGAAAAGCAACACCGAAAACTCGATTTTCGGGCCCCACACTGTAGACACAATGCGAATTTTCGGGGGTACCTGGGACCCCCCGTGTTTAAGTCCCCCCCTGGAGGCGACTTTCGGCCAGGGGGGGGCTTAAACACGGGGGTGGCACGGTGGAGACCAAGAAGACCTCTTCCGCTTCCGTCGTATGGGGGTGATTCCGGTCCGGATGGACTTTTGGCACCCCACTTTTCGACTCTGACAGCACCTGGAGGGCACCAGGTGGCCTAGCGGCCACCTGATGACCCTCCAGACCAGCCCACTCCCGTGTTTAGGTCCACCTGTGCTTAAGTCCCCCCTGGGGGGACTTTTACACGGGGGGTCCCAGGTACGAGCAGTGATCTCGTGCCAGGGCTGGCATGGCCCGACCTCAACATTTTCCCATCACATGTTGTGGAGAGGCCAGACTATCTTCAGTAGACTTTGGGTTTTTGAGTTCGGCCGGGTGAACATGCGGCGCAGCGTGCGAAAATCCAACGCCACCATGAGAGGCAGGTGGATGAAGCTTGATGACTCAGTCGCGCCGAATCGTACCCAAGTGAAGGACTATCCCCTGGAATGCGACACAGCACCAACCGGTGTGAGACGTGCCTTCAAAATCCTGAAGGATGTTCACCGACCAAAAAAGCGACCAGATGGCGGTCCCAAATTTGGGACCGACCAACAAAGCGACCAGATGGTGGTCCCAAAATTGGGACCAACCAATAAAGCGACCAGATGGTGGTCCCAAAATTGGGACCGACCGAAAAAGTGACCAGATGGCGGTCCCAAATTTGGGACCGACCAACAAAGCGACCAGATGGTGGTCCCAAATTTGGGACCGACCCATAAAGCGACCAGATGGCGGTCCCAAATTTGGGACCGACCCATAAAGCGACCAGATGGTGGTCCCAAATTTGGGACCGACCAACAAAGCGACCAGATGGTGGTCCCAAAATTGGGACCGACCGAAAAAGTGACCAGATGCCGGTCCCAAATTTGGGACCGACCAACAAAGCGACCAGATGCCGGTCCCAAATTTGGGACCGACCCATAAAGCGACCAGATGGTGGTCCCAAATTTGGGACCGACCGAAAAAGTGACCAGATGCCGGTCCCAAATTTGGGACCGACCAACAAAGCGACCAGATGGTGGTCCCAAATTTGGGACCGCCATCCAAGTATGCCTGGGACTTTGGCCTTTTTGGGCCCAAAAAGGGGTCGGGATTCCACTTTTTCTCCAAGGGTTTTTCGGGGGGGAAATGGCGCGCAATCCCCCTCGCGGGCAAGAAAATCCCCCCATCCCCACCACACAACCAGTGTGAGTGTGGTGTGTGGGTATTGGACGCCCTGTGTGATGAGAGATAGTGGCAACACAACAGCAACATGCCAGGCAAGGGGCGCCAAAAATGGGTTTTCGGGGCGTTATTGTAACGACCCCTTCCTATGCCCAGTGGCACAAGCTCAAGGATTTGGTTGCTCGACATACGGGGGGTCTGGGGGGCGGAGCCCCCCAGCCGCCGGAGGCCACGGTAGTGAGTATCTGTTCCTTGCGCCGTAGTGGGAGCGCGTGGGAGTTGCGGGCGTACAGATTGTTGGCTGCGTCCTCCTGAGGCTACTGAGAGTGGTCTGGGTCCCATTCGCTGATGTGAACCCAAAGGAATGGGCTACAAGACAGGCACACGCTCAGCCTAGTGGTACAGGGGGGTCTGGGGGGCGGAGCCCCCCAGCCGCCGGAGGCCACGGTAGTGAACGCCTGGCTCTTGACTGGGGAACAACGCCGGGTTTTGGCTGGAACAACCGAAAAAGGGGCGGGTGTCCGGAGGATTCATCCTCATCCCCCACTAGAATACCACCTGCTCCCGAAAAACTTCACCCAGAAAACCTGTGGGGAAAAAATCCCACCTAAAAAACCCAAGGAGAAGAAAAAAATTCCCTCCCTATAAAAACCCAAAGAGAAAAAAAGTGCAATCCTGAATCGGGACTTGGACTCCACATTTAGCTTCATACTTGCCGCCATCTGGTCGCTTTATTGGTCGGTCCCAAATTTGGGACCGCCATCTGGTCGCTTTCTCGGTCGGTCCCAAATTTGGGACCACCATCTGGTCGCTTTATTGGTCGGTCCCAAATTTGGGACCGCCATCTGGTCGCTTTGTTGGTCGGTCCCAAATTTGGGACCGCCATCTGGTCTATTTTTCGGTCGGTCCCAAATTTGGGACCGCCATCTGGTCGCTTTGTTGGTCGGTCCCAAATTTGGGACCGCCATCTGGTCGCTTTATGGGTCGGTCCCAAATTTGGAACCGCCATCTGGTCGCTTTATTGGTCGGTCCCAAATTTGGGACCGCCATCTGGTCGCTTTGTTGGTCGGTCCCAAATTTGGGACCGCCATCTGGTCTATTTTTCGGTCGGTCCCAAATTTGGGACCGCCATCTGGTCGCTTTGTTGGTCGGTCCCAAATTTGGGACCGCCATCTGGTCGCTTTATGGGTCGGTCCCAAATTTGGAACCGCCATCTGGTCGCTTTATTGGTCGGTCCCAAATTTGGGACCGCCATCTGGTCGCTTTGTTGGTCGGTCCCAAATTTGGGACCGCCATCTGGTCTATTTTTCGGTCGGTCCCAAATTTGGGACCGCCATCTGGTCGCTTTGTTGGTCGGTCCCAAATTTGGGACCGCCATCTGGTCGCTTTATGGGTCGGTCCCAAATTTGGAACCGCCATCTGGTCGCTTTATTGGTCGGTCCCAAATTTGGGACCACCATCTGGTCGCTTTCTCGGTCGGTCCCAAATTTGGGACCGCCATCTGGTCGCTTTCTCGGTCGGTCCCAAATTTGGGACCGCCATCTGGTCGCTTTATGGGTCGGTCCCAAATTTGGAACCGCCATCTGGTCGCTTTATTGGTCGGTCCCAAATTTGGGACCACCATCTGGTCGCTTTCTCGGTCGGTCCCAAATTTGGGACCGCCATCTGGTCGCTTTGTTGGTCGGTCCCAAATTTGGGACCGCCATCTGGTCGCTTTATGGGTCGGTCCCAAATTTGGAACCGCCATCTGGTCGCTTTATTGGTCGGTCCCAAATTTGGGACCACCATCTGGTCGCTTTCTCGGTCGGTCCCAAATTTGGGACCGCCATCTGGTCGCTTTCTCGGTCGGTCCCAAATTTGGGACCGCCATCTGGTCGCTTTATGGGTCGGTCCCAAATTTGGAACCGCCATCTGGTCGCTTTATTGGTCGGTCCCAAATTTGGGACCACCATCTGGTCGCTTTCTCGGTCGGTCCCAAATTTGGGACCGCCATCTGGTCGCTTTGTTGGTCGGTCCCAAATTTGGGACCGCCATCTGGTCGCTTTATGGGTCGGTCCCAAATTTGGAACCGCCATCTGGTCGCTTTATTGGTCGGTCCCAAATTTGGGACCACCATCTGGTCGCTTTCTCGGTCGGTCCCAAATTTGGGACCGCCATCTGGTCGCTTTCTCGGTCGGTCCCAAATTTGGGACCGCCATCTGGTCGCTTTATGGGTCGGTCCCAAATTTGGAACCGCCATCTGGTCGCTTTATTGGTCGGTCCCAAATTTGGGACCACCATCTGGTCGCTTTCTCGGTCGGTCCCAAATTTGGGACCGCCATCTGGTCGCTTTGTTGGTCGGTCCCAAATTTGGGACCGCCATCTGGTCGCTTTATGGGTCGGTCCCAAATTTGAAACCGCCATCTGGTCGCTTTATTGGTCGGTCCCAAATTTGGGACCACCATCTGGTCGCTTTATGGGTCGGTCCCAAATTTGGGACCACCATCTGGTCGCTTTGTTGGTCGGTCCCAAATTTGGGACCGCCATCTGGTCTATTTTTCGATCGGTCCCAAATTTGGGACCACCATCTGGTCGCTTTATTGGTCGGTCCCAAATTTGGGACCGCCATCTGGTCGCTTTATTGGTCGGTCCCAAATTTGGGACCACCATCTGGTCGCTTTGTTGGTCGGTCCCAAATTTGGGACCGCCATCTGGTCTATTTTTCGATCGGTCCCAAATTTGGGACCACCATCTGGTCGCTTTATTGGTCGGTCCCAAATTTGGGACCGCCATCTGGTCGCTTTATTGGTCGGTCCCAAATTTGGGACCACCATCTGGTCGCTTTATGGGTCGGTCCCAAATTTGGGACCGCCATCTGGTCGCTTTGTTGGTCGGTCCCAAATTTGGGACCGCCATCTGGTCAATTTTTCGGTCGGTCCCAAATTTGGGACCACCATCTGGTCGCTTTGTTGGTCGGTCCCTAATTTGGGACCACCATCTGGTCCATTTTTCGGTGGGTCCCAAGTTTGGGATGAGGAACTCCGTGGGCACCATTGGTCGCCCTTCGGTCGCCACCTGTTCAGACCCCTTTTCAGGGTATTTGAGCCCCAGAGAGACCTCCTGGACCGGTTTTCTGGTGTTTTATGCTCTTCCCGACCCTGTCCTGGCCCAGAATGTGGTCTGGAGCGAGGTTCTGCTGATTTCCGCCTGATGCGGACCCTCCTTTGGGGTCCTCCATTTATTTTGCGTCTGACCGTCACCTTCCCCACCTAGTTCACGAGGGCAAGGTGAAAAACCGTTTTTTAACCCCAAAAATGGCATTTCCCGGGTGGCGACCTCTGGCGACCTCTGAAAAATGTGCCCAAAAAGTGATTTTTGGGACCTTGCGGACCTCGAAAACACAAAGGGAAAAAAAATATTTTTTGTCACACCCCCTCTTGGGGCGGTACGCCAGTCTAGTCTTGGTTATGGTTCCTGATGTTTCCATGGAAAAACAGGGCAGCATCCAGCGTTGCCGCCCGAACGCTGCCACAAGGCTTGCATTATTTTCGTGTGAAAAGCGTTGCCAAAAAAAAATAGGGAAAGCCTGGCATTGCAAGGGTGACTCGAATAAATCACGCAGACAGTGCCCAGCAGCTTGCATGTGTTTCGACTGGAATCGATAGCCGCATTCCATCTTCCCCATCAACTGATCAACTGATCACCGGATCCGAAATCCACATGCACAGGTTCGGTTCCTTTTTTGTTGTATTCCCTCAAGGTTCGGCGTTCATCCCCCACCCCCCCCACCCCGAGACGAGTAGTTCCGGCTGTTCCCCCCCCCCTAAGCCCCCCCCCCCCCTTCGAGACAATATTCTGGAACATGCACTTGGCCGAAAGAATATCCGAAAGATAGAGGCTGTTGTTGTGCGCGCAAGGTTTTGCTTGTGTGCACGAGCAGGCAGTGTGGCTTCGCCCCTGCGAAGAAGGCGTTGTTGTGACTCAGCAATTGCGTTGCTGCCTCAAAGAGTCCGGGTTTTGCGTGTGCGCACGAGCGGCAGTATGTTGTGGCCCCTGTGAAGGGCGTTGCTGTGAATGAGTGATTTTTGTGTTGCTCTCTCAAAACACACTGCGTGCCGATACGCTCCCACTGACTCTTTCGCTGTGACAAGCAAGCTTGTTCGGGAAAAAAACGCTGCACCACGCCCACAAGCCTCACTATCGCCGTGGCAATCAAGCTTGTTTGGGCTGTAATGCGCTGCCCTGCCGCTATCATTCTGACACTGGACAGGAGGCCCTGCTGCCACAGTGCCAGTGTTGTGGTAAAACATAGCAGGAGAAATGCACCAAAACGCACCTCTGAGCACGTCTCAGCACGCGTCGCAAAGACTCCCAGTGGAACCGAACAACACCGCACCCGTTGCCTCTGACGGGAGGGGGGCGGTGCAGAGCCGTGATGATCAGCCCTGTGTCAGGCTGTTTGCATCGCCGCCTTGCATCGGTACAGTTTTCAAAGGGTCAGGGGGTTGGGTCAGGTTTCGGTTTTTTTATTATTCTGTTTGAGATTGGATGATTTTTTTGAACGGGTTACTCAGGGTGTTCGCTATCTCCCACCTTCCTCAGAGACTGTGGGAGAAAGGGGTAAAATTGCCGCCTCAAATTTTTTTTCGCGCGCGCTTCGCGCGCGCGAAATCATGCAACATCGGCCCCTCAGACAAATTGCCTCAAGGGTCCAGACCAGGGTACTATATAGGTTTGGCGCAAGGGGCCCATTTCGCGGTTCGCGGCTGCAAAATGGAGGTTTTGCGGCAATCAGTGAGTACTTCGGGAGTTGGTGACGAGCCCAAAAACAGGATCACGGACCGTCGCCGATGCCCGTTCTCGAGAAGGAAGGGCACGGTCACATGCGCTCGTTAGTTCCTGTTGGACAGACTTCACAGGTCACAGGGGGGTCTGGGGGGCGGAGCCCCCCAGCCGCCGGAGGCCACGGTAGTGAACATTTGTCAGCCTCGTCCCCGAGTCCGCTTCATAGTCAAACACCACATACAGACAACGTGCACCTTGAGACAGCATGCTCAAGAGGTACATCGGCCTGGTGCCTGTGGCAGGCCACTATGCTCTTGGCTTCGGCCTCCTCTGGCTTTGACCATACTGATGCCGGCAATAGCTCCGACGGTCCCCAGCAGGTTCAGATCTCGCTTCTTTGGGTTATTTCCGCCCCGTCGAAGCGTGGTGGTATCAATTTGTACGAGAGGGTGCTGCCCTTCTCCTTCAGAACCCCTTCCCACCTGAGGCAAAAACTTCCGAGAAACTTTTTTTATTTAATTTCTCCCCCTTGGGAGAAATGCCCGGGAGAGAGGTGGGAGAAGGGTTTTCCCAGAATTATTTTTTTAACGAAATAGGCCCCTATTTCTCCCCGAGCGAACGCCCTGGGGTTACTCTACGGTATTTTATTTTTCCAGTTGGGGGGTTGATTTTGGGTGGGTTTGGGTTTGGGTTTGGGTTTGGGTGTTTTGGGAGAGTATTTTTGTTTTACTCAAGAGTGATCGGCATCGACAGACACATCCCTGACGGACGGGACAGCCAGGGCAGTGAAAGTGCATTTTGCCTTTCTGATATATTTTTTGCCAGTGCCAGGACCGGCTGGATTCATCTTCAGATGCTGGGGCGCGGTGGGCGAGATAGGATCCTTCCCGTGCCCACACCCGCTCCCTGCTGCACCTCCTTCTCTGGCAGAGGGCAATGAAGCGGACAGCGCGTTCGGTTCACACCAGGAGATCTGCGGTGTCGGGACAACCTAACCTCAGCCACGGTGATCCGCTTCGAGCCTCTGCGCCTCTCACGCAGTTGACCATCTATATTATAGACACGGGAGCAGGCATACTGGGAATCACGAAAGAAGGGGTTTTTTTTTTGGGATCGATTGTCACACAAGAGAAGGTATCGCAGATCATTTACATGGTGACGGGTTGCTTTATCTTTTTTTTTTGGTGATTGGGTTGGGGAAGAAGAAGACGAAGAAAAAGAAGAAAAGGAAGAGGGGGTGGTACATACTTCACGGTGAGAGGGTAGATAGGATATCTCATTGTTGCTACCGCACGGCCGTGCGGGGGGGGGGGGGTATTTTTTTGAGGAGTTGTGTTTTTCTTGAACGATTTGAACGATTCTTTTTTTTTTGGCCGCTTCTCTCGTCTCCCCTCCCACATGTGGAGGGGAAAGTCCCACTTTTTTGTCAGGGACTCACTTGCTCGCTCACCCACCTTGTGCTCCGAAACTTCGAAACTCACTCAGGGAATCCATCCACACAAGCAAAATGGGGGTGTGTGGGAACCCAACGCAAGAAACCAATCACGGGCGAGCCAGAGATGTGAAAGCGAACCGATTTGGGGGTGGGTGGGCGGGTGGTGTTTGCTTGCTCTTTTATCTGGGATCAGGGCGGGGGGGTAGTGGGGGTGGCGGCAGGGGTCATCATGAGATCGCCTTTCGGAACCCCCGGGGTTGGTGGCGCACAACACATGGTGAGGGTCGGCCCTCCACGTGACGCTGATCTAGGGGGATAGCAGGGGGAGTCTCCCGACTATTGTCCCTCGCGCCAGGCGTTGCGTCGGCACAGCAGGGCACACCATCACATCATACTCTAAGAGAAGAGAAGAGAAGAACGGTGTGGGTGTGGGTGTGGGTGTGGGTGTGGGGGCAGCAAATCAGAAGAAAAGGAAGACTCGGGATGGCCCCCCCCCTTCACCCGACAGACATGTTGCGTGGAGGCAAAAAAAAGGTAGGGCTGTGTTTGGGCGCGAGTAGACACGCATTCCTTGTCCCCCCCCCCCCCCACCCAGCAGTTTGCTCATTCAGGGGGTCTTGGTTATTTAGCAATTTTCCGGCAAGTCTTTTCCGGCGACTTTCACCTCAAAATAGGAGGAAATGCCCCCAAAATACTCTTTTTTTTTCGGCAGTGTAGCGGATATCATACTGTGGCACACTCAGGAATGCAAGGGTTGGAGAGCGGTCTGCTCGACCAGAGCCTTTTTCGAAAAGAAGAAGGGGGCCACCCACCACACCCACCATACCTGTTGCGGCCTTCCGCTCGAAAGTGCAGAAAAGCAAGGGGCAGATCACGCCCGTGTGGTGTGACTTCGTTAACGACTTGGATAGGTATCAGTTGGATACGTATCAGTTCTCGTGCGTCGTCTTTCGTGGGCGTTCTGTACGATGCAGGTCCGCGAATCCAACACAGCAAACGCAGAAAAGCGAGAAAATGTGAACCTGCCTCACAACACTTGGCTGTGAAGTAGCACAGGGTTGACAACACAGTGTGGCACAGGGCGAAGGGCATCTCCCCCCACCCCCCCCCCCCCCGGTTGCACTGTTGAAAAGGATAATAAAGGCGCTCTTTTTGTAAGCGCGCCAAACCCGGGATGAAAAAAGACGCAAGAGGGGGCACTCTGCCTGTTTGGCCTCCTTCAAACCTGCTCAGAATCCGTGAAGTCAGAAACTTCGGTTTTTTTTGGGATCCATCAAACGCTCTCCCCTCGAGCTCTTGCAGAGAAGAGCAGTTGAAGGGTAGGGGATAATGATGAACGATGGCGAAGGGGCCGTTGGGGCGGCGGCTGGCGGCACCCTCACCCTCTTCCACCCTCTCGCCCCTTCTTGCCCTTTCCCAAAGGAAAGGCGGGTCAGACGGGGGCGTCATGGCCCAGGCACAGGGTGGTGCGGTGCAGTGGTGAAGACGAAGTAAAGTCATCGAGAAACTCACCGTGCCTCCTTTTCTCGATCCGTACACCTGGATGGCAGGGCGGTTGGCGGGAAGGGGTGGGTAGGGTATTAAGGGAAGAAAAATCTGTCTGATTTTTTATCAAGAGCGCTCCAAAGCCAAAAGATGGGCGGTGTGGGGGCGGGGGGGGAGAAGTGTTACTTTTGTGCACCGTGCACGCCAGTCCGGAGAGAAAATACATGAATGAAAGAGATATCAAAGCAGGGAAAGAAAGGTAGTCCAAGGAGGGGTTGCGAAGGGTGGGTGGGTGGGGAGAGGGGATGGGGTGTTTAATTGTCGAGAGTGAAAGGCGAAAAAAATAAAGCGAGCCTCGCAGCACCTTCTCGCAATATTTGTCTTTTTTTTGTAGTCACCGGGAAGGGGGTGGGGGGGGGGGGGGGTGGGGGTGGGGGAAGGGAAGTATTGTGAAGCAGAAGAAAGGTAAAGCACAGATTTGAATATGCAGCCGCGGTGTGAAAGCAAGGGGGATGGGGTGGTCGTCGAAAGGTGAAGGTAAGACAAGTCTCCCGACACCTTCGAGAGCACAGCAGGGCCATTTTTTTTTGTTTGGAGCCGACAATATACCAGGCACTGCAAGAGCCAGGCTACTGCGCAGACCCGTTCTGTCCCATTGACGCCCATTTCCCCACATAGCAGGGTCATTTTTTAACATTTTTTGGGGTAATACCGCCTGGTCGAATTCACACCATCTCAAACCATTTCACAAAATTTCACAAAAAATAGCAAAATTTCGCGGTGCAAAATTTGTGAATTTTTGTGAATTTTTGCGACTTCTGCGACTTTTTGTGACTTTTTGCGACTTTCTGCGCCTTCTTGCGTTTTGGGCGGTGCTGGCACTTGGGCACTAATGGCGGATGCAGTGGTTTGGGTTTATGGAAAAAGGGTGGTAGACGTGATGCCCAACTCCTCCTGAAGGTACGCATTGCTGCGCCAGCTGGGGAAACACGGCCCGGGGCCGTGCCACCCTGCAGCCACTGCAGGAAGTGCTGCCTCAGGGTTCCTCGGCAGTGGACCAACGCACATTGGCCGTGTGTGTCAGCGTCCGTCTTGGATCTCACAACGGTCACGCCATCTCCCACCCCTGAGGTCGCTGCTCTAACGAAGGTGCGCGGCACAGGTCGTGGAGATCCACGAAACGGCAAGCAGTGGCGAACTGCAAGGCAAATCCTTGCCCTGGGGTGTCTGGGACCTACCCTACCCCCCTTGGTGCTGGGGACAGAGGGGGGGTACCCGACCCCCTTCGGTCTCAAACCATTTCACAAAAAATCGCAAAAAATAGCAAAGCGTCACAAAAAATATCAGGCTTCGCAAAAAATCACACGCTCTCAAACCATTTCACAAAAAATCGCACAATCGCGAACCATTTCACAAAAAATCACAAAAAATAATGGTGCCCCTGACGACCCCATATTGCGTAGTTTGTGCGTAGTGAAAAGGGGGGGGGGGGTCTCATTTTTTGATTTACTCAGCCATTCTCTGTCTCTATGCCGGGACCCCAAACTCAAGGAGTTCTTGCTGTTCCGGGGTCAGTGAGGGTGCAGGCGCTTCAGGTGCTGCAGGTGCTGCAGGTTCTTCAGGTGCTGCAGCGCTGGCAGCCTTCGGTGCGGGTTTCGACGCAGTCTTTGCAGGTCTCTTTGGGGGTGCCCTTTGGCGCGGTGCCTGCTTCAGCTCGTCGGGTGGAAGCATCAACGCATCATTAAGCGGTGCCTGCTTCAGCTCCTCCGGGTGGAAGCGTCAACGCATCATTAAGGAAGAAGGAAGCACAGTTGCTACGCTTTTTTGCAGCTGCAGGAAACGACACCATACCCAACAACAATCCCCAGACCGTCGAGGGAGAGTGGGCGCCTGGATCCCGTGACACAGATCTCTAGTGCCGTTGTGATCCCCTCGGATAACGTCTCCTGGACGTTGTCAGCGGAGGTTGCCTGTGTGGCGGTGACCTCCGTATACCCCGCGGGATCCAGTGCCAGTAGCGCCTTCTTCAGCTTTTCGTCGACCCCTCGGCCGACGCTCTCCTTGATGTCAAGGGCCACCTTCAGGGTGGCACCTCGCAGCGCCCTGAAGGCTGTGATCGTATCATCATTCACAATCTCGAGGGTGTTCTACGCGGCTCCTGGAACTCACTTCCTTCTCAGGTGTTTCTGGGCATGGGGCAACCTTGCCCAGGTGTTTCTGGAGTCCCGCCCCACATGTCGTGCGTTCTTTCGTACGGTGTATAGTGAGTTCTGGCAATAATTTTTTGCTCGGTCAGCGCAGTGCCTCCAGTCCTGTCTCAGTAGCCACACAGAAAGGGGGACCAAAAAAAACTGGGGGGGGGACCAAAAAGCGAGACCCCCCCCCCAGATTGCGTAGTTTGTGCGTAGTGAAAAAGGGGTAAATCAGGGGCACCAAAATAGTATTGCAATTTGGGTTAGCGTGCTGGCATCGCAGCCTGGCCCCGAAGGACCATACCGTGAGGAACCGGGCCCGCTATCCTACTCTTGCTCTACGTGACACCACACGGTTTCGCTCTCCTCCTCGTTGCGCTGTAAAGGAGGGGGGACACACACACACTGGAAGCCGGAGATTGCGCCTGCTGATACTGAGGCGCAATCTTCGCGACGACGCGTTGAAAAGACAAAAAATAGCACAATTGGAAACCATTTCACAAAAAATCGCAAAAAATACGGTTTTTGTGAATTTTTGTGAATTTTTGGGGCGTTGTTCTTCGTTTTTGGGAGACGCTGTGAATTCGCCAAGGCGGTATTACCCCAATTTTTAATATTTTTGTTGTGCCGTGTTCCCTTCTCCACAGCTTTCCCCCCCCACCACCACCACCCTCTCTCCCTTCCCTCCCTACACCCTGCAAGCAACAGAGAGAGAGGAAGAGAGAGAGAGAGAGACCGCTGCCTCGGGGTTCCTTCTTTGTCGGCACTTATTTTTCTGTAGCCACTACAGCAGGTGTGTAACGCACAGGGAAAATTGTCTGTACAAGGCGAGAGGGGGGTTGGGGGGCGGGGGCAATGAAGCAGAAAAGGGAAATCCAGAGATGGCATCCCTTCTCTCAATATGCAGGGGGGTGGGGACGGGGCGGGGCACTAAAGCATCCCCTGGCCAGATTATAGGTGGTTGTCACGTGAGGCCCACACAGAAAGCCGTTGGGATGGGGTGGGGGTGGTGGGGGTGGGTGTGCTTTTTTCAGGGGTAGAGAACAAGAGAGATTTGGAAGGCCGATATCTACAAGTAGAAAGCGGAGCCGTCTCAGACGCCGCGTTGCTTTGGCTGGAACTTCAGCGGGTGGCAGCACGGCGTCAATCATCTCATCAAGTGTTTGAACCGAGTGAGAGAGAGAGAGAGAGAGAGAGAGAGAGAGAGAGAGAGAGAGAGAGAGAGAGAGAGAGAGAGAGAGAGAGAGAGAGAGAGAGAGAGAGAGAGAGAGAGAGAGAGAGAGAGAGAGAGAGAGAGAGAGAGAGAGAGAGAGAGAGAGAGAGAGAGAGAGAGAGAGAAAGAAATACAGGGTCCATTCGGTTTTTGCCTGCGGATTGCCACTTCATGACACGGTCCTGGGAAGACTCAGGAGGACTTGACCCGTGTCAGGTGATCGGGTTTGCACTTGTGTCGGCGTGGGCTTCGGTGGAGCAGCACGCAGGCGGCACGCTCTCGAGTGTTTGAGAGAGAGGTCAATAATTTAAGAGAGAGAGAGAGTGACAGCATAAGACTTGAGAGGTGGAGCGAGCTTCGAACCTGTTGCGTAGGTGGCTGTTGAGGCAAAGAACCCGTGTGCATCCCCGGACAGCAACAACCTGCGTGTGTGCAGTGTGCGTGTTGCGTGATATCGTGGCGCACAAAACAAGTTCACCTCGCAACGGTGTCCGATGATGTTTGTCTAGAAGACAGGGTGCATTGAAGGAGTGTCCGTCGAAGCGTGTACGTCTCTGCGGCGTGGAATCAAGGACAGGGCAACAGGGTGCAGCTTGGCAGAAGACAAAGAAGAGGCAAAGAAGAAGACAAAAAAAATATGGGGGTGGCTGCGCTCTGAAAAGGTGTCAGAAGAGTGTGCCGCCTGACGATATAGGTTGCACCCTGGCACACTTTCTGGCACAGAGCGGGGGAGTCCAACAAGCAAACCAGTCTTGAACAATCCTGTTGGTGTGTTGACAACGAAGCGTGAGATTACACTCCGCTCTGCAGCTGTTGCTGCGAGGTGGAGGCGTCCCATGCAACATTCACATCATGGATGTCAAGGGGGCCTTAGCTCTGCAGGGGGCATTCGCTCTGAAGTGCAGAACAGTGAGCCGCCTCACAACATAGGCGGCAACCCTGACACACTTTGGCACAGAGCGGAGGCATCCATGAACACGCCCCACCCCCACCCCCACCCCCACCCCCTTGCCATTCCATCCCCTTGCCTAAACTAAAATGGGTGTGTCCCAACAGAACAGAAAATGTCCCACGCACACACACATACACGGCCTGACTCAGAGTCAAGGCCCTTCCTGGTGAGACAAGAGCAAGAGCAGGACCAAGAGGCAAGTCGCCTCCCATCGCAGTACGCCGCAGAGCAGAACCTGTGGACACTCCCACCGAAAGGTGGGGTGGGGTATTGACATAGAAGTAGAAGGAAGATCAAGGGTGATCTCCCTTCACTCGCTGTGCAGGTTGTGTCCGAAGGTGAAGGGAATGGGGGGGGGGGGGGCGGTGGGGTGTGTGTGGGTGGCAGCAGGAAGAGAGCGATCCCCTGGCGGTGCTGTGCCGGAAGGAGGGGGGAAGCCCAGCTTACCAACGCAACATGGCAGCCTTTGGACTCATCTGGCTGGGTTGTTGACCAAGAGCTGCAGTGTAACTACGATCCACCGTTCAGGGGGGAGGGGGGGGGGGGGTAAAGAATACATGGCGCTGTAATTCTTCCGGACAAGGCATGTCATATTACATGCAAATGCATGGAAGCCGTCATGCTGACCATCACGTTGCTTGCTTACTTCAGCGGTGTGTAAGTCAGGTAGATAGGGGAGGGAGGGTGCCCCGATCGCCATTCTCGGCATTTGTTTTTTTTTTGTGGAGAAGCGTCGACGCAACAACAAAACTATCTGTGCCCCCGCTGTATCTTCAAGTGACATCAAAACGAGACAACAAAACCAAACACTGCCGAAAGTTGTTTTTTGTTGGAACGCAGATCCCCACTCTTTGTGTACACTACTCCCCGGTATGATGAAGTGGTGTGAGTGGGGTCGCACGATACCAGCTAAAAGGCACAGAAAGTTTCCCCAAGTTGGCTACGCCGAACTAACAAAACGGAAAATCCGTCTTGAAGCAGAGGACGAATCAAGAGGGCGGAGCCCCGTTTGCTCTGAAGCGGGACACCGACCCACGCACCCGCCCTCACCCACTCCCACCTCCGTCACAATGGAACCGGGTGGCAAAATAGCTGGCAGGCTTTTGGCACAAACTGAGAGAGCAAATGACCTAACCACCACCTTTCACGGAGACTGCGGAATTCTTCAAACTTTTTTTTTTGCGTTCTTTTGTTTGCACGAATGGGATAGGGGGGGAAAGGGTTGGAAAGGGGGCAGCGAGGTGAGGGGGAGCGAAGAGGGGATGGAGAGGGAGAGGGAGAGGGGGTGGGGGTGGGGGTGGGGGTGGGGGTGGGGGTGTATTTTCAACAAAAGAAACGGCGAAACCCCATTTTTTTTGGCTTCACAATATATTTGCCCGTATAATGGCAAAAACACGAATGGGGCGGTTCATCCAATATTGATGTTTTTTTAAAAATGTACAGTCTGGCTAATAATGATTGTTACAAGGCAAAATAAATAAAGATAATCAATTCGCCGGGACCTCGGAATCATAACATTTTCCCATAACATTTAAATTCGGTGTTTTAATTAATTGGAGTTAGATCGGGCGCGTGGGGGGTGGGGCCCACCCAAGGGGGGTCAGCCCGACCCTCGCACCCGTTCTCCCCTGCCGATCGAGCTCATCGAGCTTCTCCTGGCCCTCTGCAGCCATCTGGCACCTGAAGAAAGTGTGCCGAGTGCTCTGACTGTCCTCCAGATCACCTCATCATCTTGGGCAGTGTCATCGGTCGCTCGGTACCAGAAGCGGGGGGTTCCGCTAGAGCCCGCTGATGCCACCAATCTGCACCCAAGCCCCACAGAGAGCTAGTGGGTGTGTGTGGGTCGCAGGATCGAGCAAATGTCACGAAAATTTTCGCTACCGAGCCACCAAAAAAACGCCAAGCCCATAACATTTTTGAAAATGTTAAAAATAAAAATGTTACTGGGGGGGGGCAAATAATCGTGCACTCCACTATTAATTGGCGAACGGGCGGGTATAATTGAGGGGCCCAAAAAAAGTCAAAAAGTTGACGGGGGGGAATAATCGTGGGGTGCACGATTATTCACTTTTGCAAGTTTTCTGGTCAGTTCTGGGGACAAACATCGCAAGAACCTCGTCCGTTTGCATATTTGGAATCTGTGCGGATCGTAGTGGGGTCATTTTGGCCATGGGGTGTCTGTCTTCACCCCTTACTGGCAGTCACCGTCTGGGCTCATTTTCGTGTTGAAACTGGAGGCACACAAGTCCGGACATGTGGACGAATATGAGCCAAAATGGTGACGACCAGTCACGGGTGAAGACAGACACCCCATGGTCGAAATGACCCCACCACGATCCGCACGGGCTCCCAACATTCAGAAGACCGGGGTTTTTGAATATTCTGCGGGAAAATTTGCTCATTTTTCTTCCAGAACTGACCGAAAATAGCCAAAAGTGAATAATCGTGCACCCCACGATTATTCAGCGGAAAAAACTTTATAAATGCCCGTTTCAAAAAGGCACTATTATTTGACTATGCACGATTATTCGACTATGCACGATTAATTGCCCCCCCCCCCCCCCAGTAAAAATAATTAAATTCCCGATTTCTGAGAAGTCCCGGTTCATAACATTTTGGCCCCCATAACATTCATTATTAGCCAGACTGTATTTATCTTTTTGCGAGTGTTGGTGTTCGGGGGGGGTGGAGAGAGGAGGGGGGAGAGGGGAGGGCGGTGGGGGGGAGGGGGGGAGGAAATTTCAGAATTTCGGAATAAGGTGGGATTTCGTTGACCGACATGGAACGAGTTCGGAATTTATGAAAAAAGTGCTGCGCTGCAGCGCAACGCAACGCAGTTGGAGAAGGAGAAATACAGTCGTAGGGGGTTCGATCCATCGCAAGAACACACCTACAGAAGCGGGCCATGCCATCCACACGACGCACGCCACATGCGCATGAATCAGTGAATAGTTGCGGTGTGCAGATCACACCAAGAGTGCACCTTGTTCCCAATGTGATCTCCACACACAACACTACACAAACTCCATACCCTACACCACATGATGCACCGGTTTGCTGACCGTTGGCTCCTCGGTGGCGGGACGCAAGGATACCCTCCAGGGTCCACGGGGAGCGGGGGGGGGGGGGGGGGGCGGTGCTGTGGCTGTGGCTAATCTTTGAAAAGTGCGGCTTTAATTCATTCGTATCCCAAATGACCTCGATAGACTGGTCGGAACACCACACATGTGAATATTTCTTGCAGGAGTATGGGGCATGCCACGTACTCACTGCAAGCTCTCAAGTGTTTTGAGGAAGAGATCGGGGCGGGGGTGTACAAGCTGAGCTTCTGCTTTTGGGTGGTGGGGTAATCAATCACCCTTTCACCCTCAGGGCAAAAGACGCAAGACGTGAAGGCGGGGATGGGGGGGGGGGGACATCTGAAGGGGGCGCAAATGTCAAGCCATCAAAAAAAATGAGGTGGTGCTCAAGAATACACCTGGGACACCACCTGCTGCAAAATCCGCATGCCCTGCGGTCGCCAGGTGTCGTGCAATTGACTCTTGCACCACCACCACTTGAACAATTTGAACGTTCTACGTAGCATTCCCCGGCGAGAGGGTGGTATGGTGTACGCCGGCATGGGAGATTGTATTATCCCCGATGAACGACGCGTTCCAAGTATGTGGTTTGCCGAGGAACACCATAGCATGCATGTGAAGGCTCTTCATTCGGGCGGGGTGCATGGAGGAGGGAACAATAGGAAGGCATATCGTGCACTGCATCGCACCACACACAGCACATCCACAATCATTCTGCGTGGCGCCGTTCGTCTGCATCAGGTGGGGCCATCCGAGGTCACGCTGGGTCGTGACCTCGGATGGCCCACCCCGGCACCGTGAAGGTACAGGCGACATCACCTCCCCTTTTCGCGAATTGTGCATCGAAGGGCCGATCCCCCTGAACTGAAAGCCCTGCGGCCTGAATACACACAGGGGCCACCACTTCGTCGGCAGTGCTGTGTATTTGGCATTAGATGGGCGAGATGGCCAGATGCGGGGGGAGGGAGAAAAGACAGCCGCGGAGCATGGTGTTGTCAACAGCGAAGGGATAAGGAACCCATTCCAAACCCCCACGCCCCTCTCTTTCAATGTGTGTCCGGTGAAGTGGGGGGAGGGAGGAGGGGGGGGGGGGGGGCGATGGTATACACACGGTGGGATCTTGTAAATTTTACATGTATAACTACAAGTATATACATGTATTATACATGTATAATACTTGCATGTCAACTATTATACATGTATAATACATGTATATGCCTGAAATATACATGTAAAATACATGTATATCAAGTAAAAATACAAGTATAATACTTGCATGTCAACTATTATACTTGTATTTTTACTTGATATACATGTATTTTACATGTATATTTCAGGCATTTACATGTATTTTACATGTATAATACTTGTCATGCAAGTATTATACATGTAAAATACTTGCATGACAAGTAAAATACTTGCATGCAAGTAAAATACATGTATTTTACTTGCATGCAAGTATTTTACTTGTCATGCAAGTATTATACATGTATTTTACTTGTCATGCAAGTATTTTACATGTATAATACTTGCATGACAAGTATTATACATGTAAAATACATGTAAATGCCTGAAATATACATGTAAAATACATGTATATCAAGTAAAAATACAAGTATAATAGTTGACATGCAAGTATTATACTTGTATTTTTACTTGATATACATGTATTTTACATGTATATTTCAGGCATATCCATGTATTATACATGTATAATAGTTGACATGCAAGTATTATACATGTATAATACATGTATATACTTGTAGTTATACATGTAAAATTTACAAGATCCCACCGTGCAGGAGCGAAAATTCGTAGTCCCCAGGGTACCCGAGAGAATGCCACCCCCCTCGATGGCCCAGGGCCAGGGGGGGCGGCTGGGTCATGAAGTGTAGAAGAGTAAGAGACAGTGAAGCCAGACTCGCTTCGCTCAGGACGCGCCTTCGGTGTGCCTGGGCGTAGCAGCCGAGATACGGGGGGGGGGGGGGGGTGAGTGTGTGGTGTCTGAAAATATCGGTCAAGACAGGTAGAGCGTGCCACCGCACAAATGGATGGCGGTGGTGGGGTGTTGAAGAAAAACCTGATGAGGTGAAGACAAGGCTCTTCGGACCCAGGCCTGTGCGTTGCATAGACACATCAGACCCACCGCTTTGCCCACACACGCACGTCAGCCCGGGTGGAGGTTGCACAGAGAAATTTCGAAGACTGTCTCCGCGCTGTTCACACACACGCACAGCTCGAAGCTCGCGGATCATCCTTGTCCTGCCCACCGCACCCAACTGCAAGGGTTGCTTGCAGCGGGTGTAGGGCAGTTCCGCAGGCGACAAGAGGGTATCAAAAAAAATGGCTTCGTTTGATTTTTCCTTGATTTTTGTGTTTCTGAGATGAAGGGCGTGAGGTAGAGCTGGGAGGAGTGTCTGCTGAGATGGAAGCGGTACTGAAGGGAAAACATAACACGGCGCGCTCGTCGATCGAGATGACGAGTGGGCTAACGAGTGAATGTGTCCGACGAATGCCCATGAGGGGGGTGTTTGCCTCTTAAATTTCGAGCGACCCACTGGTAAGGGGCCTTCGCTCTGTGTCAAGCTGTTGTCAGTATTGTCTCCTTCGCTGTGGGGCGACCCTCTTCTCTGCACGGCCGATCGAAGCCCCCCCCCACTCAGTCAGGCCACTAGTGCCAAAGGGGTGCCAAAGTGCGTCAGTTCGGCATGCATGTTGTGAGTCAACTCACTTTTTCTGTGGGGGAGGAGCGCCGCTCAGAAGTGCAGAAAAGTAAGAGAAATCAAACCGCCTTCACAAAACCTGGCTGTGAAGTGGCACAGTTTCCCCCCCCCCCCCCCCCTTTTCTGACACACGACAGTGGCACGGGGCAAAGGGTCCACCCAACGCAACGATTTCACCTCGCTTCGCCAAAACGACTCGCGAAAACTAACTGGGCGCCGTGCCGGAAAAAAAATAAGAAAATATGAAGACAACCCCCAGAGACGGCATCCCTTCACTCGCTGGACATGTCTGCTGGGTACAGAGGAGACAGAGAAATATTGGAGAAGGCGTCGGTAGAGAGAGCAGCGCGGTGAGCCCTGGCCAGAAGGATATACTCCCAACCCCACCTCCCCCACCACCACCACCCCTCCCCCCATCCCACCCTTTAGGGACCCACCACTCCCTCACGATTCAAGTCTGATGAAGCGGTGCGGTGCAGAGCGGGGGGGGGGGGGGGGAGGGGAGGGGAGGGGGGGGTTACGGGATCCAGAAAAAAGGCACAGATGGGGGGGGGGGTGGCGGTGGTCGGTTCCCCCTGACCCCCCCCCCCCATTTTTTTCGCCAGGTGGCGAGGCTGACTATTTCAAGAAGAAAAGAAAATGCAGGCATCGACTCAATAATCAGAAGAAACCACGCAAGACACACATCGCACACCTATACTCAGGAGGGAACATCAGCTGGAAGGGGGTTTGATCGTCGAGAGGGAATGGAAAAGTAAATCTCCCAGCACCTTCTCGCAATGTTAGTCCTTTTTGTAGTCACTACACCAGGTATGTTGTACAAGGCAGATCAGCTGGAAGGGGGGGGGGGTAGTGAATAGGAAGTAGAAGGGAGCACAAGGATGTCCTCCCTTCACTCAATTATGCAGGTTGTGTCTGAAATGGAAGGGGTGGGGGAGGGAATCCTCGAAATCCCCCCCTCCCCCCCGCTCCTCCCGCCTTGCCACCTGTTGTTGTTTCATGTGAAACGCACATCTTTTGCGTCTCACGCTGACATGGCTGTTCACGGTTGTGCGTGACACGCAAATCTGAAGAAATGAGAAGAGAAGAGCTGAAGGAGGGGGGAGGGGGGGGGTTCGTCGATCTTGAGAAGACGCACACACACAACACCCACCCCACACACGTGTTGTTGTGTTAGTGCTATTCCAAAAGACACAGCTTCCTCCGTTTTGATCACAGTGTAACGCCTGCCGCCCCCGCTGTCTCGAGGGGCATATCCGCACCCTTGCCCGGCAGGCAGTCTTGCAAAGCCGCTTGCCTACGATTCGCTGCCTTTGCTGGATTTGCGGCTATCGGGTTTGCGCGACCGGGATGAAGCCGGACCCCGGGCCACAGCGCTCCGATAGAACCCGGGGACATGGTGATCGAGGCCTGCGCAATCCAGAGCCCGCATCCTGTCAGCCAGTTGCGACCCCACCACAGCCGCAGCGGCAGGGGCTGCTGGTTGCCGGACCTCGGGCAGGGGCGGAGGAGCAGCAGCTGTGAGTGCCGCTGGGGCAGCATCGGCAGGCAGGGCACCAGAGTGGTCCAGCATCCTCTTCATCAGCGCGGTCTGTCAAGTTGGGGGTGGTGGACACAAATAGCTGGCCCCACTGGCCAATATTCGTTTTAGTTTAGTGTGGGTCGCACCGAGCGAGCTCGGATTCTACCTCCAGTCTCTCTCCCTTCGGGGAGAAATCCGGAACTTCAAAACCGTGGTGTTCGCACCCCCGAGTTAGGAAAAGACCTGTGGCACACACACGTTAACACTTTTAGAACCCACATTCCATACCACACGCTCCGCCTGGGTGTCGGGCACCTTCGAAAGGCTCGGGAACCCATCGGCAGTAAGGTACCAGTCGTTGGCATGCGGCCCGCTGCACTCACGCCCCCCAGAGCTCTGGGTGTCCGTGTCTTCCTCCTCCAGCAGCTGCGGCATCCCATCGTCGGGGTCGGATGTCCCCCGCTGCAGCGCCGCCGGGTGGTGCGGCGCTGCAGCAGCCACGCCCTCCGAGATCGCAGCGCTGGGCAAGCCGCGGGCTGCACCTGCAGCGCACGCCTCCTCTTCTGGAGCGCGCGGCAGGTCCTCCTCCAAAGCAGGCATGATGTGAAGATACCGACAGTCAGCCTTGTATTTACAGGGCGTCCCCTGCATGCTCCCATCGGGGTACGTCAGCACATGGTCCAGATAGAACTTGCAGACAGAGGTGTCAGTCCGTTGCTGCCCCTGCCCCTGCCCCTGTTGCTGCTGCTGCTGCTGATGCGCCTGCTGCGGTATCGAGGCTGGTGAATGCCTCCGTCGGTTCGTCATGGGAAGGCGGCAGCACACAGCAGGCTTGGGGTTGGCCTGTATGTGAGCCCCTCGGCGTCGCTCGAATCTCCCCTCACGACGGTCACAGCCAAAAACGGTTTTTCAAGCACACGAGGTGTGGGAGGGCAAAGAGAGAGAGAGAGAAAATTCACACCAGACGGCAACGCTGTCAAAGCGCTTGAGGCAGGTGGGGAGAGGGGGTGGGGGTGGGTGGAGTGGAGTGGAGTGGTGACGTAAAGCTGTGCGTGTGTGTGATCGCGTGGGCGGAGATGTCGTTATCGCCGAGAGAGAGAGAGAGAGAGAGACAGAGGTATCGATGGGATGGTCAAATGTGAAAAAGCCGGGGTGCAACTCAAGGTGTTGGAAAGGGGGAAGGGGTGTGGGGAAGGCGAGGGGGATGGGGGGGAGGGGGTGCGTGTGTGTCGCCAAAGCCTTCCTTCACGGGTCGAATCGCCTCAGAACTGCAGATGCTGTGGCGCTCAGTCGCATGAAGCAGGTCGCTATGCGCCAAACATCGTGTAGCGACCGGCAGTGCGATTGCTGGAAGGGGCGGTGGGTGTGTGTGGGGGCGCGGTGTGGTGTGGGGCATTGAGGCAATAGTGCAGAAGAACGTTAGCAGCGATCCGCTCCGCTGAGCCTGTGCCCAGAGCCATGTTGAGTCGTAGGAGGCAGTGGGGCAGACGAAGAGGGGGCGGGGGTCCGTCAAAGTCGAATCGATCGGGTTTGGACAAAAGGTGCCTGCTCCTGAGACTCATCAGCAACCTGTTTCTTCCTTCAAGCCCTCAAGGCTCTTGGGGCGGCCTGACTATTTAGTGTCTTAGTCGCAGCAAGGGGGGCGATATATACCGCGTTTTTTAAATTTCACGTGTCAGTGTTTGACTTTTTCGCAACTTCATTTCTTCCTTTTCTCCCTCTCCAACCCCGTGACACCACCAGGGTTTAGCTAGCCCTGGTCCGATTATCCCCGGTTCTTCGCTGAAGAGACGCGGCCGGGGGGAGGGGTACGAAGAGTACGCGTCGAAACCGGATATTTCGCCCCCCCCCCTCACTGGGTTGCTAAAAGCAAGGACGGCGTTCAAATCGCACAAGCCGCACGTAGGCGTGTGGCTTGACGTGTTGTCGTTCGTATACTCACCTCCCAGGTGGTGGGTGGGCGGTTGGGGGCATGACTGGTTGAGCACAGGATGAAGAAGAATCACAGATCCCCGGCAAATAAAAGATTCGCTGCCCGGCCTCTCTCGTTTGTGGCTGGTTGTATGCGTTGGCAGCTAGCAACTTCCGCACGCCACCCTTGCCTGTGTGAAGGGTACGGGTGCGGAGCACGGCGGGTCAGTGAGTCCTGACACAGCAACACCCGCACACTGAGCGGGTGGCATTGCATCAGGGCTGTGTTGTGGGGAGGGGTTGTCGCAGCCCTGGTGTTGTGACCAGGGATATCCTTGGTGGGAAGCTATTGGGGGAAAAAATCGGCGGAGCAGACCCGGACCGTCGCGCTCCAGCATGTGCACCGGAAGCACGACGGACAGGCCTATATTTGGCGCGGCAGGCATCATTTGAGTCAGCTGCGCCGTGGAAGCACACCGGAAGATCCTGTGTAGAGCAACGGAAGGAGGAGGGGGTAGGGAATTGGTTTGTTGTCTTGTTTTTGCTGTCACTTTACGATCCAGTGGGGGGGGGGGGGGGGTAGGGGGGGTCAAATGGGGGTGACAAACACGATTTTTCAAAAAACCGGCGCAGAGGCCCCAAAGCCCCCGTAAACCCTCCAAACCCCCCCAGATCGGTCCGGAAACCCATCGAACCCCACTTTTCCACCATTCCGGGCACCTCAGGTGCCCGAATTGGGGTACCTAAATTTTGTGCCACCGTTTGGTACCGTACAGTGCCACTGTGTGGGAGGTTGGAAAAGAAAATGCCCCAACACACCACATCTGAGGGTTGCAATGCATGTTGCTTGCCAACCACGTCATCCGGTGGGTGTCAGGCGCTATGTAGGTGGCATTAGCCAGGTCTTCGATGTGTTCTGGCTTGTATATATACCTCCCTGCCTGCGGCACAGGCACTGCCTTTGTCCCCCACACCAGCCACAGAGAGCGTATTGTACTCGGTCCACGGTTGCTGATTCATTGTGATGCGTTGTATCCTCGAGTGAACGTCACACACTAGTGGCACCACCACCCGCCATCCGAGAGCTGTATTGACTTTGCGCGCTTCCGTTGTATTCACCTCGCCACGCATATTGCACCGTTCAGTACCAGTGCTCTTGGGCCAGGCAAAGTAGACCGCAGCAACTACCAATTCTGGCACAATGGGTACCACGACAGCGCACTTCATGTGTTCCCGGAATGTACAGCTCGTGTTGCAACAGTCGTTGTCAACACATCCCGGTTGTGGAGCACTGCTGCACAGGAATCACACGACCATCTGGACTGTTCCGTACCTACAGGCAGCCTCCCGGTGCATGGTGGCAGGGAGGTATATATACAAGCCAGAACACATCGAAGACCTGGCTAATGCCACCTACATAGCGCCTGACACCCACCGGATGACGTGGTTGGCAAGCAACATGCATTGCAACCCTCAGATGTGGTGTGTTGGGGCATTTTCTTTTCCAACCTCCCACACAGTGGCACTGTACGGTACCAAACGGTGGCACAAAATTTAGGTACCCCAATTCGGGCACCTGAGGTGCCCGGAATGGTGGAAAAGTGGGGTTCGATGGGTTTCCGGACCGATCTGGGGGGGTTTGGAGGGTTTACGGGGGCTTTGGGGCCTCTGCGCCGGTTTTTTGAAAAATCGTGTTTGTCCACGTAAAAGGGTGGCATTTGACCCCCCCTAGGGGGGGGGGGGCACAGATAATTTCCCTTTTACGCTGCGTGACACCGCTCAGGACTTGATCGCCCTGAGTTCCAAGGAAGCTGGTTCACGCAGAAGAGTTCGGCCAGCAGAGGGAGCACGTGGGTAGTGAACGAAACTGGGGCCACGTCGGGGGGAATCCCCACGAAGTGTCGGGCGTGAGGGGAGGTTGCTCCTGACGAGGTGTCGCTAAACAGACACCTCCTTAAAACTGGTTTCAACATACACGTACACACGTGCTGCAGTATTTGCTACAAACCACAAAACCACTGATACCTTACCTTTCACACCAGACACAGGGTGGTGTGGCACAGGTTGGCACAGAGGGAAGGCCCCACTGAAGAGTGTTGCATAACTGCATGCGGGGTTATGAAGAACCCGCCGTGATATCGCTGCACCGATACGGCAGCAGCAGGGAGTAAACGGTTCCCAGCGAATCGGGTGCAGCAGACATACACACCAGGTGGTGCCGGAATTGAATGCAGGTGAAGGCTGCATGGTCCCGTCTGCGGGTGCACTCAGAAGACACAGTTCGACGCAGTGAGGCGACGAGTTGCCGCCCCTCAGAGGCGATGCTGCCAGGGTCGGCAGTGTCGGAGGCTGATGAGGCTGGGATGGGTTGCGGCAGAGGCGCATCAGAGCCTTGCTGCACAGGGGCTGTGCGACAGCGGGACAGAGAGAGGGTCAGAGGCAGCGGCGTCTCTTGTTGAATTTTTTTTTGCAGCCTGTGTGGTTGTCTTCGTCGTTTTTCTTCTGCGACCGGACATCCCCTTCTGGAGACACCGATCTACACTATGAACCGCTAGCTGATGCTGGAGCTTTCGGGAGCCTCTGCGAGTGGGTGGCCACGTTTTCTTTGGTGGACGCATCCAAAAGGAAATAAAGAAATAAAGAACCCGAAAAGAGGTCGAGGCACCCGCTCCACACCAGCATCATGGGGCTGGGGGTTCACAGTTGTTGCGGTGCAGCTCAGGGAAGGCGGCAGCAACGACGTCGCTGTCGCGGCGCAGCGGGGCAGAAGCGTGGATGAAGGCGTCTGGGTCGGCACGCACAGCCGCCAGCACCACCTCCTTGTCGCAGCACAGCGCTGTGGGGGCGAACTTCAGGGCACAACCCTCCTGGCGCACAGCCGCCAGCACCACCTCACGCTTGTTCCACAGTGTGTGGTCGGCGAAGCGCAGCGCACTGCCGCAACTCGTCACGGCTGCGAGGACCACCTCCTCGTCACCACAGAACACAGGATCGGCGAACTGCAGAGCACCGCCGTGTGCACGAGCTGCTTGAAGCACAACCGACCTGTCGCTTCGCAGTGAAGGGTCAGCGTACCGCAGCGCCCTCCCGTCCTGCAACACGGCCGCCAGTTGAAGCTCCTTGTCACGGCACAGTGAAGCACTGGCGTGGCGAAGAGCGCACCCGCACTTGCGTACGGCTGCAAGCAGGAAGTCTCTGTTGCTGAGGAAGGAAGGGTCGGCGTACTGAAGACATTCTAGCTCCTCACTGTATATCTCGTGCGTCAGCGATCTCCCGTGAGTGTGTGTGGCTGCGAGCACCACCTCCTCGTCTTTGCGGAATTCCACGTCAGCATATCGCAGTGCATACTGTGAGGACTTCACAGCAGCAAGCACGATTATGTTTTGTTTTGAGACTGACTCATCCAGAGGATCCAGGGAGCCCGGCGCAATTGCCAGACCCCCCAGACGGCCAGAAGACGCCGGTCTTCGCCGGGGCGGACCCAGCTAAAAGCAAACAGCAAGAACAGCAATAAAAAGGGAGAGCGTGCTCCTATCTCTGTGGGCTGGCGGGAAAAGGCTAAAAGGTAGAAAGGAAAGAAGCAATGTGCAACAAAATACGATTAATGCACTCGTTTGTTTCCACCGCGCCGGTCGCATAAAGCTGCGGTCGGATGAACGATTGCGCGGTTCAACTCCAACCCAGTGGGCGTAAAAAGGAGAAGGCGTAGCAACGGCTGGTTGAACAGGCCAACGGACACTCACCACCACAGTGATTGCAGAGGCGTTCCTGGTCGCGGTCGGCTTGCCGACAACAGGTACGGACAGAAGATCGTGTTAAAAAGAACTAAAAGTAGAGAGGCGAAAGGAAGACAAAGCCGGGGGAGCCACGTGTGCGTTAAACTTGTCCCACGTGCGCGTGTGCGGTAAACTTGTCCCACGCGCCCCGGTGAAAAACACGTAACACGGTTGCCGCCCACAGTTACTTCTGGCCACGCGGCGCGCTTCATTAAGCGCCGTGTGCAGCCTGGCTGGTCTTAGCGGCCTAAGCGAAACACCGGTTCTCCAGAGGGATACGTCCGGCCCCCGACCACGCAATGCGCTACTGCGCTACCTTAAGCAAAGCGTGCGACATATGTGACGCATCATTACCTCAACGGTCTGTTCGCAAAGGCCCCCAGGGTTCACCACGTGGAGGTGCCAGCCGTAGTCGCCAGGTCCGCTACCCTGACGACCCATCACCCCTTCACAGCAGCAAGCACGACCTCACGATCCTTGCGCAGGTTGGATGAAGCACACCCGAGTGACACTCCATACTTCCGCACGGCTGTGAGGACCACATCTCTGTTGCTGCGGATCGACTCATCACAGTAGAGCAGGGCCTCCGGGTCCTGTGCCACCGCAGCAAGCTGCACCTCTCTGTCGCTGCGAACATTAGTTGGGTTTGAACCGAACGAGGTCCGACCCCGGCCCGTCGGCCACAGGTCCGAGCTAGCCTGTCGAGCAGGCTATCCAGCGTCCGTCCGGCATGCGTGTGTGGGGGTGGGGAAGGGAAAAGACACACGGGACACACACCGGTGTTAGATTTAAAAATGGAAGCTAGAAGGGCACACACCACAGGACGGCAGGGGGCTGATGGCAGCCCCCTACCCGCCCCCTCAGACGGAGTGAAGAAGTGTAGCTAAGCTACTAGCAAACGAATGCCCGAAGGCCTCTCAAGCAGTGTGACTAGCAATTGCCTCGTAACCTGCGAGCCGACGAGCGCCAGCTGTTGCGTGCACCACGGTAAAAGGGAAATCACAAACACCACAACATCAATAACGCTCAAAGCTGCGAAAAAGGGCCCCCCGCTGTATTGAAATAGGGCACGCAGCGGAAAAATGAACGGATCTTCGCCGGTCTCTACCCTCACCGTTACCGGGGTTCGCCACGTGGAGGCGCCCGTTCAAAAGGTTCACCCCTCCCTGTCGCTGGACACAGAGGGGTCGGCGTGCTCCAAGGCACGTCCCTGCAGCTTGACACACTGCAGCATGAAGTCTCTGTTGGTGCGAAGCGAGGTGTCTGCTTCACTGAGCACACATAGGTGACGCCGGACACCTGCCAGCACCACCTCCTCGTCCTTCTTCAAGTGTGAGGGTGCACAAGCCAGTGCAGTGTGATGACCCTGCGCTGCTCCAATCGACACGGCAGGACCCCAAGGGTGCCACGGAGCTCGGCTGCGCATCGCAGCGAGCACCACCTCCCTGTCGCCCTGCAGGGAAGGGTTGGCGTAGTGCAGTGCACCAGGCTCGGTCTCGACTGCTGCAAGGATAAGGTCTCGGTCTTGGTGAAGCGGCACACCTGACAGCGAGAGAGACCCTAACAGGTAACCGTGCCACAGCACGGCCTCACGTTGGAACTCCGTGTCGTAGAACAGCATGGCAGATTCATCGTGGCAGTAGCATTCGGACAGACGCACCGCATGCAGCAGCATCTCTTTGTCGAAAGGCACGACAGGGTGACCGGAACCCAAGCCCAACCGCACGGCACGGAGAGCAACCTCTCTGTCGGAGGACAGGACACCATTCGCGAAGAAGGCGTCGCCTGCCGCCATGACCACCTGCCTGTCGTTGCGGAGAGACTCACAGGCGTACTGGAGTGCGTTGCCGTCACTTTGGACTGCCGCCATGACAACCTCCCTGTCGGCCTGCAGCGCTGCATCGACATGCTGGAGTGCATTACCCCAGCGCTGCACAAGAGTGAGGACGAAGGGTTTGTTGCTCAGCAGTGCAGGTGGGATAGGCCCCATATCGCCCGAATGCACAGCCCGCAGCAGCACCAAGTCCGCATCATCACGCAGGTATTCAGAAGCATGTTGAAGTGCGCTCCCTTTCCTCTGTACCGCTGCAGTGACGATGTGTTTGTCACTGCGGAATGGCTCATCGAGGTGCTCCAACGCATTGCCGTCGTACCGCACCATCGCAAGCGCCACATCACGCAGACTCCGTGCCCAGGCAGGTATGGTCTTCATGTCAACGTTACACGCAAACTGGTTGTCAAGCATCTCCCTCTGCAACATCTCAACGAAGCGAGCACCCGTGAGGGCGACGTCGATGGAGCACCCGTGGGAGACAGGTGCGGCACCGGACAGAGGGGTGCTGTCGTCGAGCACCACCCCATCCACCGAGAGCTCCACGTCCTCGGGAAGCGCGTCGGGAGGGGACCCGAGCACCACGTCGAGTGCGTTTGCCTTGAGATGAACCGGGGTGTCGCCCTCCCCGACGTGCACCGCATGCTGCTCCCCACACAGCCTGTCCTTCAGGAACACCTCCATTTCTTCTCCTGACATCCTTCGTCTTCCCTGTGTGTCTGGCGGGCAGTGCGGTGTGTGGCGAAGTCACTTGTACGATCATTGCCTTGTGTCGTCATTGGCTTGTGTCGGACATGACTGAGCTCCACACTGACATAAATGCGTGCAAGCATGAATCCTGTGGGCAACAGGTTCAGGGCACTTTGGAAGATTTTGGGGCCATCTCAACGAACTGATCAGTGGCCAATAAATAGCGGCAGGGGCAGAGGCAACAGGACGGGAGCACAGAGCAGGGCAGGGAGGGCGCACCTCCTGTGGCTAGGCGCGAGTGCAGAGCGTTGTGCGCACCCTGTGGTCCCGAGACGGAGTCGCCTGTGATGATCAGCTGTGGCAAAGTCGTAGCATCAGAGGTCATGCACTGCACCAGGGTGAACCATGAAGACATAAAGGAACAACCAGCCACCCGGAGAGTCAAAGAATGGATACCGGCTCGTCGAAAAGAGAAGAGTTGCAGCGTCTCGCTTCGTCTTCTGGTAGTGGAGACATACTCAGAAGGGCTTCACTTGAATGCCGTGGCTCCTGGAGAGGCGGCAGCAACGACGTCGCTGTCGCGGCGCAGCGGGGCAGAAGCGTGAATGAAGGCGTCTGGGTCGGCACGCACAGCCGCCAGCACCACCACCTTGTCGCAGCACAGCGCTGTGGGGGCGTACTGCAGGGCACGTCCCTCCTGGCGCACAGCCGCCAGCACCACCTCACGCTTGTTCCACAGTGTGTGGTCGGCGAAGCGCAGCGCACTGCCGCAACTCGTCACGGCTGCGAGGACCACCTCCTCGTCACCACAGAACACAGGATCGGCGAACTGCAGAGCACCGCCGTGTGCACGAGCCGCTTGAAGCACAACCGACCTGTCGCTTCGCAGTGAAGGGTCAGCGTACTGCAGCGCCCTCCCGTCCTGCAACACGGCCGCCAGTTGAAGCTCCTTGTCACGGCACAGTGAAGCACTGGCGTAGTGAAGAGCGCACCCGCACTTGCGTACGGCTGCAAGCAGGAAGTCTCTGTTGCTGAGGAATGAAGGGTCGGCGTAATAAAGAGCATCCCCGTCAGTGTGTGTGGCTGCGAGCACCACCTCCTCGTCTTTGCGGAATGTCACGTCAGCATTTTCAAGTGCACACTCTGATAACGACGACTTCACAGCAGCAAGCACGACCTCACGATCCTTGCGCAGGTTGGATGAAGCATACTCCAAAGCATCACCATCCTTCCGCACGGCTGTGAGGACCACATCTCTGTTGCTGCGGATCGACTCATCACAGAACTCTAAAGCCACCGGGTTCTGTGCCACCGCAGCAAGCTGCACCTCCCTGTCGCTACGAACAGAGGGGTCGGCGTACACCAAAGCACGTCCCTGCAGCTTGACACACTGCAGCACGAAGTCTCTGTTGGTGCGAAGCGAGGTGTCTGCTGCTTGGATCACCCTTGGGTCACGCCGGACACCTGCCAGCACCACCTCCTCGTCCTTCTTCAGGTGTGAGGGTGCACAAGCCAGTGCAGAAGAATGACCCCGCTGTGCTCTGCTGTGCATCGCAAGCAGCACTTCCCTGCCGCCCTGCAGGGAAGGGTGGGCGTGTTCGAGTGCACCAGGGTCGGTCTCGACTGCTGCAAGGAGAAGGTCTCGGTCTTGGTGAAGCGGCACACCTGAGCGCGGCCCTTCCGGCTCGGGGACATGCTCGAACGCCGCACCCTGCCACAGCACAGCCTCGCGTTGGAACTCCGTGTCGTGACGCAGTGCGGATGATGTGTTGCTGAAGGCATGCCCCCACTGACGCACGGCCGTAATCATGACCTCCCTGTCGTCACGCAGTGATTCCGAAATGCAATAAATGTCAAGCATGCCCATGCGTATGGCACGTAGAACAAGCTCCTTGTAGTTGTGCAGTGCAGCACTTGCGTGCCTCAAGCCAGCACCTGCTGCCATGACCACCTGCCTGTCGTTGCGGAGGGACTCACAGGCATACTGGAGTGCATTACACTCGCATTGGACAGCCGCCATGACAACCTCCCTGTCGGCCTGCAGCGCTGCATCGACATACTTGAGTGTGTAACCATCGCGCTGCACAAGAGTGAGGACGAAGGGTTTGTTGCTGAGCAGTGCAGGTGATGCCTGCATTAAGGTACTGCAATCGCTCTCAGCAGCTTGCAGGACTACGTCCTTGTCCCCACGCAGGTCTTCGGAAACGTGTTGAAGTGCATCACAGTTGCATCGCACCGCTGCAGTGACGATGTGTTTGTCATTGCGGAATGACTCATCGAGGTGCTCCAACGTATCGCCCTCACACTGCACCATCGCAAGCGCCACGTCACGCAGACTCCGTGCCCAGGCAGGTATGGTGTTCATGTCAACCTCAGAGTCATCCGTGTTGTCGCGCAAGTGATCCTCCAACACCTTCACGAAGCGAGCACCTGTGAGGGCGACGTCGATGGAGCACCCGTGGGAGACAGGTGCGGCACCGGACAGAGGGGTGCTGTCGTCGAGCACCACCCCATCCACCGAGAGCTCCACGTCCTCGGGAAGCGCGTCGGGAGGGGACCCGAGCACCACGTCGAGTGCGTTTGCCTTGAGATGAACCGGGGTGTCGCCCTCCCCGATGTGCACCGCATGCTGCTCCCCACACAGCCTGTCCTTCAGGAACACCTCCATTTCTTCACCCGACATCCTTCGGAGTCACTGTGTGGTGGTGGTGTGGTGCGGTGTGTGGCAAAGTCACGGGGCGGTGCAAGGGTTGAGTTCTTGTTGGAGCAGGCTAGTCCTGCAGCCGCAACTAAGAGAGCTGACAGCTGCACTGTTTCCAGAGGCACTGTCGACAATATTTCGCCCCTCCTGGTGGCCCACCGAACAGGGCACCACCGTGCCACCCCCGTGTTCAAGCCCCCCCTGTGGTTAGGTCCCCCCCGGCCGAAAATCGCCTCCAGGGGGGCGACTTAAACAGGGGGGTACCAGGTACGTATACTTTTCGTACGAAAATCGCACGAACCTTTTTTGGACGAAAACAAGTGCCTTGTACTATTACCGGCGAGTCGAGCTCATACTGCACGCCAGCCTTTGCCAGCATAAGGGGCAGGGGATGGGACTGCGGACGGGTGCAGAACTGCATCTGTGGCGTACGTGGTTGTCGTTCGTATACTCACCTCCCCAGGTGGTGGGTGGGCGGTTGGGGGCATGACTGGTTGAGCACAGGATGAAGAAGAATCACAGATCCCCGGCAAATAAAGATTCGCTGCCCGGCCTCTCTCGTTTGTGGCTGGTTGTATGCGTTGGCAGCTAGCAACTTCCGCACGCCACCCTTGCCTGTGTGAAGGGTACGGGTGCGGAGCACGGCGGGTCAGTGAGTCCTGACACAGCAACACCCGCACACTGAGCGGGTGGGCATTGCATCAGGGCTGTGTTGTGGGGAGGGGTTTGAACGATTTGAACGATTTTTGGCCGTGCTCGTCGCGTCCCCCGGTGAGGGGGGACGCTGTTTCGTGTTCTCCTTGCCGCACGGAGGCATTGCCTTACGTCGCCTCTTCCTCTTTTCCTTTATGGGCGGGTTAGTCTGGCTCAGAGGGCGGGACCGTGCTGATATGCACAGTGACGACTCTCCCTTTTTTTGTTGTGCCCGCCTCCTGCCGAGTCGTGGCTGCTGCCTCTCAGACTGGGGGCGGGCGGTCGCCGACGCTGACGCGCCTGGCGGCCCGTGGAAAGTGACGTGGGTCTGGGGGTGGGGGGGGGGGGGGGTGCTGGGGTGTCAGGCCGAAGCCCTTGACCGCTGTTGATTTTTGCAGGTTTCACGAGATCAGGTAGTCCTTCTCGCTGTGCTCCGTCACCCCTGCCTCAGCCAGGTAGCGTAGGGCCCCCTTGCAGTTGTGCAGCAGCAGGTTGTGCACGCTTGTGGCTGTGAGGTGGTGTCGGGCTGACGCTGTCGCGGGACAGCCGAAGAATAGGTGCTTCAGCGAGACCCCAGGCGGGGGGCTGTCCGGCGCAAGCTTCAGGCAGGGTTTGCACGGTGGTTGTGCGCTGCCCGGGACGTCGTGGTTTTGTCGCAGCCCTGGTGTTGTGACCAGGGATATCCTTGGTGGGAAGCTATTGGGGGTGGGGGGGCATCTTCTTGTGAAGACTCGAGAGGCGGTGCTGTATTTTTGAAACGATGCCGTTAACATCATGCCTTGTTTGTAACACATCGTAAGCTGACCGAAAACACAGAGAAGCGTAAAAACGCGGCAGCGTGAAAATCGAAGTAGGCCGGGCAAAACTGACCTTGCAAATAACATGAAGAAACACAGTGCCATCACACTTTCTAAGGACAATGCCTCTGCACGCGTATGCACTTAAAACAGTGCCTGTGCGCCGGCAAGGTCTTTTGTGACTCAGAAGGATGAGGTCGGCGGCTCTTGTTCTCAGGGGATAAGGGTGGGGAGGGTGCCTTTCGGGGCCCCTTCTCGGCATGGTTGTGGTTGTGGAGGTTGTGACGGCGAAACAGTGACCCTCTCGCTAATCTTTTTAGTCTAGTGTAGGTCGCACCGAGCGAACTCTGGCGCTGCCGCCACTGTCTGGCGAAACAGCGACCCTCTTGCGACAGGGGACACGCTTTTTGACACTGGCAGGTTCCCTGTTGCAGTAGGGAAAAAAACGGTTCCAACAGGAAGGCATCCGCTGAAAGACGAGGCTGATGTTTTGCGCGCCAAATCGGGCAAACAACAGCAACTCCCGCCAGCCCTGATGAGGGGATTGCGTGTGTTGCCCAAGCGCTGCCTGCTATCTTCTTGACACAGACAGGAACCATGTTGCAGTGAAAAGACCCCCCCACTCTCCACTGATATGCGCCGGAAAGCCCCGCTTGCTTGCAGACACCACACCCTTCGGCGTTGCAGCAGACGAGGCAAGGCCCACAAGATTGACTCAGGCTTCCGCCGTAGTCTGAGAATATTTCAATACTGGGCAAATCAACAGGCACTGGGTGGTTGATGCGCAGCAAGCAGTTGATATGCCGGGGGGGGGGGGGGGGGTGTGAAGGGGATATGATGCGGAAGGAAGAGGAAGAGGGAGGGAGGGGTGGTGAAGTAGAAGGAGAGGGAAGCACAGGGGATAATCTCCCTTCACTCGTGATGCAGGTTGTGTCTGAGATCCAGTGCTGTGACTTGGCCTGGAAGAGGGTGGGTGGGGAGTAGGAGTCTTCTGCTGGGCAAACAAAAAGTACGGCATATCTTGTGTTGGTGTCGACAATCACAGGATGCCGCACGCGCGGTGCCGTGAGGATCGTTGAATGTGCAGTGCCGGAATGAATCACAAACTGCACATCACCAAGGACGGCAAACGCACAGTCGATGGCGCATGCACCGAGGCCTTAGGTCAGGAATACAAGCAACCCCTATGATATGACCTGCCCCATCGCCACAAGCAGAGACCCTCTTGTTTGGTTTGGGATACTGTTTTGGATACTGGGTATTTTTTTTTTGAATTCGTTGGCAGCACGATCTGTTGGCAGCATGGGCACACCACCCAACAATACCGACAGGCAGCTCTGAATGAACGGCCAGAGCTTTGACGGACGTGAGGAGGAGGAGGTCCCTTCTGTCGAGGTGCCGCGCTATGCAGATACTGCCTTTTGGGGTCTTCGCTACGGGGTGGTCGTCAGTGCATTTTGGTGTATTTCCTGTTGAAATAGGTAAAACCTGACGAAGATTGACGAAGAACAACGACCAGCGAAGACCCCCTTTAAAAGCGGTTTCAATAACACACACGCGTTAATGTTTTTAGTTTAGTGTAGGACGCACCGAGCGAGCTCTAATGCTGCCTCCACTGTCTCGAGGGGGTACTCACGTTACCGCGGAGCCTCGCGGACCGTTCGACTCGGAGTTTTTCCCCCCACACACAGGCCCTCCACCCTGGGCAGGACCGTCATCAGGGCCTGCCAGCAGACGCCGCACCTGCGTCCGCCTCCAGAAATACCCCCGCCTGTGCCGCCTCTACTGCCACCCTGCAGTCAGGACCCCCTGCGCCTGCCACCCCGCCACTGCGGCACGCGCCCAAACCCCACGGGCATGCTGCAGGCTCCAAAGCGACCACACAACCTGGGCGGATGGCAGGCTGGCTGTGCGCCCCCCCGGCGAGGCCTTCGCAATTCACTTCATCGGGCAGGCCCGGGGGTGCGGTCGGCTGTATCGCCTGTTCCGGGTCGTCCGAGCCGCACTGCCTGCCCAGGAGGGGGCTGCAAGCCACAGGGGCTGTGGGAGGTGGCATCAGCTCGGCGCGTGCGTGGAGCCATTCATCCTCAGCGCAGGATCCAAACTCAGAGATGAAGTCACCCCAGGTCCCCAGGTTGTGGCTGTTGATATAGCGCCGTGGCTCGCGCCCGGCAGCCTGCTGCTTTGCCTGGCCCAGCCACTGGTCTAAGATGGGCATGGAGCTGAAAAGCTGTGTTGCGATGCGGTTCTTGCCCTGCTTCCTCCGGTAGGCAACGGCAATGTCCTCAACGGTGTAGCGCACCTCGGGCCACTCGTCCAGCCTCCACGGCTGAGGGGGTAAGGCATAGGGGAGCTCGGCGTCCCGGCTCAAGTGACGCCATATATCCTCCAGCACGGAACTAGCAATGCCATCTTTGACGACGGAGTTGCTGCCGTGCCAGGCGGGCATGCCTGGGGGGTTGGGTGGTGGTGTCGGTGTGGGTGGGAGTGTCGTGCTCGCGCAAGTAAATGTGGGTTGTGTGTGGAGGGGTGGGGGATGGGGGGTGGGGGGGTGTCAAAAAGCCGTCTCATATCGAAAACGAATCTGGCTTCCCATCTCCAAGCCGGTTCCATGCAGCAAAAAAAGGAAGCGGGCGGACAGCGGGCAGAGGGGCTGGCAGGACAGCACAGCCACAGCAGTGCCGTCGCCACACGGGATAAAAACAGAACAGCAATTTGGGTGTAGAGGGGGATGCATCATATTGCGCAGAGTCACGTCCAGGCAGTCGCCTCTGCAACACACAACACATTTACATATCACACGGCCTGAAGGGGGTCGGCAGTGCCTTCGCGCCGCAGCACACTGCACGGAGCTGTGGTGGTGGTAGTGGTGGCTGCAATGCGTGTCTCCTCAGGGACGCAAGTGCCTCCCAGAGGCCTGCAGAGCAGACACCGGAACACACACACACCATACATCGGGCGTTATTGCGTTACCAGTAACGGTAATACCGTTATTTTTTCGGTAAAATAACTTACCGTTAATAACGTTCCAGAACGGCCGAATAACGTTATCCGAAAATCGGTAACGTTATTTTTCCGCGTTATACCGTTATCGATAACGGTAATACCGTTATTACCGTTATCAGGAACGGTAATAACGTTATCGGTAACGTTATTACCGTTATTACCGTTATCGGTAACGGTAATACCGTTATCAGTAACGGTAATAACGTTATCGGTAACGTTATTACCGTTATTACCGGTAATACCGCGTTATTTTCGGTATTTTTGGGCAACTTCTATAGGGGGACCCTTTTCGAATTTTTTTTTCGGGGTGGCCAGAATGGGCTGTTTTAGGCTATTTGAGGCCATTTTCGAGCAAATTTTTGGGTTTAGAGCCACGCAAAGGGTCTAAAATGGGCATGCCAATCTCAAAAAATGCTCAAAATTCCGAGAGATTTCAGATTTTTCGAATTTTTTGACCGAGAAAATTCTGACCCCAAAATGTGGTCCTTGTGGTCTGGAACTGTCCGTTGTCGAAGGAATTGGTGAAAAAATCGTGATTTTTGGCCTCTGGATCACCCATGCCGTCCCAAAAATCAAGCAAAAGAGGTTTGGTAGGTGCATTTTTGGGTGAACATGAGCCATTGTGCCAACCTGCTTGATTTCACCCGAAAATTGGAATCCGTTGAATATGGTTTCTGATGAAAATGTGAAAATTTTCGACCTTCTTCGCAGTTTTTGCCACTTCCTTGCCCCATCTTTCCCACCCAAAATCGAAGTACCGTGAATGGTGTTGTTGAAAGGTCCAAATTGCGTTGGTTGTGCGTAGTTCTGCCGAAATCGTGCACACGTTGTGCATAGTGCATGTGTAACGCCATTTGCGACCAAAATGTAAATTTCCTGCACCCGAGCGTTGACGCTTCCACACACCCTTACAAACCCACTTGCCTGATGAAGGGGGTGGTGTGTAGAGCACGTTTGGCAGGGCTGAATGACACTTTCCGCGCGAAGGTCGTGTGCGTAATTAAAAAACGGTCCGAGGGCCGGAGGCCCGAGGCCTTTTTTTACCTGCACGAGGGTGCAATTGAGGCCGATACGGGGTGCAGATGATGGTTTCTTGCACAACCCAGTCATGTTTTGCACATCACGACGAACTCGGAAATTCCTCATATTTGCACTCCAGGTCTCATATTTGCACTGGTGCAAATATGGGACCTGGAGTGCGTGCAAATAATGACTGGGGGGTGCAAGAAAGTTCAAATTGTGTAGTTCCTGCGTACTTCGTGCGTAGCCCGAGCGTACTTTGGGTAGTTCGTGCGTATATTGTGCGAAGCGTCTTTGACAGCACCAGTGACGGACTTTTGGAACGTAACTATTTTAGAACGGACCGGGAAAAAATGGGCACGTCGCTACTTCGCGCTACTTCGTCGCTCGTAACGAGTAAAAATATCAGGTGGTTTATACACCGCCAATGTGAGGTGTGCGGGTGTATTCCTGAAGGATTCACTTCTGCGTCCACACTGAGTGATTTTGGAGTGATTTTCACTCCAAATTTCACTCCAGGAACATTGGATGCTGCAAGGTTGCAGGGGTTTCTGCAGTATTTGCCTTGAAAAAGCCAAAAAACATGATTTTTTCACGAAACTCGACATGTCCGTGCGTTATTATCCAAAAAATGGTCCCAGGGGGGTATTCTGGAGCCATCTCCACCAAAAACTACACCATCCGCCCGCAAAATTGTCCGAATAACGCAAGTTTTCATGAAAATAACGGAAAAATAACGCGTTATTTTAGGAGAAAACGTTTTCCAATTTTTTGACATCACGGAGTGGCCCCCTGGAGTGATATTTTACCCAAGAAAATTCTTTTAGGGGGGGTAGGGACCCGAGTTTCGGGTCAGATTCACCGGGAAATGCTGCCTTTTTTGGGGTCAAAAAATAACGCAAAAATAACGTTATTACCGTTACTGGTAACGGAATAACGCCCAATGTATGACACACGTGAATCTTTTTATATTAGTGTAGACACACACACATGCCAAGAGTGCAAGAGTTGAAGTCGACCATCGAGTGATATCTGATGACGCCCACCACTGCAACACTCACGCACAACCAAGTGAAATACAAGGAGAAATGCTGTAGGATGCCCTTTCGCTCCTTGCCACTGCGTTGTTTAGAAAATACTGCGTCACTTCTGCAGCCAGTTTTTGTGCGGCGGTTCACCTCTCTTATGTTTCTCCCCTTTTCGGGCTGTAGTTTGGGTTCCGCGCAGTGCTGGGCATCGCGGCGAGTGTCCCCTCGAGCACACAGCGTGAGGACCGCTCTTCTGGGACCCGCTGGGACCACGCCTTTCTGCAGTTCTGACCGAAGGCCCCCCTCGTTGCAAAGTGTCTGTTAGCGCTTTGGTAGGATGGCAGGAGAAAGATCTTGCCGCTCCAGCCCACAGCGCACAGCACTCCCGCTTCGCCAAGCGCATGCTGCAGGGTATCTGCCCCTGAAGCTCCCAGAAGCTGTGGGCACTCATGCAACCCGCGCTGGCGTACAACATCAAGCGCGCAACGGGGGGGGGGGGGGGGAGAGGAGATAAAGAGAAAGAGAAAGACAAGAGGAAGACAAGGGGAATGTGAAGAAAACCAAGGGGGCCACCCCCTACACTCTTTCGCTGTGGCAAGCAAGCTTGTTTTTCGGAAAAAGAGTCCAGGTTTTGTTTTGTGTGCACGAGCGGCAGTGTGATGTGGCCCCTGTGAAGGGCGTTGCTGTGATGAAGAGGTTTTGCGTTGCTCTCTTACAACACACTGCTTGCCAATACGCTCCCACTGGCTCTTGTTGCCAACCTGACCTTTCCCGGAACGTCCTTCGAAGTGTCTTGCCTGCCTGAAGTACAGAAAGGGTGGTGGAGCACAGGAGGAAAATGAGTGGTGTCAGTCGTGTTGCAACGCTCGGAATTTTCAATACACTGGCGTGTGTTGGTCTACAGCAGAAATCGTACTCCTTTCGCTTTATTATAGACACCCTGTCCAGCAACTGTGGGAGAACAGTTCCGGACTACTTTTTGTTGAGCGCACAAAAAGCTTCAGTCGTACGATTTCCTTCGTTACTTCGCGACTTCGCTACGCTTCGTCGCTCGTAACTAGTAAAAAAAAACACACACTGCGCGCGGTGCGCTCCCGCTGACAAAGGAACCATCGGGAAAGGCGGCCTGCCAACGGCGCGCCACACTATGATGATGTCACTGTGGGGCGAGTGGCCCCCACAGTGCAACCCCCCCCCCCCCTCTCTGGGGAGCGGGGAGCAGGCATGTCGCTAAGCGTCGACCGTCGACCCAGTGATTTTGGGTTTCCCCCCCCATAAAAAAGCGTCGACCCAGCGTCGACCCAGTGGACTGGGTTGACGCTTGGTCGAGGCTTGGAGCGTCGACCTAGTGGAACTGGGTTGCCATTCAAGCCTGGACCAAGCGTCAACCCATTTATTACACTAGGTCGACGCTAACCTAGCGTTGGCCCGGTTAC
Organism: Rhynchopus euleeides; assembly: GCA_963210315.1. Classification (NCBI taxonomy): domain Eukaryota; phylum Euglenozoa; class Diplonemea; order Diplonemida; family Diplonemidae; genus Rhynchopus; species Rhynchopus euleeides. The sequence goes on along the minus strand of OY723242.1, from coordinate 1,529,457 downwards.
ACTGGGTCGACGCTCACCAAGCGTCGACCAAGCGTCAACCCACTTTCATTGGGTCGACGTCGAAGAGAGTATGGTTTTGCAGGAACAGATGCTCACTACCGTGGCCTCCGGCGGCTGGGGGGCTCCGCCCCCCAGACCCCCCTGTGCCGTATGTCTCGTACTCAAGTCATTCGATTCCCACCGGGTCAGGGAATCCACCCACTCCAGTAGCCTCAGGAGGACGCAGCCAACTCACACAGAATCTGTGCGCCCACAATGAACAGATGCTCACTACCGTGGCCTCCGGCGGCTGGGGGGCCCTGCCCCCCAGACCCCCCATCTCGCGTGCCCGTCTAGTAACCAAGTCCTTGCGCTTTGACGGCCGTGACATATCAGGGGGCAGCGTCGAAATCATGGTCCCGAAGGCCATTTTTTGGTTTCCTCCGGCACCCGACGGCGCGAGCGGGAGAGGAACCACGGAAGGAACCCAGCGCCTCACACCGTGCCCACCTAGTGGTCCACCGATGGGAAAATTTGGCAACAACACGAGCGCGCGCGAAGCGCGCGCGAGAAAAATTGACCCCTAGTGTTTTCCCCCCTGATCCCCCCCCAAAACAGGAGCGTCAACCCACCAAATCTCCAAAATCGAAAAGTTAGCGACAGGCCTGAGCGGGGAGGCCGCCAGAGTTAATTCAGAAGACAAACACAAGGGCAAGCGGAGGCTGGAGGAGGAGATGGGGCCCGTAATGAAAATGCCACAACACGTGGCACCCGGGGGTGGCGCGGAAGAGGGGGGTGGGGGGAGAGAGGGAGGGGGGGGGGGGGAGGGAGACGAAAAAGTCACAACACTCGCGGTGACGGCGAGGGTGAAGGGAGGACACATCCCACCCAACACCCAGCCCACAGAGGGCCCAAGGTGGGTGGGGTGCGCACTTTAACACGCGAGCCATACTTTTTTTTGCAGTCGGGTAGAGACAACTGAGCACCTCTGCTCTTGATGGGATCCACCGGCTTCCACACTGGAGGCCTTCGCTCTGAAGATAGCGCATCAGTTCTCGCGCGTTCGTCTCTCGTGGGCTTTCTGTACGATGCGGGGTCCGCTAATCCAACACAACAAACGCTCTGAAGTGCAGAACAGCGAGCCGCCTCACAATATAGGCTGCAACCCTGGCACACTTTGGCACAGACAGGCGAGTGCCCCCACTGGTAGGGTGGACGACTCGCCCAACTTTTCAGCTAAGCTACTGTGACAAAAAATATTGGCTTCAAAAAAAGAAATTCCTGGGTTTCTCGGCCACTTTTGAGGTAATTGCGCGACAGTCCTGAAGTTGGGAACCCCAAATGTGGAAAAGCAACACCGAAAACTCGATTTTCGGGCCCCACACTGTAGACACAATGTGAATTTTCGGGGGTACCTGGGACCCCCCGTGTTTAAGTCCCCCCCCTGGAGGCGACTTTCGGCCAGGGGGGGGCTTAAACACGGGGGTGGCACGGTGGAGACCAAGAAGACCTCTTCCGCTTCCGTCGTATGGGGGTGATTCCGGTCCGGATGGACTTTTGGCACCCCACTTTTCGACTCTGACAGCACCTGGAGGGCACCAGGTGGCCTAGCGGCCACCTGGTGACCCTCCAGACCAGCCCACTCCCGTGTTTAGGTCCACCTGTGCTTAAGTCCCCCCTGGGGGGACTTTTACACGGGTGGTCCCAGGTACGAGCAGTGATCTCGTGCCAGGGCTGGCATTTTTTTTAGGCATGGCCCGACCTCAACATTTTCACATCACATGTTGTGGAGAGGCCAGACTATCTTCAGTAGACTTTGGGTTTTTGAGTTCGGCCGGGTGAAAATGCGGCGCAGCGTGCGAAAACCCAACGCCACCATGAGAGGCAGGTGGATGAAGCTTGATGACTCAGTCGCGCCGAATCGTACCCAAGTGAAGGACTATCCCCTGGAATGCGACACAGCACCAACCGGTGTGAGACGTGCCTTCAAAATCCTGAAGGATGTTCACCGACCAATAAAGCGACCAGATGGCGGTCCCAAATTTGGGACCGACCCATAAAGCGACCAGATGGTGGTCTCAAATTTGGGACCGACCGATAAAGCGACCAGATGGTGGTCCCAAATTTGGGACCGACCGAAAAATTGACCAGAGGGCGGTCCCAAATTTGGGACCGACCCATAAAGCGACCAGATGGTGGTCCCACAATTGGGACCGACCAAAAAAGCGACCAGATGGCGGTCCCAAAATTGGGACCACCATCTGGTCGCTTTCTCGGTCGGTCCCAAATTTGGGACCGCCATCTGGTCAATTTTTCGGTCGGTCCCAAATTTGGGACCACCATCTGGTCGCTTTATGGGTCGGTCCCAAATTTGGGACCGCCATCTGGTCGCTTTATGGGTCGGTCCCAAAATTGGGACCACCATCTGGTCGCTTTCTCGGTCGGTCCCAAATTTGGGACCGCCATCTGGTCAATTTTTCGGTCGGTCCCAAATTTGGGACCACCATCTGGTCGCTTTATGGGTCGGTCCCAAATTTGGGACCGCCATCTGGTCGCTTTGTTGGTCGGTCCCAAATTTGGGACCACCATCTGGTCGCTTTATGGGTCGGTCCCAAAATTGGGACCACCATCTGGTCGCTTTACGGGTCGGTCCCAAATTTGGGACCGCCATCTGGTCGCTTTGTTGGTCGGTCCCAAATTTGGGACCACCATCTGGTCGCTTTGTTGGTCGGTCCCAAATTTGGGACCGCCATCTGGTCGCTTTATGGGTCGGTCCCAAAATTGGGACCACCATCTGGTCGCTTTACGGGTCGGTCCCAAACTTGGGACCGCCATCTGGCCAATTTTTCGGTCGGTCCCAAATTTGGGACCACCATCTGGTCGCTTTCTCGGTCGGTCCCAAATTTGGGACCGCTATCTGGTCGCTTTGTTGGTCGGTCCCAAATTTGGGACCACCATCTGGTCACTTTCTCGGTCGGTCCCAAATTTGGGACCGCTATCTGGTCGCTTTGTTGGTCGGTCCCAAATTTGGGACCACCATCTGGTCGCTTTATGGGTCGGTCCCAAAATTGGGACCACCATCTGGTCGCTTTACGGGTCGGTCCCAAATTTGGGACCGCCATCTGGCCAATTTTTCGGTCGGTCCCAAATTTGGGACCACCATCTGGTCGCTTTCTCGGTCGGTCCCAAATTTGGGACCGCCATCTGGTCGCTTTGTTGGTCGGTCCCAAATTTGGGACCGCCATCTGGTCGCTTTATGGGTCGGTCCCAAATTTGGGACCGCCATCTGGTCAATTTTTCGGTCGGTCCCAAATTTGGGACCACCATCTGGTCGCTTTGTTGGTCGGTCCCAAATTTGGGACCGCCATCTGGTCGCTTTATGGGTCGGTCCCAAAATTGGGACCACCATCTGGTCGCTTTACGGGTCGGTCCCAAATTTGGGACCGCCATCTGGCCAATTTTTCGGTCGGTCCCAAATTTGGGACCGCCATCTGGTCGCTTTGTTGGTCGGTCCCAAATTTGGGACCGCCATCTGGTCGCTTTATGGGTCGGTCCCAAATTTGGGACCGCCATCTGGTCGCTTTGTTGGTCGGTCCCTAATTTGGGACCACCATCTGGTCCATTTTTCGGTGGGTCCCAAGTTTGGGATGAGGAACTCCGTGGGCACCATTGGTCGCCCTTCGGTCGCCACCTGTTCAGACCCCTCTTCAGGGGATTTGAGCCCCAGAGAGACCTCCTGGACCGGTTTTCTGGTGTTTTATGCTCTTCCCGACCCTGTCCTGGCCCACAATGTGGTCTGGAGCGAGGTTCTGCTGATTTCCGCCTGATGCGGACCCTCCTTTGGGGTCCTCCATTTATTTTGCGTCTGACCGTCGCCTTCCCCACCTAGTTCACGAGGGCAAGGTGAAAAACCGTTTTTTAACCCCAAAAATGGCATTTCCCGGGTGGCGACCTCTGGCGACCTCTGAAAAATGTGCCCAAAAAGTGATTTTTGGGACCTTGCGGACCTAGAAAACACAAAGGGAAAAAAATATATTTTTTGTCACACCCCCTCTTGGGGCGGTACGCCAGTCTACCACTGGGTTGTCCAAAATCCCACTTTTGCACAGAGCGGAGTCTCCCTATGAACACGCCCCCCTTTGCAGCGTGCGAGGGTTGCGAGAAAGAAAGCCTGAGAGGGAGTGTAGCGTAGTGGTATGCGATGTGCCGTGCTCAACACCCCCTTTGGACTTGTCCTGTTGTTTGGGACGCTTCCGGGGGCGGATACGCATCTCATGGATGGCGCTGTTCTGCAGCCAGTCCAGGCAACGCCTGAACCCACCGGGGTGTCGAGACGATTGGTGGCGTCTCAGCACACGCCTTTTCTATGTCGGCACACGCCGTTCCCGCGGGGGGTGGCGTGCGCCTCGTTGCTGAGATACGGCAAACAATACAACAGGCAATAAGGGCAAGGGTGCCGGAAGGAAAAGAGGCTCGGCACAAGGGGGGAGGGGAAGAAGGCAAGGCTGCCCCGGTTTGCAACAGGGGGAGAGAGAGGGGAGGGGGGTATTGCCCCGGCACCCCGGCATCAGCACCATCGTTGCATTGTCAGCACAGCAGCTGCATCTCGTCGACCAAAACAGGCACGCTGCGCTGTGGGACAATCTCGACACGGCTGATGGCATCGAACCCACGCGGCAGCGCCATGGGGTGCCCCGCCGGGTGGCCGTCAACTGTGATGGAGAAGCGGCGCTGCTGCCAGTCGAAGGAGACCACGATGTGCTGGAATCTGAAGAGCCGCACCACGGGGCCCGACCATCTCCAATTGCTCCACTGCTGTCCGCCCAGGGTGTTGAAGTACACCCGCCCGTTGTGCGTTGCGTGGAGCACGTTGACAAGTGCGCCGCCAGGTGCGTGGAGGCGGAAGTTCAGCTGTGCGTTGCTCGACAGCACCTTGCTGTGCACGCTGAAGGCGCGTGGCTGTGTCTGCGCCACGTCCAACACCAGCGGCACACGCGCTCCCATCAGCACCAGCGATCCAGTCCCAGAGACACGGAAGGCCCTGCTGATGTGCACGTCCATGCCTGTCCCCTTTGGCAGCTCCCGCTCCGAATCGAACCCAAACGACTTCACGCTGCACGCCTTGCTTGTGGGTGGCTGCGGCACTGGGGTGGGAGGCACAGACACAGGCGTTGGCGGAACAGCGGTGGGAGGCACACGTGTCGGTGTCGGCGGCAGAGGCGTCGGCTGCGTGGGGGTAGATGTTGCAGGCACAGCAGTGTTCGTGTTCTCGCACGCCACGTTGACGGTGAACCGGCTGTCGGTCGAATCCGAGTCGAAGTGGGCGTAGATCACAACGACGCCTGCATGGCGGGACGCCGGCACCGCAACGGCCCCTGTGAGCGGGTCGCTGGGGTATGAAGAAGACGGGCGGAACTCTGCCCCCACCTCCTCCAGCACCTCAACACGGTCCTTGGGGGCCGCCGTCTGGAAGCCCGTCCACCTCAGCACCGCATCCTCCCCCGCAGGGCACGCCACGCGCCAGCACGTCAGGGTGTGCGGCCTGCCCGAGTGCACGTGCCGGATCTGCGTGTGTGCCTCGCCCACCACAGGCACGCGGTCCGCCTCCACGCACACATCCGGGTACTCCGGTGCAGTCGGGGCAGGTGTTGCCGGTGCGTCTGTCGGAGCCAGCGCGTCGGCACCGCACGTGAACCGCCCAACGAGATGGTTCAGCCGGCTGTTCCCCGAGGTCCAGTGCGCCTCGACCACCACAGGGTTCCGGAAGGACAGCCAAGGCAGGGCAAGGTCGCCCCATACCCTGCCCTGGTTGGCCAGATTGCGGAACTCAGTCCCGTTCTGCTCGTACAGCACCGCGTAGTCGTTGGAGCTGAAGGTGTAGAAGGTCGGCCACATCAGCGTCAGCACCTCCCCACGCGCACACTCCATGCGCCAGCAGTGCCGGTCGAACTGCGTCTCTGCCAGCTCGAAGCCCCCGTGGCGCCTGCCCGTCAGCAGTGTGTTCGTCCCGGTGCAGCTGCTGGGCCACACAGGGGCCGGTGCCGGCGTCCGCAGCAACGGGGAGGCCGTTGCCGGGGCAGGCGTCGGTGCCACCGGTGCCGGCGGCAGCGGCGCCGGCGTCGGCGGCAGGGTTGCCCCGCATGTGTAGGTGGCACGGAACCCGCCAGCCGTCTGCCCATTCCCGCTGTGGAACCGGATTGTCGTGGGCCCGCTGAACTGCCTCGTCGGTGCGAAGGTCCCGGTGTACGAGTCCACAACGGCAAACGTGCGGTAGCCGCTCTCGACCTCGGCAATGATGTTGATGAACGCATCCCTGGGCTGCAAGTCGAAGAACTGCCACTCCAGCACGACCGTGCTGGTGCACGCAATCCGCCAGCAGATGGCCTCCGAGTTGCTGTAGTTCAGGTGCACAATGCTTCCCATCGCGTCCACCAGGTTCTCCGATGCCGCCCGGCACATGAAGGGGAACGTGAAGCCGGACGGGGGCGGGCCTGCGGGTGCTGCTGTTGCCGGTGCAAGCGTGCTGCCGGCGCACTGGTACGAGATGGAGAACCCCTGCTCGTTGTCGAACGCGTTCGACTCGAGCCGCAGCAGCACCTCATCCCCGTACTGCACTGCCGTGCCCAGAGGGGGCAGCTGGCCCTTCCGGTTCGCAAACGCCGTCCCGTTCACGTACAGAAAGTCGTTGGTGAAGAAGGAGTTCAGCCGGAATGCGTTGTACGTCAGCGCCAACCCGCCGCCCGGGCACCGCACACGCCAGCAGATGTTGACCGACGTGGGGTAGCCGTAGCCCTTCCCCCTGGGGAAGGTGATGTCGCCTGTCCCTGTCGCCACCGTGTCCTCGACGTAGGTCTCGAAGCAGTTCTGCTGCACAGCGTTGTAGCCTGCCGGCACAGGCGCCGCCTTCTCCTGGCACGGCACGTGCAGCAGCTTGTTGGCCGAAGTGCTGCCCAGGCCCCCGATCTTCCCATCCAGCGCCTGCGCCACAAGCCAGTCGCGCACCTCCTGCGGCCCCGGCACCTCGACCTGCTGGCTGATGTACGCCGCTGCGACCCCCGCAACAAGGGGGGTGGCCATCGACGTCCCGCTGATCACCTGCCACCCCGCGAACCCGGGCACGTGGCGCCGCTCGAACCTGTGCTGCGAGCGCGACGAGTTCACGTTCACCCCAGGGGCGAAGATGTCGACGCACTTCCCGTAGTTGCTGAACGGGGCAACCACATCCCCTCGCCGGTCCACAACCGAGGTTGCCCCGACGGTGATGGCGGCCGACACCCGTGCGGGGGTCCTGTGGCACGCGTCCCCCTTCTCGTTGCCCGCCGCCACAACCACCGTCATGTTCTCCTTCACAGCCGCCTCGACCACCCCGTCCAGGAAGGTCGAGTTCGGGCCCCCAAGCGACATGTTGATCACACTGCGCCGCCGCCCCGTCTGCTGCATCCGCGACACGGCGCCCCCGCACCGTCCCGTATGCAGAGAACCCTTGCACGCACCGCCCCCGCAGCTCCACGTGGTCGCAGTCCACCCCGGAATCAAGGACATACACGTCCACCCCCGCGCCCCACGAGGCGTTGTGCGCGAAGCTCGCCGGCATTGCGCTCCCCTCCACAACCGTCCGCCGCAGGTTCCACGGCACCGCCGCACCGCCCTGCATGTCGGGGCACTCGAACCCCGACGCGTGCCCCTCGACGTTCCGCTCCGCCAGCTTGAACCGGTACTTCCCCTGCGCCCGCTGCAGCTGCGAGGGCGTCAGCGACACGGTGAACCCGAAGAAGTGCGGCGGGAGGGCCAGCATCGTCTGGTGTGCCAGCTTCGCCTTGCTCTGCGGGGCGGACCCCGGCGGGTGCATCTCGCTGTCGAGCTCCCGGGCCAGCTGCTCCAGCTGCTCCGACGTCTCCACATCCGCCACCACGTTGTACTCCGCAAGCCCCTCCTGCTCCTCCCCTGCCGCCGCAACCTCCGCCACCGCGCTGCAGCCGTGCATCTGCATCACCAGCAACAGGCACGCCGCGCTGCCGACGAGCATCCTCATCACGCCCTGCGACTGCAACGTCCCCTGCCTGGGCTGTGTGTCTCTTTATGCGAGGAACCCTCTGTGTGGTGTGCGTGGTGTGGTGACGTGCGTGCTGAGGTGTGTGGTGGGGCGGGGTGGGGATCATCAGAAAGGTGTCTCATATCGTGCGCAAATCGGGCTCCCCATGTCCAGTCTGGTTCCATGCAGCAAGAAAAGACGGAGTCGCGCCGCCGACGCACCACCCGGGGGCGCGCAGCAGGCAGACGCTGGCAGGACAGCACAGCCACAAGCAGTGCCGTGGCCACACGGGGATGAACTAGAACAGCAATTTGGGTGTATAGGGGGACGCATCGTTTTGCGCAGAGTCACGTCCAGGCGATAGCCTCTGCAGCACACAGCACATTTCCACATCACACGGCCTGAAGGAACGGGCAGTGCCTGACGCTGCAGCACACTGCACGGAGCTGTGTTGGCGGTGGTGGTGGTTGCAATGCGTATCCTATGGAACGCGAGTTTCCCAGAGGCTTGCAGAGCAGACACCCGCACACACACACACACACATATGGCAAGGGTGCTGTAGCAGTAGGTCGCATCGAGTAAAATCTGATGACGCCCACCACTGCAACACTCACGCACAACCAAGTGAAGTATACCAAGAATGATGTTGGGTGGCTTTGCTGTGCCACTCTGAGTTAAAACTGCCTACACTTTGCAGCCAGTTTTGTGAGGCGCTTCACCTCATTTCATACACTCCTTACTGCAGTGTGGGTTCGCGTGCAGGCATCTCGCAGTGTCCCCTAGAGTACACCGTGTGAGAACCGGGCCCGCTCTGACACCTTTCTGCATTTCTGAGCGAAGGCCCCTCGTCGTAAAGTGTCTGTTGGCGCTTTGGTAGGAGAAGGCCAGTCACCTGCCTCTTCAGCCCATTGCGCACACACAAAAACACACACACACACACACACCCCGCAACACACACGCCTTCACGTGTCAGTGTTTGACTTTTTCGCAACTTCATTTCTTCCTTTTCTCCCTCTCCAACCCCACCCGTGACACCACCAGGGTTTAGCTAGCCCTGGTCCGATTATCCCCGGTTCTTCGCTGAAGAGACGCGGCCGGGGGGAGGGGTACGAAGAGTACGCGTCGAAACCGGTGTCACGTCGTGTTGGGGAATCCTTCGGGAGTGCGATACTGAAGGGGAGGTGCTACTGCCCGTGCAGGGCGACACCGCCTTAAAACTTTATAACCACACACACACACACCCCGCAACACACAGTCGCATGCTGCAGGGCATCTGCGAGCCCCCGAAGCCGTGCCCGCCCCTGCACCCCGTGCTGCACATACAACATCACGCGCACAACCGCGGAGGGAGAGGGGACAAAAGAGAAAGACAAGAGGAAGACATGGGGAAAGTGAAGAAAATGGTTGATGAGCGGTGAGGTTGTGTGGTGGTGGGGTGGGGTGGGGTGGTGTGGGGGGTCTCCGCTCAGAAAGCGCAGAACAGCAAACTATCCACACAGGTGTAGGTGCGGGAACTGTCACAGGTCTGCCACAAGGAGCAGAAGGATACCCAGTCGGGGCGTGGGTGGGGGTAAAAAGCGGAATGTAGACCGTAGAATATGCAGAAGTGGTTGTTCCACGGTCTTAAACCCCACTGTGGGGAGTGGGTATGGGTGGTTATACGGTATTGCCACGGGGTTATGCACATCACTTTTGCGCATCCGAGAACAGTGAGAGATATATCCTTATAGGGCGCTGCGAGAGTGGGAGTGGGGGTCTGAATGAGTGGACACTGGGCCTTGGGCACAGGGCAATGTGGTGTTCTCTCAAACAACAGTGCGCCGTACACTCCCACTGACAAGCAAAACCTCGTTTGGGCAAAATACAAATATATCCACAAACTGACACCCGCCAGATATAATTCGGAAAACAAACGCAAGGGCAAGTGGAGGTTCGAAGTGAGGCGGGGCGAGGCGGGGGGGGCTTTGATCGTCGAGAGTGAATGGAAAAGCAAGTCTCCCAGCACCTTCTTGCAATGCTAGTCTTTCTGGTAGTCACCACAGTGGAGGTTCGAAGTGAGGCGCGGCGAGGGTTTTGCTTGACACCCGCAATGAAATGCCACAAAGGTGGCACCGGGAGGGGGGGGGGGGCGTGGAAGAAGGAGAAAGAGAGAGAGAGAGACAGAAAAGAAGAAATCACACACTCGCGGTGCTGGCGAGGGTGAAGGGGGCCACACCCAACCCCAGTCCCACGGAGGGCCCAGGGTGGAGGGGCTGCACACATTAACACGCAAACCTTTCTTTTCTCTGCAGTCGTGAGAGAGGAATCACGGAGCAAACTGCCCTCGATGTGATCTCCACCGTCTCCACATGAACACGCCCCCCTTGAGTGCGAGGGGGGCGGCGAGAGAAAAGAGAGGGGGAGGGAGTGTAGCATAGTGCGGTGTGCCATCCCGGCAACATCCCTTTTGGGCTTGTCCTGTTGTTTGGGACGCTTCCCGGGGCGGATGCTGCACACACACACACACATCATGGTGGTCCTGTTCTGCAGCCGTGAAGGCAACGCCCGAACCCACCAGAATGTCTAGCCGATTGGTGGCGTTTCAGCACACACATTTTCTATGTCGGCACACGCCTGTCCCCGTGGCACCTGAAAACAGATGGGTGAGGTGCGCCTCGTTTGCTGAGCGTGCGCAGCAAACAGGAAGAAGGAAAAAGAGCAAGGGTGTCGGAAGAAAAATAAGTTCGGCACAGGGAGGCCCGCATGGCGCACTAGTCGAAGAGATGTCGAGGTAACTGACGAGTGATATGCCCCACGAGTGGACACGGGGGATTGCTCCCTGTTCTTGGGTAATCACTCGTCAGATAACTCGTTGAAGCACAACAACAACGAGTTACCTCACTCGTCAAATTAGAAACTAGAAACCACGGCGCCGTGCGGTTTGTAACAGGGAGGGCGGGGAGGGGTGGGGTGGGGGATTGCTCCGGCACCCCGGCATCAGCATCATCGTTGCATTGTCAGCACAGCAGCTGCATCTCGTCGACCAAAACAGGCACGCTGCGCTGTGCGACAACCTCGACACGGCTGATGGCATCGAACCCACGCGGCAGCGCCATGCGGTGCCCCGCCGGGTGGCCGTCAACTGTGATGGAGAAGCGGCGCTGCTGCCAGTCGAAGGAGACCACGATGTGCTGGAATCTGAAGGGCCGCACCACGGCCCCCGACCACCCCCACTTGCTCCACTGCTGCCCGCCCAGGGTGTTGAAGGACACCCGCCCGTTGTGCGTTGCGTGGAGCACGTTGACAAGCGCGCCGCCCGGTGCGTGGAGGCGGAAGTTCAGCTGCGCGTCGCTCGACAGCACCTTGGTGTGCGCGCTGAAGGCGCGTGGCTGTGTCTGCGCCACGTCCAACACCAGCGGCACACGTGGCCCCAGCAGCGCCAGCGATCCAGTCCCAGAGACATGGTAGTCCTTGCTGATGTGCAACTCCCAGCCTGTTCCCGCTGGCAGCTCCGCTTTCGAATCGAACCCAAACGACTGCACGCTGCATGCCTTGTTTGTGGGTGGCTGCGGCACTGCCGTAGGGGGGACAGCAGTAGATGGTGCACCTGTGGAGGGCACAGGCGTAAGAGGCGCATGTGTGGAGGGTGCGGCGGTCGGAGGTGCACGTGTGGAAGGCGCAGGCGTAAGAGGCGCACGTGTGGAGGGGGCGGCGGTGGCAGGTGCAGGTGTGGAGGGCACAGGCGTAAGAGGCGCGTGTGTGGAGGACACAGGCGTGAGAGGTGCACGTGTGGCGGGCACAGGGGTGGGAGGCACAGTGGTGTTCGTCTTCTCGCACGCCACGTTCACGGTGAACCGGCTGTCGGTCGAATCCGAGTCGAAGTGGGCGTAGATCACAACGACGCCTGCATGGCGGGACGCCGGCACCGCAACGGCCCCTGTGAGCGGGTCGCTGGGGTACGAAGAAGACGGGCGGAACTCTGCCCCCACCTCCTCCAGCACCTCAACACGGTCCTTGGGGGCCGCCGTCTGGAAGCCCGTCCACCTCAGCACCGCATCCTCCCCCGCAGGGCACGCCACGCGCCAGCACGTCAGTGTGTGCGGCCTGCCCGAGTGCACGTGCCGGATCTGCGTGTGTGCCTCGCCCACCACAGGCACGCGGTCCGCCTCCACGCACACATCCGGGTACTCCGGTGCGGTCGGGGCAGGTGTTGCCGGTGCGTCTGTCGGAGCCAGCGCGTCGGCACCGCACGTGAACCGCCCAACGAGATGGTTCAGCCGGCTGTTCCCCGAGGTCCAGTGCGCCTCGACCACCACAGGGTTCCGGAAGGACAGCCAAGGCAGGGCAAGGTCGCCCCACACCCTGCCCTGGTTGGCCGGATTCCGGAACTCAGTCCCGTTCTGCTCGTGCAGCACCATGTAGTCTTTGAAGCCGAAGGTGTAGAAGGTCGGCCACATCAGCGTCAGCACCTCCCCACGCGCACACTCCATGCGCCAGCAGTGCCGGCCGAACTGCGTCTCTGCCAGCTCGAAGCCCCCGTGGCGCCTGCCCGTCAGCAGTGTGTTCGTCCCGGTGCAGCTGCTGGGCCACACAGGGGCCGGTGCCGGCGTCCGCAGCAACGGGGAGGCCGTTGCCGGGGGAGGCGTCGGTGCCACCGGTGCCGGCGGCAGCGGCGCCAGCGTCGGCGGCAGGGTTGCCCCGCATGTGTAGTTGGCACGGAACCCGCCAGCCGTGCGTGCATTCGTGCTGCGGAACATGGCTGTCATGGGCCCGCTGAACTGCCTTGCCGGTGCGGAGAACCCTGTGAACGATTCCACAACGGCAAACGTGCGGTAGCCGCTCTCGGCCTCGGCAATGATGCTGATGTACGCACCCCTGAGCTCCAGGTCGAAGAGCTCCCACTCCAGCACGACCGTGCTGTTGCACGCAATCCGCCAGCAGATGGCCTCCGATTTCTTGTAGTCCAGGTGCACAATGCTGCCCGTCGCGTCCACCAGGTTCTCCGATGCCGCCCGGCACATGAAGGGGAACGTGAAGCCGGACGGGGGCGGGCCTGCGGATGCTGCTGTTGCCGGTGCAAGCGTGCTGCCGGCGCACTGGTACGAGATGGAGAACCCCTGCTCGTTGTCAAACCCGTCCGACTCGAGCCGCAGCAGCACCTCATCCCCGTACTGCACCGCCGTGCCCAGAGGGGGCAGCTGGCCCTTCCGGTTCGCAAACGCCGTCCCGTTCACATACAGAAAGTCGTTGGTGAAGAAGGAGTTCAGCCGGAATGCGTTGTACGTCAGCGCCAACCCGCCGCCCGGGCACCGCACACGCCAGCAGATGTTGACCGACGTGGGGTAGCCGTAGCCCTTCCCCCTGGGGAAGGTGATGTCGCCTGTCCCTGTCGCCACCGTGTCCTCGACGTAGGTCTCGAAGCAGTTCTGCTGCACAGCGTTGTAGCCTGCCGGCACAGGCGCCGCCTTCTCCTGGCACGGCACGTGCAGCAGCTTGTTGGCCGAAGTGCTGCCCAGGCCCCCGATCTTCCCATCCAGCGCCTGCGCCACAAGCCAATCGCGCACCTCCTGCGGCCCCGGCACCTCGACCTGCTGGCTGATGTACGCCGCTGCGACCCCCGCAACAAGGGGGCTGGCCATCGACGTCCCGCCCATCACCTGCCACCCCGCGAACCCGGGCACGTGGCGCCGCTCGAACCTGTGCTGCGAGCGCGACGAGTTCACGTTCACCCCAGGGGCGAAGATGTCGACGCACTTCCCGTAGTTGCTGAACGGGGCAACCACATCCCCTCGCCGGTCCACAACCGAGGTTGCCCCGACGGTGATGGCGGCCGACACCCGTGCGGGGGTCCTGTGGCACGCGTCCCCCTTCTCGTTGCCCGCCGCCACAACCACCGTCATGTTCTCCTTCACAGCCGCCTCGACCACCCCGTCCAGGAAGGTCGAGTTCGGGCCCCCAAGCGACATGTTGATCACACTGCGCCGCCGCCCCGTCTGCTGCATCCGCGACACGGCGAACGCGACCCCCCGCGCAATCGTTGAGTACGCTGCCGCCAGCGCGGGGTTCAGCACCTGCACGGCGATGATGTTGGCCGCCTTTGCAAACCCGTACGTCGACCCCGCAACCGTCCCGGCGACGTGCGTCCCGTGCCCGTGCACATCCCGCACCGTCCCGTATGCAGAGAACCCTTGCACGCACCGCCCCCGCAGCTCCACGTGGTCGCAGTCCACCCCGGAATCAAGGACATACACGTCCACCCCCGCACCCCACGAGGCGTTGTGCGCGAAGCTCGCCGGCATTGCGCTCCCCTCCACAACCGTCCGCCGCAGGTTCCACGGCACCGCCGCACCGCCCTGCGTGTCGGGGCACTCGAACCCCGACGCGTGCCCCTCGACGTTCCGCTCCGCCAGCTTGAACCGGTACTTCCCCTGCGCCCGCTGCAGCTGCGAGGGGGTCAGCGACACGGTGAACCCGAAGAAGTGCGGCGGGAGGGCCAGCATCGTCTGGTGTGCCATCTTCGCCTTGCTCTGCGGGGCGGACCCCGGCGGGTGCATCTCGCTGTCGAGCTCCCGGGCCAGCTGCTCCAGCTGCTCCGACGTCTCCACATCCGCCACCACGTTGTACTCCGCAAGCCCCTCCTGCTCCTCCCCTGCCGCCGCAACCTCCGCCACCGCGCTGCAGCCGTGCATCTGCATCGCCAGCAGCAGGCACGCCGCGCTGCCGACGAGCATCCTCATCACGCCCTGCGACTGCAACGTCCCCTGCCTGGGCTGTGTGTCTCTTTATGCGAGGAACCCTCTGTGTGGTGTGCGTGGTGTGGTGACGTGCGTGCTGAGGTGTGGCGGGGCGGAGTGGGGATCGTCAGAAAGGTGTCTCATATCGTGCGCAAATCGGGCTCCCCATGTCCAGTCTGGTTCCATGCAGCAAGAAAAGACGGAGTCGCGCCGCCGACGCACCACCCGGGGGGCGCGCAGCAGGCAGACGCTGGCAGGACAGCACAGCCACAAGCAGTGCCGTGGCCACACGCGGATGAAACACAACAGCAATTTGGGTGTATAGGGGGACGCATCGTTTTGCGCAGAGTCACGTCCAGGCGATAGCCTCTGCAACACACAACACACTTGCACATCACACGGCCTGAAGGAACGGGCAGTGCCTGACGCTGCAGCACACTGCACGGAGCTGTGTTGGCGGTGGTGGTGGTTGCAACGCGTATCCTCTGGAACGCGAGTTTCCCCGAGGCTTGCAGAGCAGACACCCGCACACACACACACACACATATGGCAAGGGTGCTGTAGCAGTAGGTCGCATCGAGTAAAATCTGATGACGCCCACCACTGCAACACTCACGCACAACCAAGTGAAGTATACCAAGAATGATGTTGGGTGGCTTTGCTGTGCCACTCTGAGTCAAAACTGCCTACACTTTGCAGCCCAGTGTTGTGAGGCGCTTCACCTCTTTCCTCACATCCCTTACTGCAGTGTGGGTTCGCGTGCGGGCATCTCGCAGTGTCCCCTAGAGTACACCGTGTGAGAACCGGGCCCGCTATGACACCTTTCTGCGTTTCTGAGCGAAGGCCCCTCGTCGTAAAGTGTCTGTTGGCGCTTTGGTAGGAGAAGGCCAGTCACCTGCCTCTTCAGCCCATTGCGCACACACAAAAACACACACACACACACACAAGCCCTCAAGACTCTTGGAGCGGCCTGACTATTTAGTGTCTTTGTCGCAGCAAGGGGGCGATATATACCGCTTTTTTATTGATTTCACGTGTCAGTGTTTGACTTTTTCGCAACTTCATTTCTTCCTTTTCTCCCTCTCCAACCCCACCCGTGACACCACCAGGGTTTAGCTAGCCCTGGTCCGATTATCCCCGGTTCTTCGCTGAAGAGACGCGGCCGGGGGGAGGGGTACGAAGAGTACGCGTCGAAACCGGTGTCACGTCGTGTTGGGGAATCCTTCGGGAGTGCGATACTGAAGGGGAGGTGCTACTGCCCGTGCAGGGCGACACCGCCTTAAAACTTTATAACCACACACAAACCCTCTATTCCCCCAGGCCTGATGAGCAATCCCCCCTGCCTCATGTTGTGACTTCCTTTCTACCTTGCACAAAACATCCCATTTGCCCCTTTACTTCCTTCGAAAGTGTTGTGACTACCCCCCCTTCCCCACCCCTCGGGAGTGCCACTCCTCTGGTGGTTAAAAGTGACCCGCCGTTGTGCCTTCGGCATCTGTTGCGTGTGCCGTCGTATGCTTCCTATGCACTAGTTATAGCTATCCGGGGGCGGCCTGCTGTCGCACCAGTGGGCTGCCCCACCTCTGCACCCTCGGTTTTTAAGATGTTCACCACAGCGGAGAATGATCCCCTTCTCTGTGGCGATCGAGCCAAGCTGGACGAGGTTCGCCTTCGGGCGAAGGTCATGTGGGCGGACAAAAGGTGCCTGCTCCTGAGACTCATCAGCAACCTGTTTCTTCCTTCAAGCCCTCAAGACTCTTGAAGCGGCCTGACTATTTAGTGTCTTCGTCGCAGCAAGGGGGCGATATATACCACCCTTTTTATTGATTTCACGTGTCAGTGTTTGACTTTTTCGCAACTTCATTTCTTCCTTTTCTCCCTCTCCAACCCCACCCGTGACACCACCAGGGTTTAGCTAGCCCTGGTCCGATTATCCCCGGTTCTTCGCTGAAGAGACGCGGCCGGGGGGAGGGGTACGAAGAGTACGCGTCGAAACCGGTGTCACGTCGTGTTGGGGAATCCTTCGGGAGTGCGATACTGAAGGGGAGGTGCTACTGCCCGTGCAGGGCGACACCGCCTTAAAACTTTATAACCACACACACACACACACCGCAACACACAGTCGCATGCTGCAGGGCATCTGCGAGCCCCCGAAGCCGTGCCCGCCCCTGCACCCCGTGCTGCACATACAACATCACGCGCGCAACCGCGGAGGGAGAGGGGACAAAAGAGAAAGACAAGAGGAAGACATGGGGAAGGGAAGGGGGAGGTGAAGAAAAGGGTTGATGAGCGGTGAGGTGGTGGGGTGGTGTGGGCGGTCTCTGCTCAGAAAGCGCAGAACAGCGAACTGTCCACACAGGTGTAGGCGCGGGAACTGTCACAGGTCTGCCACAAGGAGCAGAAGGATACCCAGTCGGGGGGTGGGGGTAAAAAGCGGAATGTAGACCGTAGAATATGCAGAAGTGGTTGTTCCACGGTCTTAAACCCCACTGTGGCGAGTGGGTATGGGTGGTTATACGGTATTGCCACGGGATTATGCACATCACTTTTGCGCATCCGAGAACAGTGAGAGATATATCCTTATAGGGCGCTGCGAGAGTGGGAGTGGGGGTCTGAATAAGTGGACACTGGGCCTTGGGTACAGGGCAATGTGGTGTTCTCTCAAACAACACACTGCGTGCGCCGCACACTCCGACTGACAAGCAAAACCTCGTTTGGGCAAAATACAAATATATCCCCAAACTGACACCCGCCAGATATAATTCGGAAAACAAACGCAAGGGCAAGGGGAGGTTCGAAGTGAGGCGCGGCGAGGGGGGGGGGGGGTTTGATCATCGAGAGTGAATGGAAAAGCAAGTCTCCCAGCACCTTGTTGCAATGTTAGTCTTTCTAGTAGTCACTACAGTGGTGGTTCGAAGTGAGGCGCGGCGAGGGTTTTGCTTGACACCCGCAATGAAATGCCACAAAGGTGGCACCGGGAGGGGGGGGCGTGGAAGAAGGAGAAAGAGAGAGAGAGAGAGACAGAAAAGAAGAAATCACACACTCGCGGTGCTGGCGAGGGTGAAGGGGGCCACACCCAACCCCAGTCCCACGGAGGGCCCAGGGTGGAGGGGCTGCACACATTAACACGCAAGCCTTTCTTCTTCTCCGTAGTCGTGAGAGAGGAACCACCGAGCAAACTGCCCTCGATGTGATCTCCACCGTCTCCACATGAACACGCCCCCCTTGAGTGCGAGGGGGGCGGCGAGAGAAAAGAGAGGGGGAGGGAGTGTAGCATAGTGCGGTGTGCCATCCCGGCAACATCCCTTTTGGGCTTGTCCTGTTGTTTGGGACGCTTCCCGGGGCGGATGCTGCACACACACACACACATCATGGTGGTCCTGTTCTGCAGCCGTGAAGGCAACGCCCGAACCCACCAGAATGTCTAGCCGATTGGTGGCGTTTCAGCACATACATTTTCTATTTCGGCACACGCCTGTCCCCGTGGCACCTGAAAACAGATGGGTGGGGTGCGCCTCGTTGCTGAGCGTGCGCAGCAAACAGGAAGAAGGAAAAAGGGCAAGGGTGTCGGAAGAAAAAGAAGTTCGGCACAGAGAGGGGCGAAGGCAAGATTGGCCCGCACGGCGCACTAGTAGGTCCCCTTCTTCGCTGCAGGGTCCTCCATCTCGGCAGGCTCGTTCTTGGCAGCGCCTTCGCCTGACTCACCCGACTGGCCCTTCTTCCTGCAGACGCACCAGAAGACGAGGAATGCCACAACGGCTGCCGCGATAAGGAGGCAGATCACGATTGCAGCGATGTCACCGCCAGAGAGGCCGTCGTCGCCACCGCCGCCGCCGCCAGACTCCTCAACGACCTCCGTCTCCACAACATCAACGCTCTTCATCTGGTAGTCGCGGAACTCGGGGCTCGGGTTGGACTGCTCCTGCGCGATCGTGTCAGCGATGGCGGCGTTGATCGCAGTCTCAGACGCACCGTTGCCCGGCTCCACCTCGAACTCCAACACGGAGCCGCCGGAGGTGTCAGCGAGGGCGTTGGCCAGGCGGGATGAGGACCCAGCCACAATCGCCTGGCAGCCGGCAGCCAGCTTCGCGGGTGCGGTGGTGGGGCACACGTTGGCACAGGCGGAGGCAGGGCACGTCCAGTGCACCTTCACGTCGCTCGCGAGACCCCCGAGCACGTTGCGCAGGAGCCCCACGAAGGTGTCGCGCAGGTTGAGGAACAGCGACAGCAGCATCCCCAGCAGCATGCGGAACAGGCGCTTCACCACGTTGACGGTGCGCGGGGCCTCCGTTGCCGGAGGCGTGAGAGGCGCACGTGTGAAGGGTGCGGTGGTGGGAGGTGCACGTGTGGAGGACACAGGCGTGGGAGGCTCAGTGGTGTTCGTCTTGACGGTGCGCGGGGCCTCCGTTGCCGGAGGCGTGAGAGGCGCACGTGTGAAGGGTGCGGTGGTGGGAGGTGCACGTGTGGAGGACACAGGCGTGGGAGGCTCAGTGGTGTTCGTCTTGACGGTGCGCGGGGCCTCCGTTGCCGGAGGCGGGGCAGGCGTGTCGGCGCACTCGCAGGAGGCCTCACAGAGCGGCGTCAGGGTGGCGCAGATGGTGTCGCACAGAGCGTCGCCGGGGATGGATGCCTTCTGGCGGTACGACGCGCAGGGTGCCTGGGAGGGCGCGGGGGCCGCGCGGATGTTGCTGCAGGCGGCCTGGCTGTCGCATTCGACGGTGATGGCGCCATACACGGAGGTCTTGTCGCCGATGTCTTTGCAGGCGTCCTGTGCGACGCACTTCAGGACGCAGCGCTTCCCAGGGGACAGCGTCGCGGGGCACCGCATCTCCAGCTCCTGGCAGGAGCGCTGCCCGTCGCATGTGACCACGCAGCTGCCGTAGGTGGGGCATGTGATGACCGCCTTCTTGCAGGACTCAGTGGCGTTGCACACGATGTCGACGTCGCCCGATGTCTCGGCGTACTGCAGTGCAGAGCTGTAGCAGGCCTTGCTGTTCTGGCAGCGGTGCGTCACGCCCTGCGAGGTGCGCGTGGTGGTGAAGGTGGTGTCCCTGCAGGACTCAACGTGGTTGCAGTCGAACTGGCACCCCGCAGACCCGCAGCCGATGGCGGAGTTCCTGCATGCGTCGTCGTGCTGGCAGGCGAGCCTCCCTGTCGCGGCGGTGGACGAGAGCCAGATGCCGAAGCTCTTCCCAACGCTGTGCAGGTTGGCATTTGTGGACTTCATGTCGCGGCAGGACGACGCCTGGTTGCAGTGCACTTCGCACGAGGACGACGAGAGGCACTCCATGTGCGCCCCCCTGCACGCCTCGCCAGCGTTGCAGTACAAGGCGCACCGGGATGAGCTGCAAGATAGCATCGACCCGGAGCAGCCCTTCTCGGTGTTGCAGCTTATCTCGCTGTTGCCCCAGTTCGAGTCGTTGTTGTTGTTGTTGTTAATGTTGGTGGGTGCGGCGGTCGGTGGTGCACGCGTGGAAGGGGCAGGCGTAAGAGGCACATGTGTGGGGGGCGCGGCGGTGGCAGGTGCAGGTGTCGAGGGTACAAGCGTAAGAGGCGCGTGTGTGGACACAGGCGTGAGAGATGCACGTGTGGCGGGCACAGGGGTGGGAGGCACAGTGGTGTTCGTCTTCTCGCACGCCACGTTGACGGTGAACCGGCTGTCGGTCGAATCCGAGTCGAAGTGGGCGTAGATCACAACGACGCCTGCATGGCGGGACGCCGGCACCGCAACGGCCCCTGTGAGCGGGTCGCTGGGGTACGAAGAAGACGGGCGGAACTCCGCCCCCACCTCCTCCAGCACCTCAACACGGTCCTTGGGGGCCGCCGTCTGGAAGCCCGTCCACCTCAGCACCGCATCCTCCCCCGCAGGGCACGCCACGCGCCAGCACGTCAGTGTGTGCGGCCTGCCCGAGTGCACGTGCCGGATCTGCGTGTGTGCCTCGCCCACCACAGGCACGCGGTCCGCCTCCACGCACACATCCGGGTACTCCGGTGCGGTCGGGGCAGGTGTTGCCGGTGCGTCTGTCGGAGCCAGCGCGTCGGCACCGCACGTGAACCGCCCAACGAGATGGTTCAGCCGGCTGTTCCCCGAGGTCCAGTGCGCCTCGACCACCACAGGGTTCCGGAAGGACAGCCAAGGCAGGGCAAGGTCGCCCCACACCCTGCCCTGGTTGGCCGGATTCCGGAACTCAGTCCCGTTCTGCTCGTGCAGCACCATGTAGTCTCTGAAGCTGAAGGTGTAGAAGGTCGGCCACATCAGCGTCAGCACCTCCCCACGCGCACACTCCATGCGCCAGCAGTGCCGGCCGAACTGCGTCTCTGCCAGCTCGAAGCCCCCGTGGCGCCTGCCCGTCAGCAGCGTGTTCGTCCCGGTGCAGCTGCTGGGCCACACAGGGGCCGGTGCCGGCGTCCGCAGCAACGGGGAGGCCGTTGCCGGGGGAGGCGTCGGTGCCACCGGTGCCGGCGGCAGCGGCGCCGGCGTCGGCGGCAGGGTTGCCCCGCATGTGTAGTTGGCACGGAACCCGCCAGCCGTGCGTGCCTTCGTGCTGCGGAACATGACTGTCATGGGCCCGCTGAACTGCCTCGTCGGTGCGGAGATCCCTGTGAACGATTCCACAACGGCAAACGTGCGGTAGCCGCTCTCGGCCTCAGCAATGATGCTGATGTACGCACCCCTGAGCTCCAGGTCGAAGAGCTCCCACTCCAGCACGACCGTGCTGTTGCACGCAATCCGCCAGCAGATGGCCTCCGATTTCTTGTAGTCCAGGTGCACAATGCTTCCCATCGCGTCCACCAGGTTCTCCGATGCCGCCCGGCACATGAAGGGGAACGTGAAGCCGGACGGGGGCGGGCCTGCGGGTGCTGCTGTTGCCGGTGCAAGCGTGCTGCCGGCGCACTGGTACGAGATGGAGAACCCCTGCTCGTTGTCAAACCCGTCCGACTCGAGCCGCAGCAGCACCTCATCCCCGTACTGCACTGCCGTGCCCAGAGGGGGCAGCTGGCCCCTCCGGTTCGCAAACGCCGTCCCGTTCACGTACAGAAAGTCTGTGGTGAAGAAGGAGTTCAGCCGGAATGCGTTGTACGTCAGCGCCAACCCGCCGCCCGGGCACCGCACACGCCAGCAGATGTTGACCGACGTGGGATAGCCGTAGCCCTTCCCCCTGGGGAAGGTGATGTCGCCTGTCCCTGTCGCCACCGTGTCCTCGACGTAGGTCTCGAAGCAGTTCTGCTGCACAGCGTTGTAGCCTGCCGGCACAGGCGCCGCCTTCTCCTGGCACGGCACGTGCAGCAGCTTGTTGGCCGAAGTGCTGCCCAGGCCCCCGATCTTCCCATCCAGCGCCTGCGCCACAAGCCAGTCGCGCACCTCCTGCGGCCCCGGCACCTCGACCTGCTGGCTGATGTACGCCGCTGCGACCCCCGCAACAAGGGGGGTGGCCATCGACGTCCCGCCCATCACCTGCCACCCCGCGAACCCGGGCACGTGGCGCCGCTCGAACCTGTGCTGCGAGCGCGACGAGTTCACGTTCACCCCAGGGGCGAAGATGTCGACGCACTTCCCGTAGTTGCTGAACGGGGCAACCACATCCCCTCGCCGGTCCACAACCGAGGTTGCCCCGACGGTGATGGCGGCCGACACCCGTGCGGGGCTCCTGTGGCACGCGTCCCCCTTCTCGTTGCCCGCCGCCACAACCACCGTCATGTTCTCCTTCACAGCCGCCTCGACCACCCCATCCAGGAAGGTCGAGTTCGGGCCCCCAAGCGACATGTTGATCACACTGCGCCGCCGCCCCGTCTGCTGCATCCGCGACACGGCGAACACGACCCCCCGCGCAATCGCTGAGTACGCCCCCGACAGCGCGGAGTTCAGCACGTGCACCGCAATGATGTTGGCCGCCTTTGCAAACCCGTACGTCGACCCCGCAACCGTCCCGGCGACGTGCGTCCCGTGCCCGTGCACGTCCCGCACCGTCCCGTATGCAGAGAACCCTTGCACGCACCGCCCCCGCAGCTCCACGTGGTCGCAGTCCACCCCGGAATCAAGGACATACACGTCCACCCCCGCGCCCCACGAGGCGTTGTGCGCGAAGCTCGCCGGCATTGCGCTCCCCTCCACAACCGTCCGCCGCAGGTTCCACGGCACCGCCGCACCGCCCTGCGTGTCGGGGCACTCGAACCCCGACGCGTGCCCCTCGACGTTCCGCTCCGCCAGCTTGAACCGGTACTTCCCCTGCGCCCGCTGCAGCTGCGAGGGGGTCAGCGACACGGTGAACCCGAAGAAGTGCGGCGGGAGGGCCAGCATCGTCTGGTGTGCCAGCTTCGCATTGCTATGCGGGGCGGACCCCGGCGGGTGCATCTCGCTGTCGAGCTCCCGGGCCAGCTGCTCCAGCTGCTCCGACGTCTCCACATCCGCCACCACGTTGTACTCCACAAGCCTCTCCTGCTCCTCCCCTGCCGCCGCAACCTCCGCCACCGCGCTGCAGCCGTGCATCTGCATCACCAGCAGCAGGCACGCCGCGCTGCCGACGAGCATCCTCATCACGCCCTGCGACTGCAACGTCCCCTGCCTGGGCTGTGTGTCTCTTTATGCGAGGAACCCTCTGTGTGGTGTGCGTGGTGTGGTGGGGGAATCAAAAAGCTTTGCAGATTTGCCGTTGCCACACGGGATAAGAACAGCTCCCGGGAGTGGGCACCTCACGTCACCGCAGCTCCGCTCTCTGCCAGGCCTGGAAAGGCACACACATGGCCGACCTATACCCCCCCTGCCCCCCCACCCCCACCCCCACCCCGACACGTACACACAGTTTGCCTTTTGCTGGACACCTGAAGAAGCGCGCCAGATGAAGACCGTGAACCCCCCCACCTTTGTTTGATTTCGTTGCTGGAGCAGGCGGCCCAACCCATGAGGTGAAGGCTCAGTGGCTGGCTGTGCTTGATAGCGGGGGCCTGCGGCAGGGCCTGGTGCAAATGCAACCTCGGCAAAAGCCCTGCCGCCGTACCCTGGATGTAATCTGAGAGATCCCTGCATCGTGATAACGATTTGCAGAAGACAATCTACACTTCTTGCTCCACGTTTGCATGTCAATGCAGAAAAACCCCCACCCATCCCACTCAACGGCCGAAAATGAATACGGCAAAATATGCACGGAGATTCTTTCAGAAACGGCGCCCGAAATTTCCCAATCATCGGGATGCGCACCTTGTTGGCCTTGCTACCGGCACGCTTGCAAACCCCGCAGAGGGTCAGCAAGACGAAGAGGCGACAGGCAAGGCCAGAGGAGGCCTTGGACAAGGGGGATGCCACATGTTGAAATGCAACTGAAAAGCGTAGCGACCGTAATTCCTTCTTCCTTAATGATGCGTTGACGCTTCCACCACCCTGGAGCCTGCTGCTTTGATGTGGGTGTGGAGCACATGTGAACACGAGATAGCAAGACACACTGAAAAGAAGCAGGGAAAAAATATTGCCACACTTCAGGAATCTGCCACTTGTTGTGTGTCGCCTCGGGCGGCCTGCCCGAAGTACAGAAGAAGTGGACTGATGGCAGATCAGAGATCACAGAGGATAGAGAAGAACAATGAGGGGCGCCGCAGCGAACCGAGTCATTCCATGCGTCTGCCGCATTACCTCTGGCACGCGTGTGTCTGGTAAACAAGAGCAAAAGAGTTGATTGTGAGCACCCGTGCATAGAGTGGACGTACCTCCGTGCACTGCCAATCCCGTCAATCGGCTTATTGCCAGGGCCTGAAACAGGTCCGACAAAGTATGGATGCAGGGATGTTCTAAAGAATGTTCGTGGAGACATACCAAATGGACTTCAGGCAAAGGGGGTCTTCGCTAAACGGGCTCGGGCACAGTGCATTTTTTGACGGATTTCCTGTACTTTATTGGAAAACCGCCGAAGATTTGCCACGGCCGGCCGAACAGAGATATTCCCCCAAAGGCATCGGAATACAGACAAGGTGGGTTGAGCAGGGACGGGGACGCTTCAGCCGAGACACTGGCCTGGGCGACCCACGAATTATCGCACAAAGCGCAAGCCACGCAAGAGGGTGTCTTGTGTCCGGTGTTTTATTCAGGAATTCACCGGAAATTGTACTCTTTTCGCTTTATTGTGCTACATGCAACGCCCACCCCATCCCTCTACCCAACACAGAAAGTCAGAGACACAGGGGCACGCAAACCAAAGCAGGGACCAATAAAGCACGCCCCCCTGAACCCAACCTGAATCACGGGTAGCAGAACCCTCCCGAGACACCAGGGTGGGGGGAGGGGGGGCGGTTTGATTGTCGAGGAGGGTGAAAGCAAAAGGCAAATCTCCCAGAGCACCTTCCCGCGGGGGGGGGAGGGGGAGGGGGAGGGGCGCGACACACCACCGTGGCGTGGCTGGCACGGACACCCTTGTCTTCCCCACCCCACCACCCCCCCCATCACCACCACCCGGCTAACCGGGTTTGACTGAGCGCCGCACGACCCGTTTTCGGCGGCGCCTTTTTCTCGGCTTCTCAGGAACCAGTGGCGACGCCTGCTCCACCCCGCTGGACGCGCTGCTGAAGGCCCCTTCGTCGCTATCGCCGGTGTCACTGTTGAGCACATCGATGCCCTGCTGCTGCTGCCGCGGCACACCTTCCACCTCGGCCTGCGCCACCGGGAAGCCCCACGCGCCACTGCCCCCGACCTCACCGCGCTGCTGACCACCGCTGGGGGTTGCCCGTGCTTCACTCCTCGGGGCACGCGACGGGCGCGCCATGCCAGCCTCCGTCCCTGCCCTGTGCCGCCGTGCCGGAGACCCGCAGCTGCGCGGGGGCGACCGCGGCGTGCTCGCTGTGGGGCAGGGTGCGGACGGACGGTGCGCGCCCCCCTTTGTCGGGGTGTGCGGCGGAGGTGACGGGATGCCGCGCGGCGGGGGGCTGGGGATGCGGAGGGTCGGGCTGGCAACCGTCTCGGGCACCGCCGGCTCCCCCGCCTCCGGTTCGTCGTCGTCGCTGTCGGACCCGACGTCGTCGTTCTCCGTTGCGTGGTGCTGCGTTGCAAGGTCACGCAGCACCTCGGTCCGCGTGCCAGAGTCGAGGAGATGCAGCAGCGACTGGCACAGCTGCTGCCCCATCAGCTCCAGGTCATGCGTGGTGAAGTGCTCCTGGTTGGAACCCGAAAACGACGCCTCTAGTGTGAAGCTGTTCGCAACACCCAGCTCCTTGAAGCTCACAACCCGCGCCGTGTTGCGCTTGTCGTGCGTCACACAGAAGGAGCAGCTGCTGTATTGAAACAGCGGCGACACGACGGACAGGATCTTCGGAAAGACACGCTCCTCCAGACCACCACAGCCGTACATAAAAACCCCGTTCTTCCGGGAGTGCCCGTGCACATCGCAGAACATGAGCACGTCTCGCTCATTCTTCATCTCACGCAACAGCTCCTTGGCGTGGTATATCTCGGGATGCAGGCCTGCCGCAGGATTCCCCCACTTCCTGTTCAGATCCGCACCGGACAGCGAGCAGCGGTAGTTCCCGTTGATCACCCCATCCGGGTTCACCATCGGCACGATCCGGAACACGAGGTTGTCTCTGAGAAAATGTGCTGTCGGGTCATCAGACACCAAGAAGTCGATCAGCCCCTTCACGATCCACGAGGCATTCGCCTCGCCGGGGTGCACCCTTCCGGTGATCATCACGCCTCTGCGCCTCTTCAGCATCTGAGGGGATGTGGTGAACCCGGTGATGGTCAGCACGTCAACGGGGTTGCCGGAGAGGGTCCGCCACATCACCTTCCTTTTGAAAATCCTGGCGATGGACTCTCGGCTCTCCAGAACATTCAGCTCCTCCCGCAGCTGGGTGTATGTGAAGGGCTGCGTGTGCGCGAAGTGGATCGGGCCGCCGCTCAGATCATCCGCCGTGAATGTGATAGAAAACGACAGGGTGTACAGAATCTTCGCTGCGCAGGAAGGGATGTGCAGCTGGTTAGGGTAGTAGCTCACCCGGTCACCTCCCCGCTTCCACCCCAGGCCCGGGATGTGGTGCAGCACACGCATCCCCTGGTTGTAGAGAGAGGCTGACTTCATGAAGTTCATCACGTGGAAGCTATACTCCACACCCGGCCTGAGCTTGTCCACAGAGAAGTAAAACCACTGCGTATGTGCGGCGGTTCCCAGGTCGAAGTCAAGGAAAAGCTCAAATTCCGTCGCAGACACGGCCTGAGCCCTCCCGAGGTTCCCAGATTCAAATTTGGAGTCAAATGCAGGGGCGCCCTCGAGTTCTCTCACCGAGTCATCCTCCATCCGGCTGTAAATAAGAACCGCGGATTTTTCGGGGATTTTATGGCGTGTTGACGAGTCTGCGGCTCCCTTCCGGGCGTGGGGCGCGCGTGGAGTGCTGCTGGTATCAGGAACAAACGTTGGCCCAGGCCAGGTAAAGTCATGCGACCCCAGCGGCTTCATTACATCTGTCGTGATGCGCCGGGGAAGCTCTTCGGTTCTGAGGGGCATCAAACACTGCAGCGGCCTGGCCTGAGCCCTGCACCTCAGGGCCTCCTTGAGAAACGTGAGAGGAGCGCTGCTGCTCCGACGCCTACCCATGCCACGGAAGTTCCCCGCAGGCTCCGCGCGCACCACCACGGTAGAGCCATCGACAGACTCGCCATCGGGCCCCCCAGGAAGCCAGATGCTCGACCTCCTGCGTGCCATCAGTATTGCCCCAGTGCTTGCAGGCAGGGGGGGGGGGTGGGCCGGTAGCAGCACGGTGGGATCTTGTAAATTTTACATGTATAACTACAAGTATATACATGTATTATACATGTATAATACTTGCATGTCAACTATTATACATGTATAATACATGTATATGCCTGAAATATACATGTAAAATACATGTACCGTATACGTAAATATTATGGAACGTAAATATTATGGAACGGGCCCATTTTTGGCCGGTCCGTTCCATAATATTTACGTTCCAAAATATTTACAGGGCCAGTTGGGGACTCGGTGGTGAGGACGGCTTGCGTCAGGAATCGCGCGAAAAGTGCACGAGTAGGTCCCGTCAGGGACTCTGTATGCCGTCCGATCCCCTGGTCCAAGTCCCCGAGTCGCAGAAAGCCCTGTAAATATTATGGAACGAAAAAAATCTGGAACGCCAACCCACCAGCGTTCCAAAATATTTACGTTCCATAATATTTACGTTCCAAAATATTTACGTATACGGTATATCAAGTAAAAATACATGTATAATACTTGCATGTCAACTATTATACATGTATTTTTACTTGATATACATGTATTTTACATGTATATTTCAGGCATTTACATGTATTTTACATGTATAATACTTGTCATGCAAGTATTATACATGTAAAATACTTGCATGACAAGTAAAATACTTGCATGCAAGTAAAATACATGTATTTTACTTGCATGCAAGTATTTTACTTGTCATGCAAGTATTATACATGTATTTTACTTGTCATGCAAGTATTTTACATGTATAATACTTGCATGACAAGTATTATACATGTAAAATACATGTAAATGCCTGAAATATACATGTAAAATACATGTACCGTAAACGGAAAAAGGGTGGAACGTAAAAATGTTCCAAGTTCCCAAAAAAAGGCCAAACGTTCCATCTTTTTTACGGTCCACTATTTATTGGGACTGAATATGGAAAAGACAATGCGATTTTCGCCCGCGGGCTGGTGGGTTGCGGGGCGCGGACTGCGGCCACGCCGTAGACTCCCACACGTAGGCCTCCCGACCTCCCAGCTTTGGACCCTCCCTCCACCACCGCAACCAACGCCAGCAAGAGAAGCAAGGCATCCCTGCATGTGGAAAGGGCACGATCACCACCACTCACCTCGAGACTCACCCACCACCACACCTCGAGAAGACATTACATACAAGTTATACAGACAGAGTATCTAAAGGGACATCAAGAGAGGGAGGGTGACGGGTTTGCGGGACATTTACAGGGGCATAAACAGAGAGAGGGGATGTGGCACAGTGCTCAGCACTCAGCACTGAAGTCGAGTGACGACAGGATCCTCTCCATCTCTGCCAATTCTGCGGGGGTCGTCAGCGCTGCGTCCGGGTGCACCTCGGTTGGAGGGTCGTAGTCAGCAACAGCATCATCGGTACTTGCTGCGAGCGTTCCGGGGTCGGCGATGATGCCAGCGCGGACGAACGTTTTCACGACGGAGCTCGGCTTCACCTTGCTGAACCCACGGCACAGCCAGGCGAGATGGCGGTCGCGCATGTCCGCGGCGGTCACCTTCGTCGTCCTGGCCAGGTCAGCCATCAACTCCTGGTCGTCGAGCTCAGGGTTCTGGGCGACGAACGACACGAAATGCAGGTTCTCCGCGTCGAACACGATCAGCGGCCCGGAACGGATCTCCGTGAGGGTCGCGGCCCACTGCACCTCGGACAGGGTGATCAGCCTCACACTGGTGTAGTACTCCCGGTTGAGTGCGCCCACAGCAGCCTGGGCGGCGGGGTATGGGAGGCGCTGTGCCTCGGTGAACTGCGCAGCGTCACCATTCGCAGAACGCAGTTCCTCCAGCACCTGCTGAACAGCATCCTGTGCGCCGGGAATGCCTTCCGTGTCAGTGGGGATCACCTTCTCGAGCAGGTTGAGAGCATCCTTGACCTTCGGGAGGTAGGCCTTCCGCACGCCGTAGCTGTTGAGACACAGCTCCACAGCACGCAGGGCGTACCACCCACTCGCGTTGTCCCCAGGGTGAACCCAGTCCGCACAACCCGGAGACACCACGATGCTTGCCCTTGTGCCGGCAAGGACTGCGTTGCGGAAGGCGGCTGTCTTCACGGACGAATCGTACACCATCACTTCATGCGACCCCATCCCTGCGAAGAGGAAAGGGGTGCCAGTTTTCGCAAGGGCACGGGTTTTCCTCTTCTCGTCACGCCGGAACAGCTTGGTGCAGACACCGGTGTACCACTTCGAGAACTTTTCGCGGAGGTATTTCTTGATGTAGGCATTGAAGCCCAGGTCCAGCGGCTGCAAGAAAGCAGTAAACCCCGGAGGAATATCGACAGTCACGATGCCGCTCTCTGCGAGTGCTGCAGCAACCTTCTCGGTCTGTTGGCCCGTGAACTTGTCGATGATCAACAAGGATTTCTGCTCCTCCCCGAGCCCCTTGGTCTCTTTGACACCCGTGAGTATGGCACCAACACCTTCTCGATGTATTCGAGGGTGGTTGCTTCGGACGCCCAGTGTTTCGGATTGGCAGTCAAGTGCCAGGTTTCCCCGTACGTCTCCAGGTACTCCTCCTCGAAGCGTCCGTGTGAGCGGGAAGTTAGGCCACCGTATATCAGCTGGACAGGGAGGAGATCGCCGGTCGCACTGGCGCCGAATACACCCGTAATCGCCTTCTTTTCGTCGGACTTCGAGAGCGGCACGTATGACGCGCCCTTCTTGTCGAAGGTCTTTGTGGTACCTGGCAGGAGGGGAAGGGCAGTGTGGTCGACATTCACCACCAAATCATCTGGGATGTTGTGCTGTGCCCTCAGACGTTGCACCTCCCCCTCGAACTCAGCCTTGGCCCGTTCCAGCAAACCCGGACTGTGGCACACCGCCGTTGTCCGCATTCGCAAGGTCCATCCCTGCGCAGCGAGGTACTTCCGAGCCCATTCCGTGCCGAGAGCTGTCTCAGAATCAATCCTGCTTGGATCACTGCTGGCACTCACCAGGCCTCGCGCGGAGGCGGACACAGTCTCAGCTGAAACCTGCGTCCCGCACCGCCTCAGGGCGCGCAACAACTGCATCAGCCTGGTCTCCTCGCTGTCGGTGAGGATTGCGGGCCGGCCGCGCTTCTGCGGGGGGGGAAGCACCACCTCCTCTGTCACCTCACCGAGAAGAGCTGCGGCACGCTTCCGCTTGCCCAGCTCTTCCCGGTAGAGGGTCGCAAAACGGGAGGCGGAGCTCTTCGAGAGCTTCCTCCGTCCTGCGAGAGGGGCGTTCCAATCGGCAACGACTGCCGAGAGCTTCCCCTCCACCACCTTCCGGCCGATCTCCAGCTTTTCGGCCGGGCTCCAGTCACCACCGCCGGTAGGCCCCTGTGAGGATGCCTGCTGGTCGCGCACTGCACGCGTCACACTTTCAGCCTCAGCCCGCGAAATCGGACAAGCGCCGTTGCTGCCGGGGGTGTACGCTGCACGGGGCACCGTGAAGAGCAACATGCTCTTCTGCTTCGGTTCACGCTTTGGAGGCATGTGTGTGCGTGTCCCTGCAAACTGGGGGAAAGTGCGTGAGGACAGCGGGAAGATCAACGAAAACAACAAGGCGAGGCGGCAACGGAGAGGGACATGAAGAGGGGGGGGGGGCGGGGGCGAGCGCGTGACTAGCATCTGGAGTCTCTCAAGGCCGAACGAGACATATTTCGAGATACCACCCCAAACTCACACGCCACGGTTGTCGGGAGACTGACGACGTTGTCGTCTGTAAGTCCGCCCCAACCCCCTCACTTACGAATTCCAACGGAGATTTGGAATTCACGGGCCCCGAACATTGTTCCGTGTAGTACCATGCAAGGAGCGTTCCGGTAGAAGTAAAGGTAGAACCTGCTGCGCTAGCCCACATAAGCAGCCTCAGTACGGCAAGGCGCGCAGACAGAAGCTGAGACCACCGGGCTCCCTCCAGATGTAAATTCGTGAATCAGTGCCCGGAAAATTCAGGGAAATCGTACTCCTTTCGCTTTAGTGTAGTACACCCTGCAGAAACTGTGGGAGAACAGTTCCGGACTGTTGAGGCCCTGTGGTGTTAATCCTGAAGCTTCAGTCGTACGATTTCCTTGGTTCCTTCGCGACTTCGTCGCGAAGGAACTCGTAAAAAAAAAAAAAAAAAAAAACGCCAAGTCCACTATCCCAACCGTAAAATAGGTGGACCGTAAAAATGTTCCAAGTTCCGGAAAAATCCCATTTGTTCCATCTTTTTTACGTTCCAACTATAGTACGGTTCACCTTTATTACGGTCCACAATATTTCCGTTTACGGTATATCAAGTAAAAATACATGTATAATAGTTGACATGCAAGTATTATACTTGTATTTTTACTTGATATACATGTATTTTACATGTATAATTCAGGCATATACATGTATTATACATGTATAATAGGTGACATGCAAGTATTATACATGTATAATACATGTATATACCGTATACGTAAATATTATGGAACGTAAATATTATGGAACGGGCCCATTTTTGGCCGGTCCGTTCCATAATATTTACGTTCCATAATATTTACAGGGCCAGTTGGGGACTCGGTGGTGAGGACGGCTTGCGTCAGGAATCGCGCGAAAAGTGCACGAGTAGGTCCCGTCAGGGACTCTGTATGCCGTCCGATCACCTGGTCCAAGTCCCCGAGTCGCAGAAAGCCCTGTAAATATTATGGAACGAAAAAAATCTGGAACGCCAACCCACCAGCGTTCCAAAATATTTACGTTCCATAATATTTACGTTCCATAATATTTACGTTCCAAAATATTTACGTATACGGTACTTGTAGTTATACATGTAAAATTTACAAGATCCCACCGTGAGGGGCAGTTTAGGGTTACGAAAGCATCACCCGAGGGGAAAGGGGGTGGGTTTTTTGATGATCGTCGAGAGTGAATGGAAAGGCAAGTCTCCCAGAGCACCTTCTTGCAATGTTTAGTCCTTTTTTTGTAGCCACCACACCATATGTTGTAAAGGGGGGGGGCAGTGTTCTTTCACGGTGGGATCTTGTAAATTTTACATGTATAACTACAAGTATATACATGTATTATACATCAGTCCTATTCGTGGTAATTTACCCCCCCCCAAAATTTACCCCCCCCCCTATATTACCCCCTTTTTCGGAAATTTTGGGTTCAGGCCCCAGAAACTTGGTAATTTACCCCCCCCCCTTTGGCTGGGGGGGTGGGGGGAAAATACCCATTTTTTGGCTGGTCGGGGGGTAAATTTACCCCCTCCACTGGGTGGTGGGGGGGTAATTTACCACCCCCTTTGCCTGGTAGGGGGGTAATTTACCCCCCCTACCTGGTCAGAGGGGGTAAATTTACCCCCCACCAGGCTAAGGGGGTAAATTACCCCCCTGGCCCTCCCCAGCAAAGGGGGGGTAATTTCTTCCCGCTCTTACTGGGGGTATGGAAAAGTCGGTGAAAAAAAATGAGAAAAAATGAGAAAAAATCGGCCGAAATTTGCTGTTTTTCGCTAAAAAAAGAGTGTGGGGAGTTGGGTCCAGTTTAGCAAAGTGAGTGTATTTTTCAAAATTTGAAAAATTGGGGACACCGAAAGTCCCCAGACAAGTCTTCGGCTTGGCCCGCAGAGTGATTTTTTGGTCCTCGAAGCCCCCCCCCCCCCCCCCCCCCGCAGGGGTGTAAATAAGGCCGACTCCCGACTCCCGACTCGCGCCGGATTTTTTGGGATTGGGAGGGTTGCCTTGCTTCCCTTAGGGAATGTGCGGTATTAGGCACCCCATGGCCAAAATGACCCCACTGCGATCCGCACAGACTCCAAATATTCAAAAGAAAGGGTTTTTGGAACACCCGAGGAGGGGGGGTCCCGATGGGTGGGTGGGGGTGTGGGGGTCCCGCTGGGTGGGACATGGTGTGTGCCTCCCAGTCATCTTCTTCATTACCGGTCTCTGAACTGGGGTGAGTTCATTGCCAAACCACTGCTGTGAATACGGCGCCCCTTTCCCGCCCCTTTTGCCAGATCCTGGCAGCTCCCAAGAAGAGTTGTGTTCCGCCCCCATCAGGTGGTTGAGCATACCGCAGCGCACACGTGCACACCCACACACACTCCACACAGATGCGTCACACATGTGACGCAACTGTTGCGACACAACATGCCTCAGGTAGAGGCAGTAGTGTTTGACTCACAGCCAACATAGCTCTCAGTGGGGCCGTGGATGGTGTGGATGCATCCATGCATGCATCCACGGCATCCAGGGATGCCCGAAAATGTCAAAAAATGGATTTTTGATTTGGCATACAGGCATTCATCCACTGCAGGCAGGCCTGCATGCAGGGCTTCGGAGCTCCAGGCTGTGTGTGGATGCATCCACAAAATTTGTGGATGCATGCGCTGCATGCACGGGAAATACTGAGAGCTATGCAGCCAAATACTGCTGCCGTGAGTGAGGTGCTCGCAGCGTGTGGGGCGCTGCGGGCGAAGTGGGGGGTTGGCTGGGACAGCCAACATGGCGCTGTGCGTCGCGTGCTTCTTCGCGGACCACCTCGCACGCGGGAAGACCCCGCAAGCGCCGAGTCAGTCCGCCCTGACCGAATGGTGGGCGACTGCTGGAGGGTCCATGGGACTCTCCACGGCAGAGGTGGCCGTACTACAGGATGCGTGCAGGATTGAGTAGGGTTTGAGACCGCCCGTCCCCCCCAGCCCCCCACCCCAGGTACCTTAGGTGACTGTAAATAACCGACTCCCGACTCCCGACTCCTGACCCCCAAACCTTATTTACAGCCCTGCCCCCCCGGTGTCAGCCAGACCAGAAACTTCCTGGAGATATTGTGCGGTGTTGCGTGAAATTGGCCATTTAGTCGAGATTGGCCTTTGAGATGGAAAAGGTAAACGAGGGTTGTTTCGGGGGGGGGGGGGGTCGTGAAATCGAATTTGAAGGGGTGGGGGGGGGGGGGGCGGACTGCTCCCGACCGACGCAAAAAACCGCGTGTGTGAATCAGAAGTGTGACAGGCAGATCTTCTTTAGTCCTCCCGTATTCCGTGCCCACCCCCCCATAAAGCGCCATCAGAAGTCGCGAAGTCTCCGCGTACAACAAGATGGTGGCGGAAGCGGTAAATGGCGTATATGAGGTCGACAAAAAGTTTTTTAAGTCCCTACAGTGTAGCAAAAGACGACGCTCCTATGAAATGGCAGCAGGCGCTGTCTGATCCAAGGTTTGTTTCGCTTCAGGACCCGGAATCGGAAAAGGCAAAACCTTACCGTCTTGATTTTTCTGTTTACCAGAAGGAAGCCTCAAAGTTGTCCGACCTCCCTAAGAATCCCAGGACGCGGAATAAGAAAGCGGCTTTCGGGTACTTGCAGTCGACACTGTTTATGAACAGAAATACGCATCGTTTTATTCCCCTTCTCCCGATTGCGACCATCTCCGTCTGGATCCTTCAATTCTTCAGAGGGCGGGACTTGACCAGGTTTCTGACATCATCGCGAATAGTGCCACGGACCCGCAAACCCGCCAACGATTTACCTCACAGGTAATCACTATTCGTTTGGTAATCACTATGCGTTTGTATGAAGATGGAAGGATAGAATCGGCAGTGAAAGAAACAGCAGTTGGGGATGTCGCAAGGGAAGTAAGAAAAGTAAGAAGAGAGTAAGAAGAGTAAGAAGCGTAAGATTTTCACGCCCACACAAGTCTTATGTCTGCATTACTTGTGGCATAGGCCTACAGCATTTGTATCGGAGCCTACAGCACGTTACCATGATCCTACATGTGTTCCCTGTATGCATCAATCCCATGAAGGACTACGATATACTATGCGCAGCGATGTGCGAATGAAGGACTACGATATTTACGTACACGGTACTACAGTGGATACAATAAAGAGCCCGTCTTCAAGGTTCAGGGTGCGGTCGACATGAACGGTTTGTTTTGTTACATATCAGGTGGGCAGCCAGGTTGCAGGGCCGACAGCAAGATCTGCGGATCGTCAGAAAAGAGCCGTTCACCAACCACCCAGCCCTCACAAATATGCATGGACGTGGTCCTTGCTGACTGGATCCTGACTGAATTTTTTTTTTCGACATGTCGAAATTTCGGCCACCCTGGAACAGTCCCCTGGACCGGCTAGGCCCGGCTAGGCAGAAAAAAATCGCAAAAAAATCCGAAAAATGTGGGTGTGGCACCCCAGAGGGCCCGATTTTCGGTTTAGGCACGCGAAAAAAAATTTTTTTTTGGCCAAAATTTTTTTTTTCGACATGTCGAAATTTCGGCCACCCTGGGTCAGTGCCCTGGACCGGTGCCCAGCTAGGCAGAAAAAAATCGCAAAAAAATCCGAAAAAAATCCGAAAAATATCGGTGTGGCACCCCAGAGGGCCCGATTTTCGGTTTAGTCGGCCGAAAAAAAAATTTTTTTCGGCCGAAAATTTTTTTTTTCGACATGTCGAAAATCCGGCCACCGTGGGGCAGCAGCCTGGACTGGTGGCCACCCCAACCAAAAAAAATCGAAAAAAAATCCGAAAAAAATCCGAAAAATATCGGTGTGGCACCCCAGAGGGCCCGATTTTCGGTTTAGTCGGCCGAAAAAAAAAAAATTTTTTTCGGCCAAATTTTTTTTTTCGACATGTCGAAAATCCGGCCACCCTGGGGCAGCAGCCTGGACTGGTGGCCACCCCAACCAAAAAAAATCGAAAAAAAATCCGAAAAAAATCCGAAAAATATCGGTGTGGCACCCCAGAGGGCCCGATTTTCGGTTTAGTCGGCCGAAAAAAAAAATTTTTTTTTTCGGCCAAATTTTTTTTTTCGACATGTCGAAAATCCGGCCACCCTGGGGCAGCAGCCTGGAC
Source organism: Rhynchopus euleeides (assembly GCA_963210315.1). NCBI lineage: Eukaryota > Euglenozoa > Diplonemea > Diplonemida > Diplonemidae > Rhynchopus > Rhynchopus euleeides. The sequence goes on along the minus strand of OY723242.1, from coordinate 1,493,204 downwards.
TGGTGGCCACCCCAACCAAAAAAAATCGAAAAAAAATCCGAAAAAAATCCGAAAAATATCGGTGTGGCACCCCAGAGGGCCCGATTTTCGGTTTAGTCGGCCGAAAAAAAATTTTTTTTTCGGCCAAATTTTTTTTTCGACATGTCGAAAAATCGGTAATTCAGTACCCCGGGGGGGTATGGAATCTGGGAACCTCGACCTGGCGACTACGGGTGACTACGCGCGACTACGACACAATGCGATTTTTTGCGAAAAAATCGATTTTTTTCGAAAATCTTACTCTCTTTTCCCCAGCCGAAAAACCGCGCGTAAATCGCCTAAAAGTGACTAAGAATGACTAAATTTCCATACCCCCACTGGGGGGTAATTTACCCCCCTCCCAGGCCAAAGGGGTAGTTGCCATCCCTTTACCTGTAGGGGGGGGTAAATTTACCCCCTTGTACTGGGGAGGGGGGTAATTTACCCCCCTACCCACCACCAGAGAAGGGGGTAAATTACCCCCCAGTAAGGGAGGGGGCAATTTACCCCCCCTTGACTGGGGAGGGCCAGGGGGGTAATTTACCCCCTCCCTGGGCAAAGGGGTGGCACATATACCCCCCTTTGCCTGGAAGGGGGGGTAAATTACCCCCCAGTTACCCCCCCCACTACCCAGTCAGAAGGGGGGTAATTTACCCCCCCTTTGCCGCCAGGGGAGGGTAATTGGCCGTGAGGTAGGCACCACACACCCCACCGCACGCATGTGACAGGACCAATCATACCGAACGAAGTGCCCGAGGGCCTGGGTGAGGTCAGGGTAGGTCACCCACAGGCCCTGGGCGCCCTCTCACCCCCCTGTGGCCTACCAAAAAAACCGGCCACCCCAGAACATGGTAATTTACCCCCCCCCCTTGACCCGTAATTTACCCCCCCCCCTTATATTACCCCCCTTTTCCCAAAATTTCCGGTCAGGCGACCCAAAGGGGGGGGGGGGTAAATGACCACGAATAGGACTGATGTATAATACTTGCATGTCAACTATTATACATGTATAATACATGTATATGGAGGGTGTCCGGTACTCCGGATTTTCCTGATTTTTCCCGATTTTCCGAAAGTTTTGCCACTGGTTGACACAAGGGCAAATTTCGAGCAAAATCCGAAAATCAGGAAAAATCGGGAAAAAACAGGAAATCCAGGGGGGGCCACCGGAGACCCTCCCCGAAAAAATCCGATTTTTTTGGGTCGAAAAAAAAAATTTTTTTCCGACCCGAAAATCTGTATCTGCGGACTGCCACACTCTGAAAAACCGAAAAATTTCCGAAAAAAATCGAAAATTTTGGCCTTTCCTGGCCTGTGTGGTCCCAAAGGGCCCAGGTTGCCCGGTTTTTCTCCCAAAAACACCCCAAAAAATTTTCCGCCGTTTCACCCCCCCAGAATCTAGGAGGGTGTCCGGTACTCCGGATTTTCCTGATTTTTCCCGATTTTCCGAAAGTTTTGCCACTGGTTGACACAAGGGCAAATTTCGAGCAAAATCCGAAAATCAGGAAAAATCGGGAAAAAACAGGAAATCCAGGGGGGGCCACCGGAGACCCTCCCCGAAAAAATCCGATTTTTTTGGGTCGAAAAAAAATTTTTTTTTCCGACCCGAAAATCTGTATCTGCGGACTGCCACACTCTGAAAAACCGAAAAATTTCCGAAAAAAACCTCACCCTTGTCACCAGGTCCTGGGCACGACCTTAAACTACCTAAGACCTAGGGAAGTCGTAAAACTCAACCCCACACCCCGAGGGCTCCCCCAGGCTGGTCCGCCTGGGCAACGGGGTCCCAGTGCATAGCACGGAGCACTGGGACAAAAGAGGGTCCGCCTTTTTCCGTCAACTCTGACATGGGGAGGGACAGCTGGAGCCACTGGCGGGGTGCTGTGTTGACTTCAGGGGGCTCCCAACGTGCTTCGGCACACCGGGTTCTTGGCCTGCGGCGGCATGGTAGTCGGTCAGAGAGGCCAGCGCTTGGTCGGGGACTACTCAGAGAGGGCGTGTGCGGACTTCAGGGGGCTCCCAACGTGCATCTGCACACCGGGTTCTTGGCCTGCGGACGTAGATTGCCTAAAGGTTTAGAAACCGGCCGAGCCCGTGGGGGTGACGAACGTACTGCCGGCCCGGGATTATCAAGGTTCTTTCCCCAGATGGCTCACCAGTACCACCAAACCACACGGAGAGCAAAACCGCCGGGGAGGGGGTGGGGGAAGGTGGGAAGGGCGGCATGCCGAACTACAGCAAGGATGGCCAACAATGCGATCACTGCAAACAAGGCATGGGACACAAGAGGGAAAAAAAAATTCCGCCGCGTGCCCCACTCCCCAGGATACCGGGCGCAACTAAACACCGGGAACACGGGAGGCAGCTGGCTACATCAGGCACGGAGTCTGGTGAAATACTCGAAGGTCGACGGGCGCACCCCCCTGCTGGCCCCCCTGCATGCAGCACACCCCATCCCCCCCTGGGAATGGAACCTGGTGCTGCCACGAGTACACATCCTGGCGACGCTGCCGGGGCTCACCGCCCCAAAGGCCGCCACCCCGAAAGACACCCTCCGGGACCTGGCAGAGCAGACCATCCAGGCCCTCCCGACATGCGCCTGGCATGTGTACACCGACGGGTCAGTCTCCAACTCCACATCGCGGCAACAGCAGGGCGGCGCAGGAGCAGCGGTGTACAGCATGCCGGAGGGCCGCCTCAGGAAAAAGCTCGCCTGGCCGGCAGGACTCCGCTGCATCAGCTACCAGGCGGAGCTGGTGGCCATCAGAGAATCCCTCGCTCACCTATGCACCCTGGTATCCCCAGGCGAAACGATCGCCATCCTCACAGACTCGCAGAGCGCACTGAACGCGCTGCTGAGCGGCCCGCAGCGAGCGAGAGGATCCACCGAATGGGACATCTGGAGGTGGTTGAACGAGCTCGCCCAAACCCACGATGTCACCACCCACCTCCGCTACATCCCGTCACACGTTGGGGTAGCAGGGAACGAACTCGCTGACAAACAGGCGCAAATCGGTGCCTTCCGGCCGCAGATGGAACCGGTTAGCCTCGCGTCGGCTCGTGTCGTCCTCCGCCGACACATCTACAACGACGCAACGGTGCCCCGCACGGACAGCGTGTACGCGTACCGTTCGGGAATCGGGGAGACGCGACTGCAACGCCCCGACCTCCGCATGGAGGGACTCACCCGCTTAGGGGAAACCACCATCCGCCGACTCCGGGCCGACCACCACCGCCTGGTCTACGACCATGACATCCCGGGCACGGCACAACCACCTTGCCAACCCTGCCTGAAGCATGCGCCGGGCCACCCCCCGCCTGGGGTCTCACTGAAGCACCTCTTCTTCGGCTGCCCCGCGACAGCGTCGGCCCGACACCACCTCACAGCCACAAACGTGCACAACCTGCTGTTGCACAACTGCAAGGAGGCGCTGCGCTACCTGGCCGAGGCAGGGGTAACGGAGCACGGCGAGAAGGACTACCTGAACGCGTGAACCAAATAACATCATCAGAGAACAAGGGCTTCGGCCCGACCTCCCAGCACCCCCCCCCCCCCATCCCAGCCCCACGTCACTTACCACAGGCCGCCAGGCGCGTCAGCGTCGGCGACCGCCCGCCCCCAGTCTGAGAGGCATCAGCCGAATCTCGGTGGAGGCGGGCACAAAACAAAAGGGAGAGTCGTCACTGTGCATATCAGCACGGTCCCGCCCTCTGTGCCAGACCAACACACCACCAAAGGAAAAGAGGAAGAGGCGACGTAAGGCAATGCCTCCGTGCGGCCAGGAGAACACGAAATAGCGACCCCCTCAACGGGGAATGCTACGAGCACGGCCAAAAATCGTTCAAAATCGTTCAAAAATCGAAAATTTTGGCCTTTCCTGGCCTGTGTGGTCCCAAAGGGCCCAGGTTGCCCGGTTTTTCTCCCAAAAACACCCCAAAAATTTTTCCGCCGCCCTTCGGGCGGCGGATTGGCCGCCTTCGGCGGCGTCGTCGTTTCACTCTGTACTAAGGACGTCGGTAAAGCCGAGCCCTTTGTACAACCGTTTCACTCTGACTTCTGTCTGTCTGTACTGTGTGCCATCAGTGTGTCCCCGTTACAGTGATTCCGCTCCATCCCATTGAGTGTCTCTCAGTTCTGCTCGTTCTGACAGTGGAGGTGGTCTCCTGCGACTGCGTCGGTTTCTTGGCTGCCCCGTGTCTGCAGTTCCACTTGTGTCATGGACTCGTTGTGGTTACTGGTGCTCTGCAATATTTTCGCTGCTGCTCGTTAGTTCCGTCCCGTTTCATTCCCAGCTGCTCAGGGAGAGCTGCCCTGTGTTTGCCGCAAAGGGCGCTGCTGATCCTTGTTCCTCATCGCGTTGTGACTCCCATTCAGCCTGGCGGGGCAGTCTTCAGCGTTCAAACTACCTGATAGTTCCCGAAGTTCGCGGATTCCGCCGCTCATCTTGCACCATATGGGCACCAAGCCGGCAACGATAGCCTGTGGCGTTGAGGCGCCATCGGCTGTCTCCCGGAGCATTTCCAACCTCACATCCGTGAGGCCACCCAGGTTTGTGGGTTCCATAAAGAACTCAGGCGGGTGCCGCTCTCGTACCCCCGCATGCCTCACCCACCGCGAACGAGGGAGGCCGCCACGCATGAGGAGCTTCTCTTCGCCACCTCCCGCTGCTCGTCAGTCAGGGAGCTACACCCCGTTTTTTCGGTTGAAGTTTTTTCTGATCAGAGTTGCACCCACCGTTTCTCTCCGTCCAGCCCGAGAATGTCGAACCCTGAAAAATCGACAACACCCCACATACTGCACCTGAGACGCGGCTTCCTTATCTGAGGGGCCGCGTCCAAATACACGGACTTTGCTAAACTGGACCCAACTCCCCACACCCTTTTTTTTGCCATTTTTTCAAAAAATCCCCCAAAATTTTCCAAATTTTTCAAAAATTTCCTAAATTTAGGACACCCTCCTATGCCTGAAATATACATGTAAAATACATGTATATCAAGTAAAAATACAAGTATAATACTTGCATGTCAACTATTATACCGTATACGTAAATATTATGGAACGTAAATATTATGGAACGGGCCCATTTTTGCCCGGTCCGTTCCATAATATTTACGTTCCATAATATTTACAGGGCCAGTTGGGGACTCGGTGGTGAGGGTGGCTTGCCTCAGGAATCGCGCGAAAAGTGCACGAGTAGGTCCCGTCAGGGACTCTGTATGCTGTCCGATCACCTGGCCCAAGTCCCCGAGTCGCAGAAAGCCCTGTAAATATTATGGAACGAAAAAAATCTGGAACGCCAACCCACCAGCGTTCCAAAATATTTACGTTCCATAATATTTACGTTCCAAAATATTTACGTATACGGTACTTGTATTTTTACTTGATATACCGTATACGTAAATATTATGGAACGTAAATATTATGGAACGGGCCCATTTTTGGCCGGTCCGTTCCATAATATTTACGTTCCATAATATTTACAGGGCCAGTTGGGGACTCGGTGGTGAGGACGGCTTGCGTCAGGAATCGCGCGAAAAGTGCACGAGTAGGTCCCGTCAGGGACTCTGTATGCCGTCCGATCACCTGGTCCAAGTCCCCGAGTCGCAGAAAGCCCTGTAAATATTATGGAACGAAAAAAATCTGGAACGCCAACCCACCAGCGTTCCAAAATATTTACGTTCCATAATATTTACGTTCCATAATATTTACGTTCCAAAATATTTACGTATACGGTACATGTATTTTACATGTATATTTCAGGCATTTACATGTATTTTACATGTATAATACTTGTCATGCAAGTATTATACATGTAAAATACTTGCATGACAAGTAAAATACTTGCATGCAAGTAAAATACATGTATTTTACTTGCATGCAAGTATTTTACTTGTCATGCAAGTATTATACATGTATTTTACTTGTCATGCAAGTATTTTACATGTATAATACTTGCATGACAAGTATTATACATGTAAAATACATGTAAATGCCTGAAATATACATGTAAAATACATGTATATCAAGTAAAAATACAAGTATAATAGTTGTAAAACATGCAAGTATTATACTTGTATTTTTACTTGATATACATGTATTTTACATGTATATTTCAGGCATATACATGTATTATACATGTATAATAGTTGACATGCAAGTATTATACATGTATAATACATGTATATACTTGTAGTTATACATGTAAAATTTACAAGATCCCACCGTGTTGCTTTTTGGGAGGGGGGGGGGGGGGGGGAGGGGGGGGCGGGGGGTAGTGAACAGAAGCGTGAGTCGCCTCACAAGGGGAGACGAAACTGACACAGTTTGGCACACAGAGCGAAGGCCCCTTCCCCCTCCCTGTGTGGGCTGTGTGGATGTGTGGGAGGTGTCGGTGCTCGGTCAGAGGATACCAAGGAATAGAGGGGGGAGGGGGGAGGTGGGAGAGTGGAGGCATCCAGGTCTGCTTGTTGTATCAGTTCGCGTGAGGGGTGGGTGGCGGGGCGACGTGCCCTGCATCCAGGTCCCCGAACACCCCGAGTCTTTCAGTCACACTGTCGCATGACGAAGACGTCACACCATGGAGCTCTGTAAGAAAACCATGGGTCTCGCTACCAGGCACAGCTCGTCAGCCAGTGATGGGAAGTGGGGCTGCTGCTTGCAATATTCTCCTCAGTCACATCTGGTAGGGCCCCGAGCACAGCTCTGATCACTTGGAGGCAGGGAAGCACTGCACTCAGGGTGAAACGGAAGACACAGCACGCACGGAGACAGAAATGTTGTTCGTCGGCGTGAAGACCCACCTCCCGCAGATGCTGAGGACAACACCGTCACCCTCTGAGTCCGCCTCCCCGAGAAACTCACCTGTGCTGAGACGGTACAGCGCCGTCGGGTTCACGAGATGCACCGCAACAACATCACCTGGCTGTGACACAGCAAGTGAGTCGGGACGGCCGTCCAGTTGCACAGTACGCAGGCAGTTGAGGGAGGCGGTGCACCACACCTTGAGTGACTTGTCGACAGAGCACGACGCCAGGTGTTGCTCGTCCTTCGTCAGGGCGATGCCGATGATCCTGCCAGTGTGCTCATCCAGAGTGTGTGTGTGTGCGAGAGTGCTGATGTACCACACACGGATGATCTTGTCAAATGACCCGCTGAAGATCCTCGTGCGCGATACAGCAATGCTGATAACATTATTGCTGTGGCCCTCCAGCACTGTGGCGCTCGGTGTGCCCTTCAAGTCCCACACACGCACCTTGCCATTGTGGTCTCCGGACACCAGACGACCGCAGTGTGTCCACGCTACACTGTACACGTTGTTGTTGTGGTCCAGCATGCAGACCTTCTTCCAGGTTGCTGTCAGCCACACGCAGATGGTGCCGTCATGAGAGCACGTTGCCAGCCACCTCCCGGAGGCCGACAGTGCAGTGGAATGCAAATCCCCGTTGCTGTGTTTTAAGTCCGCCACCACATCAGCGGTGATGGTGTCAAACACAGTAACGTGTCCTTTGAAGTAACCGACTACACACAGCTTCCCACACCTCGACAGTGCGATGCATCTGATAGCTTGGCCATGCGGAGATGAGTAAAAAGCTGGTGCCTTGACTGTGGGCCAGCGGGGGACGAGCTGGACAGCACCCCCGTCCTCCAGACCCGTGTCAGCAACGCACTGCGCATCGTCCAGCTCCTCTTCACACCCTTCGATGTGTGCTGCCACCGCTGCAGCCTCATGGTCTGCGTCGATAGAACCCGGGAACATCTCGTCCAGCGCATCCGCCTTCAGCCCGACCACGGTCCCGCCTTCCGGAACACCAATAACACAGCTGTGCCCGCTCTCGGCATGACGAACAGATACATCCAGGGGTCTCGGGGGTGTCGAAAACCCACTTTTTTTCGACACTTGGCCCTTTTTTCCCGATTTTTCAGGTGTCGAATTCGACACCTGTATTCCCATGGCCATTTGGTATCATTTTTTCTTGGCGTCCGTGAAAATACAGCAGCAGTCTCTCGAGTCTTCCTTTCAGATGATTTTTGCATTGATCGCTTCCACCTCAACCCGTCACTCGTCACGCGTTTTTTTTTCTCTCGCTGGCGCTAGTGATGTCGGCTGGCAGAAAAAACACACACAAAAACCCCCCCCCCGCGTGTCGAGTGACCTTACCTGTCTGAAGTACAGAAAATGTGTCGGGTTGGGTGGAGCATACACACACACATACACATATGTTCACACAACACAGGGCAAACCGCACAAACGTGTTCACACATCCGGCATCCTATGCGAAATACCCGCCGCTCCCCGGGAGCTGTTGCGGGAACCATCTGCTCTTCCGACCCACCGAGACTCTTGCCGTATTTTCTCTACCACACGGGGTGTGTTTTACCAAAATACAGCAGCAGTCTCTCGAGTCTTCCTTTCAGATGATTTTTGCATTGATCGCTTCCACCTAGGACCCTGAGGGCCCTTGGGCCAAGGGACGCCACGCGTTTTGTTAGATGGCCGGTGGAGTCTAGGGCGGAATGCGGACGTAGTGCTCTGATGACGACCCCCGGGTGTACTGATCTGCTTTCTGCTCATCAGTTGGGACCCACATGCATTCGATGCAGAGCTCAGCGCCCTGTGCAACCGTGAAGAGATCCGCAAGTATTCCGTTTGCCACGAACGATGACGAATGCCCCCGCTGTATTGAGTGCACGAGGGGTAGGTTGTCGACCATCAGACGTACCCGCTTGTTCGTATAGTGTAGGGCGGTAAGGCGTACTGCCTGGCGCGCCGCGTGTGCCTCCTTCAGGTATATGTGGTGCCCGGAACTCGGCCCCTGGAAATCTTCGTATGCCACGAGCGGGGCGGCTGTGTCGATGAGAACCCCCCAGCGCGTCGATGACGCGTCAGACCACACTGTTACTGCGTCCGTCGGCGGTCGAAGTACCCAAAAGTTGGCCCGCATGCGGTGAGTACGCATCTTGATCTCGGCTCGCACTGAGGGTCGGACCGCCACCTGGCGATCCCACGCGCCCCGGTCATCGACTGAGGCAGCTGCAATGTCCTTCATGAAAGTCAGGGTTGACGGGAGGAAACACAGGTGGGCCTTCGTCGTGTAGGCATGCCACACCAAACCCCCCACGACTTTGAAGATCTCTCTTGGTGTAGCGGGCTTCCCCCCGACAACTGCCCTCAACTCTGTCCCCGACAGGAACTTCTCCAGCCATGATTCGTCTGATCTGTAGCGGTGGTTTCTCAGATCGAACGCGATCCCGAACGAGGTGAATCGCTGCACCGGGTGCCCGTAGTCTGGGTCATCGAGGTTCATCACAGCGTTGGTCTCGGCGCACCGGTGGAGGAAAGCGTCAAACGAACTCTGTACTCCTTCCTCCGACCCCCCCAACACAATGAAGTTATCCACCCACGTGGCCCCCTCTTCCTGTGGCAGGAGGACCCGGGCGGAGCGGTGCGCGATGCAGGGTGCGAATGACCACCCCATGCACAACGCTTTCAGACGTGTGCGGACATAATCCCCTCGACGGTCACCCACGTTCACCCCGAAGTATTCGCGGATTTCCGGGTGCACGGGAAACTGGTAGAACCAGCTCTTCCCATCAGCCAGTGCTGCCCAGCTGTGCGATGTAATTTGATCTATCACGTCGGTGATCGGAGGGAGGCGCATGTCGAATGGGTGCGTCATGAGGGCGTTGAGTGGTCTTCCATCCAGCACGAAACGCAAACCCCCCGACTTCTTTGGCACTGTGAATGCGTGCAGCACCAAACTCTGCGGGGCGGTCTCGAGGACTTCGAAACCGATCAAAGCGCTGAGGTGTGTCCGCAGATGTCTTGAGACTTTGTCGCACGCGTCGGGCTGTGATTTAATCCGCTTGATGGCACCCGGGATGAACTTCGAGTAGAATGCCGCGGGGTCCGTGATCATGTCGAGGACGCCGTCAAGCTCCCCTGTGGTGTCCAGCTCCCGCAGCCTGTCGAGGTTCAAGAAACTGCTGCAGATCGGCGCGATGTAGTCCGTGCCCGGCGCCGGTGTGGATCTAGTGGCGGGGGGCCGCGCCCTCCGAGATGATACCCTCACTGCGAAGCAGTCGTCGTACAGCGTGTCCAGGCCAGGCCCAAACGTGTCGTCATGCAGACCCGAGGCATCGACCTGCTCCTGTGACCCCTCTGGTGGAATGCTGCCGTCCCTCACGTACTTTCGCGTTCTAGGTAGCCAGGACAGCGAGGGGATCTTTGCCCGCAGAAGGTGATTGGTCACTGTGTCCCCGTTCCGCGCATTTTTCGGGACGTGGCTGCCGTGCGTGACACCTGCTCCAGCGCCGCTGTCGGGCAGTACCTCAACATGGCCTCCTTTGTTGCGTGTCTGCTCAGTGTTTGGATGTCGTCCAACGGCGTCCCCTGCAGGGCCAAATGATGTATCGCTCCCCGACGTAGTGAATGTGGGGTCAGAGCAGGGTTGATGCGTTTCACCGCCCTCGCCACCTTGTGGTAAGACACCCCCTCGAAAAGGCACTGCAGGGGGCTCGTTGTGGATGACAGGAGGCGGCGGAGACGTCCGAGCTGTTTTGGTGGCAGCTCCAGACCCGTGAAACGACCGAGCTTCCATGGGTCCCCCTTTGTGTTGCACCACTGCACCGCCACCACCCCGTCCGCCCGGATACGCACCTCCTTCGCCAACAAACCCCGCACGTCTGCCAGACGCGCCGCCCCCGCCCAGCAGATTGAGATGGCCAGCTGTACTAAACTCCGCCTCTCCGCTTCGATGATGTCTTCCACCTCCGGTGCCGTCGCAGGGGGCTTCTGCTGCTGGGCCCGCAGAGCACCCTGTTTCTTGAGTCCCCTTCTGTAATCCATGAGTTCCTGGCTCTCCCCGAGCTGCACCCCCTCGTACCGCTTCAGTGCCGCTCCGATGTTGACCGTGTACTGCAGCGCTGTGCTCCGTGTCCTCGAGTCGATGCATCGGAGTTTTGCCGTCCAGAGGATGATTGCCATGTCGTGGGAGATCCGCCCCCGCCCCTTTTCCCAGTTTTCCTTGAACCTTCGGTACCGTCTGTAACAGCTCCTGATGCTGCGCCAATATGACTCCGAGAGGCAGTCCGCCAGTGTCTGCCTTGCCGATCTTAAAATCTTCTCTCGCTGAGTTGTTGTCAGGGGGGGTTCTGTTGCTTCCCGCTGCATCGGTGCGGGAGGTGGAGGGACCGGCCTCAAGGCCAGTCACTGCCGGTCCTTTCCCGGCTTTCCGCCCGGCGCCTTTCTGTCCCAGTCACGATCGCGAGTCGTAGGTGGTGCTGCCTGCTTCCTGTCGCGGCTGTGGGCCGGGACGGACCTCTGCTGGCGTGAGTTCCGGTAGTCACGGTCCCTCCTGTCCCCGTCCCGTCCGCGGTGCTCCCCCTCCTTCTTTGCCTCTTCAGCCACTCCTTTCAGCAGGCGCCGCTGGGCCGTCTCCGAGAAATCCTTTGGCGCGATGATTTCAGCCCTCGCCACGTACTCCCTCCGGTGCTTCGGGCCGTACAGCCCCAGCTGCGTAATCCCTGTCAGCTGGTTGATGTTGGAGTGCAGCATGCGGATGATGCCCTCCTTCGGGGGTTCGCCGTCGGTGATGAGGTCCAGTGTGTTCGTCAGTGTGCTGAGATACTGTGCGACGTCGTACTCGTACGCCTTCGCGTCCTCGATGTTCACGGGCAGGGCGTCTTCCCTGAAGGCCTTCCTGCATCTGTCCCGGATCTTCTCCCGGATCGCGGGCACCTCCAGGTCCCGCCATGTCCCCACTGTGTGAGGCGAGAACTCCGGTGCCAGGGTGGCCCCCAGCTGCTTTTTGAGATTTTTAGTCTCAAACTCCAGTTGCTGGATCCGCAAAAGGAGGGGGGGCTTCTCGCGCTCTAGCGTGTCCACCCGTTTTGCCAAAGCGGCGATCGTCGCGCGCAGTTCCCCCTGTGTGTCGACACCCGGCTGCCTCAGCGACGACTCGTCGTCCGACGCCCCCAGCGACGCGTCGTGGGGGTCCTCCGAGAGGGACAGGGAGTCGGGATCCCGAGTGTCCCCCGGGGGATTGTCGCGATGTTGCTCCATCGCGCACATCGGGCACACCCACGTCGGTTCCCCCAAACCCTGCACAAAATCCCCAGACACGTTTTTCGGGAGGAAAGCCCGGATGCAGGTCTTACAGGCCGCCCGCCCGCAAGTGCTGCAATGGCCCCTTCCCCGCGAGGTGTGCTCCGCCTGGCAGTGTGGCGTGAACACGCAGGTGTCCACTGCCACTTCCGGATCCCCGTACCCCGTCACGACTGGCACCCCCAACCAGTCCATGTCGTGGGGGTGCATGTCCGACATGGGTGATCTAGCACCTGCGTCGAGTCTGCTCTGATCGCTCTGTCGTAGAAAAATTCGGTGATCTAGCACCTGCGTCGAAGTCTGCTCTGGTCGCTCTGTGGTAAAAAAGCGGTGATCTAGCACCTACGTCGAGTCTGCTCTGATCGCTCTGTCGTAAAAAACTCGGTGATTTAGCACCTGCGTCGAAGTCTGCTCTGGTCGCTCTGTGGTAAAAGGGGTGATCTAGCACCTACGTCGAGTCTGCTCTGATCGCTCTGTCGTAAAAAATTCGGTGATCTAGCACCTGCGTCGAAATCTGCTCTGGTCGCTCTGTGGTAAAAGGCGGTGATCTAGCACCTGCGTCGAAGTCTGCTCTGGTCGCTCTGTGGTAAAAGGCGGTGATCTAGCACCTGCGTCGAAGTCTGCTCTGGTCGCTCTGTGGTAAAAAGGCGGTGATCTAGCACCTACGTCGAGTCTGCTCTGATCGCTCTGTCGTAAAAAATTCGGTGATCTAGCACCTGCGTCGAAGTCTGCTCTGGTCGCTCTGTGGTAAAAAGGCGGTGATCTAGCACCTACGTCGAGTCTGCTCTGATCGCTCTGTCGTAAAAAATTCGGTGATCTAGCACCTGCGTCGAAGTCTGCTCTGGTCGCTCTGTGGTAAAAGGCGGTGATCTAGCACCTACGTCGAGTCTGCTCTGATCGCTCTGTCGTAAAAAATTCGGTGATCTAGCACCTGCGTCGAAGTCTGCTCTGGTCGCTCTGTGGTAAAAGGCGGTGATCTAGCACCTGCGTCGAAGTCTGCTCTGGTCGCTCTGTCGTAACAAACCGTGATCTAGCACGCACTGTTTTCTGCCTGGAAACGCCTGATCGCGAGTTGGCGATTAGTAAATCGCTTTATTTATTTTTTTTTTCTCGCTGGCGCTAGTGATGTCGGCTGGCAGAAAAAACACACACAAAAACCCCCCCCCCCCGCGTGTCGAGTGACCTTACCTGTCTGAAGTACAGAAAATGTGTCGGGTTGGGTGGAGCATACACACACACATACACATATGTTCACACAACACAGGGCAAACCGCACAAACGTGTTCACACATCCGGCATCCTATGCGAAATACCCGCCGCTCCCCGGGAGCTGTTGCGGGAACCATCTGCTCTTCCGACCCACCGAGACTCTTGCCGTATTTTCTCTACCACACGGGGTGTGTTTTACCAAAAAAAAATACGATCACGGGAACAGGCGTGTATCTATTTCACGGAATGAAAATAGGAATTTGGGGAAAAAATATTTTTTTGCACTTTTTTCCTTTGGATTTTATTGTGACCCTACTTGGTATTGGCAGAAAATTTTTATGTTCCCGGTCTTGGATGTGCTCAAACATTCAAAAGAACACATTTTCCGTGGCCAAAAAAATTTTTGCACCCGGAGGTGGGGATGGGGGTGGTGGTCACTACTTTTTTGCACCATTTTCCTTTGGGTTTTCAGCAGAATTCTTCTATGTTCCCGGTCTTGGATGTGCTCAAACAGTCAAAAGAACACATTTTCCGGGTGCAAAAAAATGTTGCACCTGGGGGGTGGAGAGGGGGGTCGGAGGGCGGTGGTGTGAGAGGCTTGCTCTCGAGCTCAAACCAACAGATGTTCACTACCGTGGCCTCCGGCGGCTGGGGGGCTCCGCCCCCCAGACCCCCCTGTGGCGTGTCTTTGCGCGACAATTTATCGTCCCCCCATGCGACATGTGCTATCTGTCAGTTGTGTTGTACTTGAGCGTATGCGACTATGGAGCCAGGCCAACAGACGTTCGCTACCGTGGCCTCCGGCGGCTGGGGGGCTCCGCCCCCCACACCCCCCTGTGGCATGTGCCTGGTCTTGGAGCCAAGTCCTTGCGCGTACGGGGCTGCGGCATGTCGGTTCCAGCACCCTCGCGGAAGGCTGGGCCCGAGCACTGATCTCTAAGAGACGAACCACCTTGCGAATGCGATCGGGTTTGCGGGCTTGCGGCCATGACATCTCGAAAGGGTCGTCATGTTTCGGGTTCGACTTGGTGGGCATCCGTGGCATGCAAGAGATGGCACACCAGGAGCCACGCAGCACCAGGTCGACCTGGATCTGATCGAGCTCAGGGGGAAGGAAGCACAGTCACCAAAGTGATATCACCGCCGGCCTCAACCACCAAACTGCAACCGCAGAAGTTCCGCTATTCTCACAAGGGAAGGCGCCCTGGGATGTAGCAGTGATTTGTGTGCAGCGCCATCAAGTGACACTGACCGCCTTGAACAGAGAGGTAGTGTACAGATGGCGATCAGTGAGAGGGCGTGCTGTGTCCTCCCACTTCCCCATCTACCTCCATTCGTTCACCGTTGTTGATAGCGATTTTTTCGCCATTTTTTCGAATCGTATGCATCGGTCAGGCCGAGTGAATCAAAATAGCGCAAAAATCACACCAAAATCTGTGTCTGAGGCACAGAAATCGTGCAAAAAAGCACCCAAAAAAAGTGCAAAAAACCCAAAATAGGATTTCGAAAATTGGCCAAAATACCCCCAAAATAGAGCCACACCTGCACGGGAAGCGTTGTGCTCAAACATGCAACTAACACGGTTTTTTTCAGGAATGGTGGAGCTGAGGCCCGGAGGGTCGGGTGGGGGCCCACCACCACCCCCCCCCCCCCTTCCTCCCAGGAGTTGCTTGTGTTTCTCCTCTCAAAACACCCCACTCCCGACGCTTCACCTCACCAGGGGTGGTTTATTACCATGGCACAGAAGATGATCTCGCTATTTTTCAAGCCACGACAAGACCCTGAACGCGCTGATGATCAAGCCCCGGCAGTGCAGCTGCCCTCCCTGCCAGACGGCATCCGGTTTAACTACGACGAATGGACTGGGAAGGACCTGGATGTACAGGGCCCCCTACGAGGGTTGAAGAGGGGGTTTGGGACTAAGAGGAAGCTCAACCGAGTCTTCCTTGAGGAGATCAAGAAGGACGACGTTACCAAGGGTCGCCCCATCCCGTCACCTCCTTCCCCAGCGACGTCGAGAGCAACATCGAGGGAACCCTCGGAGGTGTCGCAGGCTTCTGCCGCGTCGTCGGCCATCTCGCAGGCTTCGGCCGCGGGTGGGAGGAAGAGGAGGCGGGTCGCCTTCTGCCCCCAACCAGCTGTTGCATATGACTCCGACTCGCGGACGGGTGATGATGATGATGAGGAGGAGGAGGAGAGGGTAGCAGTGGTCAACCCTCCGACTGTGATCGACGTTGATGGCGTTGATGGCGTTGATGGCGACCACTCCGACAGCGCACCAGGGGATATCACTGCCCCCTCATTTCTCAGTGACAGGCAGAGGAGTACTGTGGTCAAGTATCCCTGGATTGTCGAGCGGCGAGACGGGCTGTACTGCCGCTCGTGCCAGCAGTTCGAGTCCGCGGGGCCATGGGTTGGTACACCCTATACAAACATCAACCAACTCAGTCGTGGCATAGTAAAGCATGCCGGGTCCACTGGACACAAGAAGAATCAGGAAACTGAGAAGCTGGCTGCTGCCTCGCATGACCTCGCCGCCATGTTTCAGAAGACCAAGGAGAAGTCCACAGGATTCAAAGAGGAGCAGTTCTCCCGCATCACCGCCAACCTGTTCTACATCATGCGCCAGTGCGTCCCTCTCAGCCACCACACTGATAATCTGCACTTCTACGCCAACCTCTTCGACCATTCTGACATGCAGAAATGGCTGAACCAAGCCGTCACCTACCTCAGCGAGCAGAGCATTCGAGAGCTGGGGGAGGACATCAAGCTCGTGCTCCAGGAAGAGATCGTTGCGAAGGTGAAGGAGGCCCCACACTGGGGGCTCATCTTCGACTCCACGGAAGACGTGGTTCAGGAGGAGCAGGTGTCGGTTGTCGTCCGCTACATCCACGGCGATCACATCGAAGAGAAGCTCCTCTTGTTGCGGGCGATCCAGGACCGCACCGGAAGCGGGTACTGCAACTTCCTGACCGAGGCCGTCAAGCGCACAGGGCTGGACCCGAAAAGGTTCTGTGCGTTGAGCTGCGACGGCGCCGCGGCCAACCTCGGCAAAATCCAAGGTGCCAGCAACAAGCTCCGCGCCGAGCTCAAGTCTTCTGCACGTGCGTTCTGGTGCACTGCCCATCTCCAACAGCTGGGAAGCAAGGCTGCCATGAAGGAGACCCACGTCTCAAACTTTCTCGACGTTCTCCGGTGCACGTGGTCGTTTTTTGGGGAAACCAACCTGCGGCGCGAAATGATTCGCCGCTGTGCAGACGACGACCAGGTGGCGCAGAAGTGTGAGGTCCTCCATGTGGTGGAGATCACGGAGCCGTGTGCTACTCGGTGGTTGACGTACGAGAGCTGTGTACACCGCGTTCGGAAGCAGTTGCCTGCCATCGTGGCAGCCATGACGTGCCTCGCTGAGAGCAACGTTGAGGCATCGATACTCCAGCACCGTCTGGGTGATCCCACATTCGTCGGGTTGCTGTGCTTGATGAGCGACGTGTTCGACCACCTGGGCCATTTGTCGCGCCAGCTCCAGTCACGGCAAGTATCCCTTATTTCCCTCAGTGAGCTGGTGACGGTGACGCTCCCTCGGCTGCGAGTGCTTGGCGAAGACCTCTCTCACAGTTTGCACTACAAGGGATGGACAGCACTGTTCAACAGTATCAGCGGACGACACCTTGGCGTCAAAGCAGCGAAGAAGTTCAACCAGGAAATCGGCAAACCGCTGATCACGCTAGTGGTGCGTGAGCTGGAGGCCCGCTTCGAATCGATTGCACTGTTTCGCGCTATAGGGTCGATTTTTGATGTCTCCCAGTGGGTCGACAAGCCGATGGAGGAACTGCTAGGCTACGGGATCAGTGAGTTGAAAACACTGCGCGATGATCTCACCACAACGCTCACAGCATCGTTCTTCCAAGCTCAGAGAGAGATTGCCCCCACGGGTGTGCTGGCCTACTCAACTGACCGCAAAAAGGGAACTTTTTGGGAAATGACGCATGGAGGCCCCCTGCTCTCCCCTGAGGAGTTCGACATGGAGAAGCTCGTCATTGAGTGGGCTACTCTGAAGACCCTGATCCATAGCAGAGCTGCTGATGTGTCGAAGGATCCGCTCTGGTTGTTTCAGTACCTGTGTAAAACAACTGCCTTCCCTTTACTCGCCAAAATGTGCTGTCTTGTACACAGCATGCCGATTGTCTCCGTGGAAGCTGAGCGTGTCTTCAGTGCTGTCAAGCGCTGCAAGACCCGCCTCCGGTCGCGGATGTCTGCGGATGTGCTTGAAAACTGTGTGATGTGTATGTGTTCCAAATACAAGCAGTTGCCTCAAAGGCTCGTGGTGAAGGTCATGGAGAAATTTCGTGCACGGGCGAACCGCCGTGCGCTCTAGGCTCTCTGGCCCTGAAACATTAACCCATTTGGTGGGCTGCAATAGACGCTGTCAGGCCGTTCGCTCGGGGCGAAGTTGGGCCCAACTTCGCTAAAAAAATAAATCTTCAGATTTACTTCGTCCCAACTTCGCCCAACAACTTCGCCCAAGGGAACGAAGTTGGGATAAAACCAGACAAATGAATCGCCCAACTGAATCGTGCTAGCTAAACTCCGGAAAGAAGTGTCTTTTTTCGTTGAACGCAGCCAAATATAAGGCCTAACCTGTTTTGGCGCACGGGTGTGATGACAAAAGGGAAAAGTGCTAGCACGAACATGATATTGGTCTTCTGGTTATGTCTGGTTTCTTAGAACACTTAACGTGTATGCAAAAACCAGACAAATGAATCGCCCAACTGAATCGTGCTAGCTAAACTCCGGAAAGAAGTGTCTTTTTTCGTTGAACGCAGCCCAACCCACAGGGACCGCGTAGCGGAAAGAAAGACAAGGGATTGAAAGGGTACACCACACTTGAAATGTTTAACGCGATATGGCTGCAACCGCCGCGTATCTCGCAGGGAGGGGCGCCAGGGGGACAGGGCACGGCGATGCCACAGTGCCTCGGGTAAACTCGTCTGCTCTCTGTGCATGCGTAGGCACCCACTGAGCGGAAACGGAGATGCCCGCACCGTCCGCGGTGTCAAACAAGGCACACAACAAGTCATTCGCGAGGTAATTCTTGCTGTGGCCCTTGTTGATAGCTGCCACCGCTGCCGTGTTGTCCACCTGCAACCCCAACGCACAGCCCGGCCGCGTAGCGGCTGCGAGGCGTGTCGCCTGGAGCGCTGCGAAGAGCTCTTTGACATATATATGGTGGGCGAGGGGTTCATCAAAACAGCCCTGGACAATCGGCTCGGGGTCTAACTCCAGAAGGGCTGCCCATTCTGTGTCGGAAGCGTCAGACCACGCCGTGACCGAGGGCCCCGAAGCCCCTGCCTCAACCCACACATTCTGGCCCAGATCGGCCGAAATCAGAGAAAGATCAGCGAGAACAGAGGGGGGGATGTCGAGAGGGCGGTCCCACTGCTCCGGTTCCGCAACCAGCTTGGCCGCGGATCTCCTGAGGAAGGCGAGGGAGGCGCGGAAGTAGCAGAGACGCCTCTGCGTCGAGAACAGAAACCAAATCATACCGCCGAAAACCTTGTAGAACTCCCGGAAAGTAGCCCTGTTCTCGCGAACCGCCGCCACGGCCGCCGAGGCAAGGAATTTCGACACCCAATCGGGGTCCGACCTGAAGCGCTTAGGCGACGACTCCAGATCAAATTCCAACCCCAAGGCGATGAACCGCGACTGCGGTGTGCCGAACTCCGCACCCTCGTTGAGCTCGGCGCCCACCGACTCGGCCTTGCCGAGGAATCGGGCGTATCTCTCGGCTGCATCCTCCCGGCTATCTCCAACCACAAACCAGTTGTCCACCCAAGACAGCCCATCCTCCAGGGGGAGAAGCACGCGTGAGGCCCTCTGCGCGATGCACGGCGCCCAGCTCCAGCCCATGCACATCACCCGCAGCGAGGTGCGCCGAAACGGGCCCCGCTCCCCAGCCAGATTCACCCCGAAGAAGTCGCGGACCCCGTCCCCCAGGGGGAACTGGTAGAACCAGCTCTTCCCGTCAGCCTGCACCACGAATTCGGCCGCCAGGAACCTCCGGACCACCTCGTGGATCGACGGGAGGAGCATCGGTGGCGGGTCCCGCATCAGCCGGTTCAGCTTTCGCCCGTCGCATACCAAACGCAGCAGCCCGCTCTTTTTCTCCACGGTGAACGCCGGGAGGACCACCTTCGGCGCGTCTGCCAACCCCAGCACCCCCCACTCCGAGAGGTTATCCCAGTGCCGCAGCATGTGCCTCGAGGTCCCGCGCGAAAGAGGCCTGTCGCCCAGATCCACGCCCGGTCGCATGGCCCGCAGGAAAGCGCCCCGGTCCCGAATCACGTCGATAACCCCTGACAGGATCCCCTCGGAATCCAAAGCCTCTAAGGCGTCGAGGTTCAGACGTGACGTCGATATGGGGGCCAGCTCCCCCGTGGGGCCACCCCGCGCCGAGGGCGGGCCAAGATGCCGCCCCTCCACCGTCACCCGCGCTTCCCTCGCGTACGTCGCGTTGACGTCCGGCGAGTAGGAGTCATCGCCGACCCTCCGAGGAAGAGGAGGAGGAGGGGGCGGCCGTGGCGGCGGTGGAGGCGGAGGCGGAGGTGGAGGCGGTAGCGTGGGAGGCGGCCTGGGCCGAGGGGTCGCCGGCGGGGAAGGCGTGCCTGGGGGCTCGTACGCCACGCACGCCGTCCTCAGGAGCTTCCCAGGGAAGGCAGGGCAAAGAGCGACCCCCGGGATAGCCCCCGGTCGAGCACCATTGATGTGGAGGCCGTCTGCCTCGCCAGCTTCAGCTTCCCCGCCGGGAGGTACCTGGCCAGGGCGTCCAGGGAGCTGTGGCGGGACAGCTGCCGAAGCGACTCCAGGCACAGCCCCTCTTGCAGGAGCTCCGCCAGAGCCCCCCGACGGAGGGAGTGACCACTCAGCTCCGGGTCCTCCTTCTTCAGCGCCGCCACGATGCGCCGGTAGGTCGTGTCGACCACCAGCGCGCCCGCCGCCCGCCCCGAGATCGCCTCCCGCAGCACCTCCGTCCAGCACTCCGAGAGGAACAGGCCCGTCGTGACGCCCAGGCGGAACGGGTCGCTCTTCGTCTCCGCCCAGTTCACGGCGACAAACTCGCTCTGGAAAGCGATGTCCCCGCACTTCAGGCGCACCACGTCCGACACCCGCGCCGCCCCGCACCACCCCAGCACAATCGCGAGCTTCGTGTCGCGGTCGACGTCCTCCCGGCCCACCACTGCGGCCACCTGGGCGGATGTAGCTGGCTTCGCTTGGTGCTGCGGTCGGAGGGCCCCCAAGCGCTTCAGACCTCGCTTGAAGTCTTGGAGCAGCTGGGAGTCCACCACAACCCCCATGCGGCTCATCGCGGCGACCGCCCTCGATACGTACTGTAGGGCGGAGGAGGGCCGGAGTGGGGAGTCCGCTTCGGACATGAGCCTCTGCACCCAGTAAATGATGCAAAGGTCCCACGGCAAGAGCACACCCGTGGTCTGCTCCCACTCGTGCCGGAACTGGAGGAGTCGCCGGTGGGGCCCCTCGAGCCCCCTCCACGTCGACGGTGCCAACGCCTCCCCCAGCGTCTTCACCGCGCGCTTGGCGATCCGCTGTGCCTCTCTGGCGGTCAGCGGGTCCTCCTGTGCCCGTCTCCTTCCCACCCGCGCCGTGGAGAGCACCCCTATGCTCTCCAGCATCGCCGTGAGGGGCGAGCTCACTGCCTGTGGCCCCCCCTCCTGTTCCGCTGGCTGGTGGGGTGGCCCTGCTGCGGCTGTGGCTGCGAGCTGCGTTGCTGTTGTTGTTGATGTTGATGCTGATGCTGTGGGTGGTGGACCTGGGGGGAGCGTGGCTGGCGGGCCCGTGCCTTCTCCTTTGCCGCCCGGAGGTACGGAGGAATCTCCGGCTTCCCGAAGAATTCCTCCTCCATCGCGGAGGCCGCCTCCCATCCGCCCCCCAACACGCCCTCGTTGAGGGCTTCCAGCCTGCAGAACTGGTTCTGCATCAGCCGGACCAGGAGGTCGTCGTAGTCCTCCGGCTCCTGCAGCGACGGCAGGCTCGTCATGATGAGGTTGATATCCCTCATCCGGGCCTGCGCCTCGTGGGCCTGCGGGCGCAGGGCACCCCCCGCCCGGGCCCCCAGCAGGGCGTCGTAGCGGCGCAGCTGGTGCAGGTGCACCAGCCCCAGCGTGGCCTCGTCCGCGTGCCACCACTCGTCCACGTCCAGGGGGTTGAGAGCCCCGGCGCCCCTGCGGCTGTCGCTGCTGCCGGCTACGCTGCCGGCCCCGTCCCGCTGCTCCGGCTTTCCGGCCCTCGGTGCTCCGGCGCCGGCTCCGGAGCCCGTCCCGTTTCCCCGCAGGCGGGCCAGCTCCGCCTGGAGGTCCGCCACCTCCCGCATCCGCCGCACCTCCTCCCGGAGGGAAGCCACCTCGTCCTGGGGGGCTGCAGCCCGGCTCGCACCTGCCTCAGCCCTTACCCTCGCGTGCTCCGCGAGGGCCGTCTCCCGCTGGGCCTTAGCCCGCTCCTCCATCACCAACGCGGCGTTCCGCGTCTTCTCCCTCTCGAGGGCCAGCTCCGCCTCGAGGCGGGCTCTCACCTCCGCGTGCCTGGCGGACTCCTCGGCGACCATGGCCCGCGCCTGCGCCTCCGTGACGGCGTTTGAGGCCGCCGCCTCCACCGACGCCACCTTCGCGTCCGACTCCGCCCCCGTCACCCGCTGTGCCGCAGCGGATTCCACCTTCGCCGCATGCGCCGCTGCATTCGCGGATGCGATGTGCATCCCCGCCGCCGCCTCCGCGTTGGCGGCCCTCGTAGCCGCCCCCGCCTCCACCCCCGCCGCGTGCACCCTCGCGTGCGCCTCCACCTGCGTGGCCCGGATGTCGGCCCCCGCGACCTCGCGAGTGGCCACCTCGCGGGCGTTGGCGGTGGTCACTGCCGCCAGCGCCTGCCCCATCGCCATCCCGAAGTCGCCCGCCGGGAGGGGGGCGGACAAGGCCTCCGGGTTGCCCGCGCCGCGCCCCACTCCGGACAGCACCAGCTCCGAGTTCTGCACGCCAGGCATCGGATATGTCGGGGGTTGAGGGGTGGAGTAAAGAGAAGGGAGTAGGTGGGAGTGTTGAACCACGAAAATATTTTTCGTTGAACGCAGCCAAATATAAGGCCTAACCTGTTTTGGCGCACGGGTGTGATGACAAAAGGGAAAAGTGCTAGCACGAACATGATGTTGGTCTTCTGGTTATGTCTGGTTTCTTAGAACACTTAACGTGTATGCAAAAAAAAATTCTGGGCTCGGCCCCCACCCACCGAAGGGGGGGTGGGTGGTGAAAGAGCCCACGGGATCACGAGGCTCAGGGGATGGGGAATGCACGAGGAAGGAAGTGTTAGAAGGAGACCACAACGACCTTCCCCAAAGTACGATGCATTGCTCCGCCCAGACCCCCCTGTGGCGTATGTCTGGTGCCCAAGTCCTTTCAAGTTACATGAATCTGTCCATCCGCAATGAACAGATGTTCACTACCGTGGCCTCCGGCGGCTGGGGGGCTCCGCCCCCCAGACCCCCCTGGCAGCCGAACTGTGTGGCACAGCGGTCCCTGCCAATCCACGGGCGTTTCGCTCATAAGCAAGGTTATTAGTGCCTCCGGAGGTACTAACAGCCTTGCCAGAAGTGCAGCGATCTGCCCTCTCAAAGAAAGGTAGCCAATGTGTACCTCCCGAGGGGGCGCGAAGCGCCCCCGAGGGGCGCCTCCCTGTGGTTAAAAAAAATCTCAAAATCCCAAAATCCCAAATAAAACTTCGTCCACCCCACACGGGATCTGTGGACGATATCGAACGGCCTGGACGCTGTGGAAAAAAAATGACCCCACCACGATCCGCACGGAGCTCAAAAATGCAAATAAAGGGGTTTTTGGGAGAAAGTAAAATCTCGACACCCTGGGCTCTGGGGGGGGGTGTCGAGCCGAGACCCCTGGATACATACATGCTCAGATTTTGAGATACCCTTCCTTGCACGCGGAAACAACCTGGAAAACCTTCCTGGAGGGTATGGAGGTGTGTGGTGTGTGCGGGGTGTTGCGGTGGACAGGGATCACAGACAAAGTGGTCAGATGCAGCAAGAATCATCATAGTGTGTGTATGAAGACCCGTCGTCTCAATGAACAGGCTGCAGCCAACACAAGGGGACACCACTGGCGTGCTCATGTAGGGGTTCTGTAACAGTTCCAGGGGGGTTCAGGATCACGCCATGCGAGTTGTTCTTCTTGTCGCGCTCCGGTGCGCTGTGCGTTCCTGTGCGGTGGATATCTCTTTTGGTTAGCAATCTGCCGCCCCTCGTTAGGATCAGAGATGTTTTTCTGCCACCCTCGTTTGTCTTCTTCCTCCTCCTCCTCCTCTTCTTCTTGCAGCCTTGCAGCCCCCCCCCCCCCCTCCCCCCCGCCGCCTTTTTCATAGCTGCGCGTGCACACTCTCCCTCACCGCCCCCCAACCTTGCCGTGTCTCAGATGCACAGTTGTCGCTTGGCAACGTTGTTCGTCTCATCATTCAGTGGATGCCTCCGCTCTGTGCCAAAGTGTGCCAGGGTTGCAGCCTATATTGTGAGGCGGCTCACTGTTCTGCACCTCAGGGCGAAGGCCCCCTGCAGGAGGAGTGTCCTCCCCCCCAGATGATGCATCAGCCAGGTGTCTGATGCAAAGGCAGGCTATCAGGAACTGTTAGGCGAGGCCAGGGTGCATGCGGGTGTGCTCTGTATGAGCACAGCCTTGTGTGGGCGAACGGCGTGCATGTGTGCAGTGATATCTCTTGTATATTATTTGCCATGGTTGCATAGCGGCCGTTTTAAAAAATCCCTTGTATTTTGTGGACTTGCAAAAACGGCCGCTGATTTTCAGCATTTTAAAAAACGGCCGTTTTTTTTACCTGGGAATTTTGTATGGGGCGTGGGTCAGCAGGCGAGATCCCACCACCAGGAGTGCCTCCCCACTACAAGGGATACCCTGCAGCAAGCATTGTGAGCGCGCCTTCAAGTATGATGCGAAGAGTTCAGACTTCGTGGACCACTTTGACGGACCGCGCCATATCAAGAAGAAGAAGAACGCAGCGTTGAAAGTGCAGAGCCAGGGAAACAGCTGGCGCTGTCGGAGTGCGATACCCTCAGTGGCAGGCTTGCAACTTCGGATCGCCCGGGGTGCGTTGTTCACCGGATCACCGGCTGGCATGGTGCATGATGCTGTCAAGAAGTGTGTCCCGAGGAGGGGCTGAACATGGTTGCGGCCAATCTAGGCACGTGTGTCGTGGATGACCGTGCAGGCAGAGGTGGGTGTCGCTCACTGGCATCAGGGCTCTTCCGACAGAGCTTTCCCTTGATATCGGCGACAGCACCCCGGATGAGAAGGACACCGCCTTCGCTGATTTATTCCCGAAGGCACGGGCGATCATCCCGGGCAATATGCAGCACCAGCTGGATGGGTTCACGACCGCACTGGCGCTGAAGGATGTGCTGTGCCACATCTCTGACGCAGCTGAGAGGGAGAAGCAGGCGAGCAAGACGGCACCACCGGCCGTGCGATCCCGCTTCTCTCCGACACACACTACCTGCACCGCTTGAGTGGATCTGCACCTTGCACCACGTCCCCGGGCATTTATACAATCTTCCGGGCCCGCTGCAGGACAGCGGCCCTGCTACGTGTGCGTCGCTTCTGCGGTTGGCAGAGATGCCCACGAAATCGCTGGGCTCGAGTCCCACCTGCAGGCCGCCGTCCGCCTGACGGCACCCCTCGCATCGCTGCTCCAGAAGTACTGCGATGCGCAGCTGGGTGTGCCAACGGCGTGCCCCTGTCGACGCAGTGCACACCGACATTGTGAATGTCATCGAGAAAGTGTCTGAGGTGGGGAAGTACGACCCCCCAGTGCCCCTGGCAGGGGAGCTGGCCTGGGCTGGCGACCGCATGCGCAGAAGGTGGGACGGCACGGAATCAGGGAAGTCCTTCTGGTTTGCGGTCCGCCGTCTGTGCCCGAGCGCGTACGGCCGCATGAGTCGTAGGGGTGTCAGAACTCCGGTGCCACCTCCCCTCTGTTTCGGGGAGGTCACGAGCAGGGCCTGGGTGATCTACGACTAGGCCACCACGTTCCGAGGGTGTGCTGGATTTCTGGGACAACCCGGGGGCGAACCGGGCTGCTACACTCCTCTCTGCTCTCGGGTGTCTGCTGCTTGTCGAGCGACAGGCAGGGCGGAAGCCATTTTTCTTTGTACAGTCGACAGAGAATCGCAGTGCCCAATGTCATGTGCAGGCAACAGGGAGTTGTCAAGTGTGTTTCCTCAGCTCGGTACGGTAAGCAGGAGGCGAATCTCCAAAGGAAAATAGGAGGGGGAAAAAAACGGCCGTTTTTTCGCCAACAAAACATGAAAACGGCCGTTTTTATATTTCGGTAGCGGGAACTGAGGTAGTGAATTCTCAGAAAATCCACTCCCTCCATGACGGCCGTTATGACACTATGATTTGGGGGGTCCTGGTGCCCAAAAATCCCGGGAAAAAAAACGTTCGGGGGGTGGAGTTATTTGGGCAGAGGGTGACCACCTGGTTTGACCCGAGTTTGGTGGTCTTTCGGCGGGGTGTGTGGCGGCGGCCTTTCCGGAACCCAGGCCAGGTTCTATGAGCAGAAGGGCCCTCTCTCCATTTACTGACGAGAGTTCGTTTCACATCATTCTCCGAGGTGTGAAATGATATTATCGGCCAGATGCGGTTGCATCTGCATGCGGACTGGCGTTCCTCAATATGGTTTGCCCGAGCTGCTGACACCCTTTGGACACTCCCAGTTCCCCCGACGGGGTCTGGGGGCCCGAAGAGACCTTCTTCCTCAGGGTTGCAGTGATACCCGGCCTTGCTCGCAACCTGCCTGCCACCACGGGCCTGGGGATGGAGTCCGTGAACCCCGAAAAATTCGAGGAAATCCCCCTGAAACACCCAAATACCCGGACAATCCCACCCCCAGGCCGTTCGCTCGGGGCGAAGTTGGGCCCAACTTCGCTAAAAAAATAAATCTTCAGATTTACTTCGTCCCAACTTCGCCCAAGGGGACGAAGTTGGTTTAAAAAAATCTGGGCTCGGCCCCCACCCACCGAAGAGGGGGTGGGTGGTGAAAGAGCCCACGGGATCACGAGGCTCAGGGGATGGGGAATGCACGAGGAAGGAAGTGTCAGAAGGAGACCACAACGACCTTCCCCAAAGTACGACGTATTGCTCCGCCCAGACCCCCCTGTGGCGTATGTCTGGTGCCCAAGTCCTTTCAAGTTACATGAATCTGTCCATCCGCAATGAACAGATGTTCACTACCGTGGCCTCCGGCGGCTGGGGGGCTCCGCCCCCCAGACCCCCCTGGCAGCCGAACTGTGTGGCACAGTGGTCCCTGCCAATCCACGGGCGTTTCGCTCATAAGCAAGGTTATTAGTGCCTCCGGAGGTACTAACAGCCTTGCCAGAAGTGCAGCGATCTGCCCTCTCAAGGAAAGGTAGCCAATGTGTACCTCCCGAGGGGGCGCGAAGCACCCCGAGGGGCGCCTCCCTGTGCGTGGTTAAAAAAAAATCTCAAAATTCCAAAATCCCAAATAAAACTTCGTCCACCCCACACGGGATCTGTGGACGATAGCGAACGGCCTGCCCACCCCCCTAAAAAAATCCCGGGTCTGGAATTATTCGGGGGGGTCGGCGGTCTGCAAACTGGCTCAAAATCGTACTCCTTTCGCTTTATTATAGACACCCTGTCCAGCAACTGTGGGAGAACAGTTCCGGACTACTTTTTGTTGAGCGCACACATGTCTCAAGGCTGTGTTGAGGCCCTGTGAAGTGGCATGAGGTGCTAATCCAAAGCTTCAGTCGTACGATTTCCTTCGTTACTTCGCGACTTCGCTACGCTTCGTCGCTCGTAACTAGTAAAAAAAATGTATTATTTGGGGGCCCTCGCTACCAAGTGTGACTGAGTGCCTGCTGGACCCCTATGTCCTTCAGGCCCCAAAGCAGGCAACGATATGGGAGCAACCTAACAGGGGAGGTGAAGAGGGCACGGGTCTTAGCCTGATGACACACTGCAACCTCAAGGTGACTGGCGACACCTCTCCCACAGTCTGCGGCGACTCTGCCGTGGCGACAAGGCTTCCTGTCATGGGAGATCGCTGCGTGGATCAACGTGGCACTACCCGTGTGCTCGGCAGGTTGTTTCGGCACCTGTTTTCTCCGTGTCATGCTTTTCGTGAGCGTGTCAGGGATGTTGGCACACGCTGGGGAGGGTTCACATGATGACATAACATATATCAGAAGCACACACCCACGTGGCGCTGTCCTTGGCAGGACTTTGAAAGTGCCGCCTTGATATCCTTGTTGGATAGAACCCTCATATCACACCCTCAATCAGCTGACGACTGAGTGAGAAAAAGTGAGAAGTCAGCCATGTTTGGCTGAAAACTGACGACTCGTGACTCACAGTGACTCTACTGTCATGTTATTGGTTTATTTCTGTGTACAGATACACACTGCTGATTCGCTTGTCGGGTGGGGGGGGGGGAAAGAAACATATCAAAAGACATAGCAAAAACGGGGGTTGGGGGAGGGGGGGGGGGAAATGGTTGAGAAAAAACATACATCAGGGGTGGGGGCGTTCTGTTATGGTTTTTGTTTCATTCGTGTGTTCGTTCTGAAGACAAGATAATGGAAACAAAAGGGAAAACAGGCATGCCCCTCACCACTCAGCGTATCTGCAGAGCCATGTGCACGTAAGTACACTCTGGGTACACATCGCCGCTCTGCCTTGGGAACAGAGAATGGGGTTTAACACGCTGAACTCCTCTATGTAAAAAACAAGGGGTAGGCGGTCACATTCTCAGGTTCTGGGGGGGGGGGGGAAGTTTGAAAAAACGCAAAATCCATAGCACGCACCTTGTCTCACTAACACAGACCGTTGCCTCTCAACACTTCCCGTCTCCTATGTTGTCATAGCCTTCAAACAAAACACGTGGTCGTAGCTCACCCCACGTGGCACTCACCTGACATCCAGTCAAGTGGCTGCATCCGGCTTCGGCCCCGCTTCAGAATCAGGGCCTCCTCCGGGTGACTGTGAAAACTCCGTGTCTGTCTGTGACTTTGCGGGTGTCACTGCTCCTGTTTCCCCCGCAACCCCGTCACCTCCCGTCTGAGCAGAAAACATGTCCGGTGAAGGGTGCCCTGCAGACGCCGTGTCGGCCGGAGGAGGGCCCAGCATCAGGGCAGGCTCCGGAGGTGGCACCTGCCCTGGAGGGGCATCCAATCTGAGGACAGGCTCCGAAGCAGGTTCCGTTGCCGTTGTCTGTGCCTGAGGGCCGGTCAACGCCAAGACAGGCACGGAGCGCGGCCTCTTTGCTTGCGGCCCCCTGGTTTTGGGTGTCACCGGAGCCCCTTGGGGCACAACCACAAGAGCAGAAGAAGGAGCAATCACATCCCCCGCTGTAGGCTGACTCTCAAAAAGGTCCTTCGACTCTTCACTAGTTTCATCGCCACCACTCACTTCATCTCTATCCCGTTTTTTCACAGGTGTGTACTCAATCAACTGCCCCTGCTCAGGGCCAGGTGTTAGCAAAAGTGTTTGGCCACCCCCCGTGGCTTGCATTGGCTCGTACCTGGGCAGTATTTGCGGCTGGCTCAACTCAGACTCGACCACTACTGTCTGTAGGGCCTTCACCAACATGGTTTGCTGAGAAATAACGTTCCGCTGCTCCGCCATTCTTTCAGCCATGGCCATGCCCTTGCGCAGTTGGAACTGCATTTGCTCAGCCATGAGGGCCTTATCCTGCTTCTGGTCCTCGTTCATGCAGTCCTGCAATTTCAGATACTTCCCCTGTAACACTAGCTGCTCCCGGAGGGCCTTCTCACTTTCCACACTCTCTGAAACTTGGGCCTCCAACAACGCTTTTTCTTGCTGCGTTCCTTTCAAAGCATTCTCTGCCTCTCTAAGTAAAAGGTGTTGAGACTCTCCCTGTGACTGGTAGCCACGGGCCACAGACTCGACGCGGTGCAGTTCTTGGTTAAAAGTTGCCTGATCGCGTGCCACCTGTGCCCGCAACTGTGTCACTTCCTCCTCTCTTTCTTTTCCAAGACCTTCCAAAAAAGAGACTGTACCTTCCTGTTTTTTTACCTGTCTCTTCAACACAGCCAGCTCCTGTTGTTGTTGAGCCAGGATGCCCACCTTCGCCTGGGCCTCACCCGCTATCTTCTCCGTTCGCTCGTTCGCCAGTTGCACTTGTTCCTGGCTGGCATCCATAACCTTCTGCTTTTCCACGAGCACGGCCGATAGCCTTTTCACCTCACTCTGTGCTTCTGCCAAGACTTTTTGCTGTTCCTCTGTGGCCTTCCTTTGCTCGACATCCCGGTCGTTTATTGCCACTCGGAGTTCATCTTGACACAGCTTAAGGAGACTCTTCGCCTGCTCTTCGCTAAGAAGTTTCGCACACACCTCTGTTGTGTCTTTTTCTAAAGCATAACGTAGCGGAGTTTCGGTTTCCACAAGCCTTGCCCTTTCTGCACTTTCCTCCAACTCCAGGGCCTCCCGTTGCAACCTCTGGTACCCCTCCCCCCGTGGCTGTGTCCCATCACCTGTGCTGTTGCTCGCGGGGGCGCCGGCATCCTGCAACTCCTGCAGTATGTCCGCTGTGCTCCCCGTGGGCTCAGGCTGTTGTGTGGGCGCCGTACACACCTCTGAGGGGGGGTCCTCAGTTGCACTTACTTTACAAGTTATCTCACGGTACCACATCATATACACAGAGGATTGAGCCTCCTTGATAGCCTGTTCTGCATCAAGATTTTCCGTCACCACACTGTCATTGTAGAGGGTCGCTTCATCACCCTGCACATGCAGGTACGTATAGTGACCCACATCCGCTGACACACCATGATGCATGAGGATACCACATAGCTCGAAATACTTGGTAACGCCTTGAACTGTAAACTCGAGGTTGCGGTCCACCTTCCGCGCTCCCATGACTTTCTCACTCCTCCGTGTGTGTTTGTTGACGCGGAAGCGTTTAAAGCTAATTGGGAGATACTTTGGAAGGGACACGGGCGTATCCTTTCTAGTCGGTACAGTTTTCTTCCCGCACCCTGCACAATCCACGCTGTTTCCCCCGGAAAGCTTTTCCACTGCCATCGTATCATCAAGTCTTTTCTGTAGGCTTAGTGATCTGTCCGTACAATTCACGTACCACATACTTCTGACTTCCGTTTTCTCACGTTCATCGCCACACTCACATCTCGTGGTCTCTTGGAACGACAAAAACGGGCATGGGTTCTGCACCGGGAAACCACACCCTTCCATCATGGCGTCAATCTTTTCCACATTGCCCTCCAGGTTATCGTGTATTTCCTCCCATGCTTCAGAG
The DNA here is from genome assembly GCA_963210315.1 of Rhynchopus euleeides. Taxonomy (NCBI): domain Eukaryota; phylum Euglenozoa; class Diplonemea; order Diplonemida; family Diplonemidae; genus Rhynchopus; species Rhynchopus euleeides. The sequence goes on along the minus strand of OY723242.1, from coordinate 1,462,494 downwards.
ATATTTTTCACAATCCCTCTCTCGTACGCGTCATCAATATCCTGGTGGCCGCGTCGGAACTCGTGAGGCAGTGTCTTACGCAGCTCGTCAATAGAGTATGTTCCTGGTGTGCGGGTCAACAGATTGTGCCACACCTGCAACTTCCAGGGGACATCCACTCCTGCCTCATCGAGCCCAGAGATTGCTTGCACCAAGTCTTGCAAGTAAGTATCAGTCATGCCCTGCGCCAAAGCTGCTAAGAAACAAGAATCACCTGTGTTAACCAAAGCACGGGGGTGGAACGTCGGATCCACCTCCATCTGTGAGGCTTTCTTTGTTGCTCTCTTGCGCTTCTTGCTGCTCGGATCACCTCCCCCGTCAGACCTCTGTTTTTTGGGGGATCGATCGTTATCTGATGACTCGTCACTTGAAAAAAGGTTCGATTGGGAAGTTGGCAAGGGTCTGTCCTGTGGCTGGTTGCACTCAGTCACTGGCACATCTCCTGGCTTCCCCTTTACATCCGACGGGCTGATATCCACACACTTTTCTCTCAATGGCATGTCTCGGGTTGGTTTTGCCCACACATACTCCCGTAGCTTGGGGAGAGGGTGTTTGCGATAGTGTCTGTCCACAGCAGTATCAAACAGGCGCTCCATTTTTGCCATTGCAGATGGAGCCACACAAAACAACCTTCGTGTAGTTCTGTACCAAGCACTACGCAATTCGTACGGCTTCCATCCCCGTCCGAGGAGGCGCCGCAAAATCAGCTCTGCTTCAACCTTGAAATCATCCAGGTTGTTGCACATACCCGCAGACCGTATCAACTGTGACACCAAAATACCCCTTCCTTGGCTTTCTGGTGCTGCACTTGTTCGACAAGTATATTTATTGGGTGTATAGGTTACCCAGTCACTCTCTTTATTGAATACTGACATACGGACACGTGTCTTCGTGTCTTCGGGGTCATCGGCGTATCTCTGCCAACGGTTCCTACCCCCCAGAAACACACAATCGTCTTTCTGCCTTGTTGTGTCCTCAGAGGTCATCCCGTAGACCTCGTCAGGGATGTCCGCTCCAAGGGTAAAAACGTCATCAATAAATCTGAAGAACCCATTATACTCCTTTTGCTTTTTAATGGGGAGCTTATCGATATAGCGCATTTCCTTACTTGCGCAAAAAAGGTTTGCCAGGTCCGGGCTGGCATTTCCACCGGTCGGGATGCCCTTCTTCTGGTGGAGGACGAACTTGCCATTTTTGATGAAGCTGTTGGTCACAGCTAGTCTCACTAACTCTTTGACTTCATCACTGTTGTATGCAAGTGTTCTATCATCCCCCCGCCCTTCCTTCCAGCGGAAAGCCTTTTTCTTTCTTTTTTTGGCCTTCGTCTCTCGCGCCAAAAACCTGCCACCCTTCGCCGCAAACGCCTGTTCCACACACCAGGAGACACCCTCAATTACCGCCTCTTGATCCAAAGACGTGTACATCGAGGTAAAGTCTTTTGTTTTTTGGTGCCCCTGACGACCCCATATTGCGTAGTTTGTGCGTAGTGAAAAGGGGGGGGGGGGTCTCATTTTTTGATTTACTCAGCCATTCTCTGTCTCTATGCCGGGACCCCAAACTCAAGGAGTTCTTGCTGTTCCGGGGTCAGTGAGGGTGCAGGCGCTTCAGGTGCTGCAGGTTCTTCAGGTGCTGCAGCGCTGGCAGCCTTCGGTGCGGGTTTCGACGCAGTCTTTGCAGGTCTCTTTGGGGGTGCCCTTTGGCGCGGTGCCTGCTTCAGCTCGTCGGGTGGAAGCATCAACGCATCATTAAGCGGTGCCTGCTTCAGCTCCTCCGGGTGGAAGCGTCAACGCATCATTAAGGAAGAAGGAAGCACAGTTGCTACGCTTTTTTGCAGCTGCAGGAAACGACACCATACCCAACAACAATCCCCAGACCGTCGAGGGAGAGTGGGCGCCTGGATCCCGTGACACAGATCTCTAGTGCCGTTGTGATCCCCTCGGATAACGTCTCCTGGACGTTGTCAGCGGAGGTTGCCTGTGTGGCGGTGACCTCCGTATACCCCGCGGGATCCAGTGCCAGTAGCGCCTTCTTCAGCTTTTCGTCGACCCCTCGGCCGACGCTCTCCTTGATGTCAAGGGCCACCTTCAGGGTGGCACCTCGCAGCGCCCTGAAGGCTGTGATCGTATCATCATTCACAATCTCGAGGGTGTTCTACGCGGCTCCTGGAACTCACTTCCTTCTCAGGTGTTTCTGGGCATGGGGCAACCTTGCCCAGGTGTTTCTGGAGTCCCGCCCCACATGTCGTGCGTTCTTTCGTACGGTGTATAGTAGGGTGGACGACTCACCCAACTTTTCAGCTAAGCTACTGTGACAAAAAATATTGGCTTCAAAAAAAGAAATTCCTGGGTTTCTCGGCCACTTTTGAGGTAATTGCGCGACAGTCCTGAAGTTGGGAACCCCAAATGTGGAAAAGCAACACCGAAAACTCGATTTTCGGGCCCCACACTGTAGACACAATGCGAATTTTCGGGGGTACCTGGGACCCCCCGTGTTTAAGTCCCCCCCTGGAGGCGACTTTCGGCCAGGGGGGGGCTTAAACACGGGGGTGGCACGGTGGAGACCAAGAAGACCTCTTCCGCTTCCGTCGTATGGGGGTGATTCCGGTCCGGATGGACTTTTGGCACCCCACTTTTCGACTCTGACAGCACCTGGAGGGCACCAGGTGGCCTAGCGGCCACCTGATGACCCTCCAGACCAGCCCACTCCCGTGTTTAGGTCCACCTGTGCTTAAGTCCCCCCTGGGGGGACTTTTACACGGGGGGTCCCAGGTACGAGCAGTGATCTCGTGCCAGGGCTGGCATGGCCCGACCTCAACATTTTCCCATCACATGTTGTGGAGAGGCCAGACTATCTTCAGTAGACTTTGGGTTTTTGAGTTCGGCCGGGTGAACATGCGGCGCAGCGTGCGAAAATCCAACGCCACCATGAGAGGCAGGTGGATGAAGCTTGATGACTCAGTCGCGCCGAATCGTACCCAAGTGAAGGACTATCCCCTGGAATGCGACACAGCACCAACCGGTGTGAGACGTGCCTTCAAAATCCTGAAGGATGTTCACCGACCAAAAAAGCGACCAGATGGCGGTCCCAAATTTGGGACCGACCAACAAAGCGACCAGATGGTGGTCCCAAAATTGGGACCAACCAATAAAGCGACCAGATGGTGGTCCCAAAATTGGGACCGACCGAAAAAGTGACCAGATGGCGGTCCCAAATTTGGGACCGACCAACAAAGCGACCAGATGGTGGTCCCAAATTTGGGACCGACCCATAAAGCGACCAGATGGCGGTCCCAAATTTGGGACCGACCCATAAAGCGACCAGATGGTGGTCCCAAATTTGGGACCGACCAACAAAGCGACCAGATGGTGGTCCCAAAATTGGGACCGACCGAAAAAGTGACCAGATGCCGGTCCCAAATTTGGGACCGACCAACAAAGCGACCAGATGCCGGTCCCAAATTTGGGACCGACCCATAAAGCGACCAGATGGTGGTCCCAAATTTGGGACCGACCGAAAAAGTGACCAGATGCCGGTCCCAAATTTGGGACCGACCAACAAAGCGACCAGATGGTGGTCCCAAATTTGGGACCGCCATCCAAGTATGCCTGGGACTTTGGCCTTTTTGGGCCCAAAAAGGGGTCGGGATTCCACTTTTTCTCCAAGGGTTTTTCGGGGGGGAAATGGCGCGCAATCCCCCTCGCGGGCAAGAAAATTCCCCCATCCCCACCACACAACCAGTGTGAGTGTGGTGTGTGGGTATTGGACGCCCTGTGTGATGAGAGATAGTGGCAACACAACAGCAACATGCCAGGCAAGGGGCGCCAAAAATGGGTTTTCGGGGCGTTATTGTAACGACCCCTTCCTATGCCCAGTGGCACAAGCTCAAGGATTTGGTTGCTCGACATACGGGGGGTCTGGGGGGCGGAGCCCCCCAGCCGCCGGAGGCCACGGTAGTGAGTATCTGTTCCTTGCGCCGTAGTGGGAGCGCGTGGGAGTTGCGGGCGTACAGATTGTTGGCTGCGTCCTCCTGAGGCTACTGAGAGTGGTCTGGGTCCCATTCGCTGATGTGAACCCAAAGGAATGGGCTACAAGACAGGCACACGCTCAGCCTAGTGGTACAGGGGGGTCTGGGGGGCGGAGCCCCCCAGCCGCCGGAGGCCACGGTAGTGAACGCCTGGCTCTTGACTGGGGAACAACGCCGGGTTTTGGCTGGAACAACCGAAAAAGGGGCGGGTGTCCGGAGGATTCATCCTCATCCCCCACTAGAATACCACCTGCTCCCGAAAAACTTCACCCAGAAAACCTGTGGGGAAAAAATCCCACCTAAAAAACCCAAGGAGAAGAAAAAAATTCCCTCCCTATAAAAACCCAAAGAGAAAAAAAGTGCAATCCTGAATCGGGACTTGGACTCCACATTTAGCTTCATACTTGCCGCCATCTGGTCGCTTTATTGGTCGGTCCCAAATTTGGGACCGCCATCTGGTCGCTTTCTCGGTCGGTCCCAAATTTGGGACCACCATCTGGTCGCTTTATTGGTCGGTCCCAAATTTGGGACCGCCATCTGGTCGCTTTGTTGGTCGGTCCCAAATTTGGGACCGCCATCTGGTCTATTTTTCGGTCGGTCCCAAATTTGGGACCGCCATCTGGTCGCTTTGTTGGTCGGTCCCAAATTTGGGACCGCCATCTGGTCGCTTTATGGGTCGGTCCCAAATTTGGAACCGCCATCTGGTCGCTTTATTGGTCGGTCCCAAATTTGGGACCGCCATCTGGTCGCTTTGTTGGTCGGTCCCAAATTTGGGACCGCCATCTGGTCTATTTTTCGGTCGGTCCCAAATTTGGGACCGCCATCTGGTCGCTTTGTTGGTCGGTCCCAAATTTGGGACCGCCATCTGGTCGCTTTATGGGTCGGTCCCAAATTTGGAACCGCCATCTGGTCGCTTTATTGGTCGGTCCCAAATTTGGGACCACCATCTGGTCGCTTTATGGGTCGGTCCCAAATTTGGAACCGCCATCTGGTCGCTTTATTGGTCGGTCCCAAATTTGGGACCACCATCTGGTCGCTTTCTCGGTCGGTCCCAAATTTGGGACCGCCATCTGGTCGCTTTCTCGGTCGGTCCCAAATTTGGGACCGCCATCTGGTCGCTTTATGGGTCGGTCCCAAATTTGGAACCGCCATCTGGTCGCTTTATTGGTCGGTCCCAAATTTGGGACCACCATCTGGTCGCTTTCTCGGTCGGTCCCAAATTTGGGACCGCCATCTGGTCGCTTTGTTGGTCGGTCCCAAATTTGGGACCGCCATCTGGTCGCTTTATGGGTCGGTCCCAAATTTGGAACCGCCATCTGGTCGCTTTATTGGTCGGTCCCAAATTTGGGACCACCATCTGGTCGCTTTATGGGTCGGTCCCAAATTTGGGACCACCATCTGGTCGCTTTGTTCGTCGGTCCCAAATTTGGGACCGCCATCTGGTCTATTTTTCGATCGGTCCCAAATTTGGGACCACCATCTGGTCGCTTTATTGGTCGGTCCCAAATTTGGGACCGCCATCTGGTCGCTTTATTGGTCGGTCCCAAATTTGGGACCACCATCTGGTCGCTTTGTTGGTCGGTCCCAAATTTGGGACCGCCATCTGGTCTATTTTTCGATCGGTCCCAAATTTGGGACCACCATCTGGTCGCTTTATTGGTCGGTCCCAAATTTGGGACCGCCATCTGGTCGCTTTATTGGTCGGTCCCAAATTTGGGACCACCATCTGGTCGCTTTATGGGTCGGTCCCAAATTTGGGACCGCCATCTGGTCGCTTTGTTGGTCGGTCCCAAATTTGGGACCGCCATCTGGTCAATTTTTCGGTCGGTCCCAAATTTGGGACCACCATCTGGTCGCTTTGTTGGTCGGTCCCTAATTTGGGACCACCATCTGGTCCATTTTTCGGTGGGTCCCAAGTTTGGGATGAGGAACTCCGTGGGCACCATTGGTCGCCCTTCGGTCGCCACCTGTTCAGACCCCTTTTCAGGGTATTTGAGCCCCAGAGAGACCTCCTGGACCGGTTTTCTGGTGTTTTATGCTCTTCCCGACCCTGTCCTGGCCCAGAATGTGGTCTGGAGCGAGGTTCTGCTGATTTCCGCCTGATGCGGACCCTCCTTTGGGGTCCTCCATTTATTTTGCGTCTGACCGTCACCTTCCCCACCTAGTTCACGAGGGCAAGGTGAAAAACCGTTTTTTAACCCCAAAAATGGCATTTCCCGGGTGGCGACCTCTGGCGACCTCTGAAAAATGTGCCCAAAAAGTGATTTTTGGGACCTTGCGGACCTCGAAAACACAAAGGGAAAAAAAATATTTTTTGTCACACCCCCTCTTGGGGCGGTACGCCAGTCTATGTATAGTGAGTTCTGGCAATAATTTTTTGCTCGGTCAGCGCAGTGCCTCCAGTCCTGTCTCAGTAGCCACACAGAAAGGGGGACCAAAAAAAACTGGGGGGGGACCAAAAAGCGAGACCCCCCCCCCAGATTGCGTAGTTTGTGCGTAGTGAAAAAGGGGTAAATCAGGGGCACCATTTTTGGCGTGGCTTTTTTTACTGTGTCGTAGTTCATTTTCATGTACTTCGCCACCTCATCGTAACTCTCCACAACAAAAAACCGTTTGACACCACATTTCCTCCTATGTGTTTCATCCTCATCACTCAACGTGCGGATGACCATCTTTAGCAGCCCTGACAATTCTGTGTGTATGCCTGTTGCAATACCCACAGTTGGCTGATTCACCTTACTCTCTTTCTGTTTCTTTTTTCTCTCCATTTTCTCCCCTTCCGTCTCATCTCTGTTATCTCCACTTAAACCAGCAATTCCCCTCAACGTGGGGCCTTTTTCCACCGGCTTATGGATCTTCAGAGACCCATACAAATACGGGAAACAATCTCCAATTTGCAGCTGGCGTTCATCACACTCTCTCTGCAAGCGGTTGAGAATTTGCTTCTCCGTTTCCTTTGCCGTTTCGAAAGTCCCTGTTGTTGCGCTGAGCTGTTCCCGTAGCCAATGTCTGTAAAAGTGTTTACAGATCGCCCCAAAGTCATGGGACGATTTGTCTACACTACACAACACAACATCCTCCTGGACTTTTTTAAGCTCGGCCGTATCTATACGATCGGCCCCCTCAACAGGTGGTTGACTCACAGTGACTCGTAGCGAGGGCCCCCTTGGGAATAACGGGATTATTTGGGGGTGGAATTATACGGGGGGTCCCTTTACAAGATAGTCACGTGTCGTTGTGCCGATGCCTCAGGTCCCTGGCCCGACCACCCCTGTGGAAATCTCAGTCAGATTCAACGGGAGGCAGCCTGTGCCGAAGTTCACTGGGTTCTGTTCGGTGTCTTTTTTGTGCGCCAGATGTATTCCACTGTGTTTCCCATCAGGGTGTGCGACAGCGGTCCACCTCTGCAGGCCTGATCCTGTGCGTCCCGTGCTCTGGGTAGAGGGTCAGAGGCAGCGGGGTCTCTTGTTGTGATGCAGGTCAGGGAAGTCAACAGCAACGACGTCGCTGTCGCGGCGCAGCGGGGCAGAAGCGTGGATGAAGGCGTCTGGGTCGGCACGCACAGCCGCCAGCACCACCTCCTTGTCGCAGCACAGCGCTGTGGGGGCGTACTGCAGGGCACGTCCCTCCTGGCGCACAGCCGCCAGCACCACCTCACGCTTGTTCCACAGTGTGTGGTCGGCGAAGCGCAACGCACTGCCGCAACTCGTCACGGCTGCGAGGACCACCTCCTCGTCACCACAGAACACAGGATCGGCGAACTGCAGAGCATCGCCGTGTGCACGAGCCGCTTGAAGCACAACCGACCTGTCGCTTCGCAGTGAAGGGTCAGCGTACTGCAGCGCCCTCCCGTCCTGCAACACGGCCGCCAGTTGAAGCTCCTTGTCACGGCACAGTGAAGCACTGGCGTGGCGAAGAGCGCACCCGCACTTGCGTACGGCTGCAAGCATGAAGTCCCGGTTGCTGAGGAAGGAAGGGTCGGCGTAGCGAAGAGCATCCCCGTCAGTGTGTGTGGCTGCGAGTACCACCTCCTCGTCCTTCTGGAACGTCACGCCAGCATAGTGCAGTGCAGACTCTGAGGACTTCACAGCAGCAAGCACGACCTCACGATCCTTGCGCAGGTTGGATGAAGCATACTGAAAAGCATCACCATTCTTCCGCATGGCTGTGAGGACCACATCTCTGTTGCTGCGGATAGACTCATCACAGGACTCCAAGGCCCTCGGGTGCTGTGCCACCGCAGCAAGCTGCACCTCCCTGTCGCTGGACACAGAGCGGTCGGCGTACTTGAAGGCACATCCCTGCAGCTTGACACACTGCAGCACGAAGTCTCTGTTGGTGCGAAGCGAGGTGTCTGCTTCTTGGAGCACATCTGGGTCACGCCGGACACCTGCCAGCACCACCTCCTCGTCCTTCTTCAGGTGTGAGGGTGCACAGCCCAGTGCAGAGGAATGACCCCACTCTGATCTGCTGTGCATCGCAGCGAGCACCACCTCCCTGTCACCCTGCAGGGAAGGGTCGACGTGTTTGAGTACAGGAGGGTAGGTCTCGACTGCTGCAAGGATAAGGTCTCGGTCTTGGCGAAGAGGCACATCTGAGCACGGCTCCTCCGGGGTGGGGACGTGCTGCAACACGCCACCGTGCCACAGCACAGCCTCGCGTTGGAACTCCGCATCCTGAAGCAGTGCGGATGATGCGTACATGAAGTTGCCTCCCCACTGACGCACGGCAGTCAGCATCACCTCCCTGTCGTCACAGAGGACTTCGGAGCTCTCAACCTCGTAATCTAACCGTATGGCACGTAGAACCACCTCCTTGTCGTTGCGCAGTGCAGCACTTGCGTGCCTCAAGCCAGCACCTGCCGCCATGACCACCTGCCTGTCGTTGCGGAGGGACTCACAGGCATACTGGAGTGCATTAAAGTCGATGCTGTGGACAGCCGCCATGACGACCTCCCTGTCTGCCTGCAGCGCTGCATCGACATGCTTGAGTGCGTAACCCCAGCGCTGCACAAGCGTGAGGACGAAGGGTTTGTTGCTGAGCAGTGCAGGTGATGCATGCATCAAGGCATCAGAATGGCTCTTGGCAGCTTGCCGGACTACGTCCTTGTCCCCACGCAGGTCTTCGGAAGCATGTTGAAATGCATCGCAGTTGCTCCGCACCGCTGCAGTGACGATGTGTTTGTCACTGCGGAATGACTCATCGAGGTGCTCCAACGTCATGCCGTCACACTGCACCATCGCAAGCGCCACATCACGCAGACCCCGTGCCCAGGCAGGTATGGTCTTCATATCAAGACAAACCCTCTTCCAGATCAGACGGTTCTTCCTCAACGCCTCAACGAAGTGATCCTCCAACACCTTCACGAAGCGAGCACCCGTGAGGGCGACGTCGATGGAGCACCCGTGGGAGACAGGTGCGGCACCGGACAGAGGGGTGCTGTCGTCGAGCACCACCCCATCCACCGAGAGCTCCACGTCCTCGGGAAGCGCGTCGGGAGGGGACCCGAGCACCACGTCGAGTGCGTTTGCCTTGAGATGAACCGGGGTGTCGCCCTCCCCGATGTGCACCGCATGCTGCTCCCCACACAGCCTGTCCTTCAGGAACACCTCCATTCCTTCTCCTGACATCCTTCGTCTTCTCTGTGTGTCTGGTGGTGGTGGTGCGGTGTGTGGCGAAGTCACGGGGCGGTGCAGCCACTGCAACCCCAAGAGCACAACCCCTCCTTGTAGGGCGTGGGGTGGGGTGGTGTGCACAACACACAAGCGAGGGGAGTGATGGGCAGGGGCTGTTGTCCACACGGCGAGAGAGGGAGGAGTGGGCACGTCGCGGCATCTATCGCCACTCGCTATGAAGGCTGTGCGTGGTCCGGCCCGGCCTTGGGGCATGTGTGCTGCACTCAGACAGCTTATTCAAGTGAGGTGGAGACCCGAATCAAGGCTGTTTCGCAGCACTTCCGAAGGTCGGCTCTTCGCATTCCAACAACCGTCGGGCCCTTTTCTGGCAGAATTCCAATCTCTCTTTGTGCACCCTTTCGGAAGCCTTTGTTTGCATTCAGCACCTCAACCCGATTTCTTTGGACTTCAAGCACCCACCCCCAAGGAATAGGAGCAGGAGAAGGTGAACCCACCAACCCGCTCAACCCTCATTGGTTTGCGGGTGAATGGGCAACAACCTCAATAGCCCGTTGAGCCTGGTCAACCACCTGGACACAGCCCTGAGCACGGGCACCGTGTAGAGGAGGGGGAGGGAAGGGTAAACCTTCGGGAACCCGAAACCGTAACACAACACAATGAACTGCGTCGCGCTTTGGTTCTCTCTCTGCCATATACGCAAACCCTCTTGTGGATGATTGCAACATCTCAGAAGGCAGCCGCACTCCCCTGTCTGCCCACACCGCCACACCGCTACCCTTCTTTGAGGGCTGCGGTGGTCTTTGGAGGCTCCCAGTTGCGGATGTCGTCGAGACCCGTCGTCTCAATGAACAGGCCGCAGCCAACACAAAGGGACACCAATGGCGTGCTCATGTAGGGGTTCTGTGACAGTTCCAGGGGGGTTCAGGATCACGCCATGCGAGTTGTTTTTCAGTTGTCGCGCTCCGGTGCGCTGTGCGTTCCTGTGCGGCGGATATCTGTTTTGGTTAGCAATCTGCCGCCCCTCGTTAGGATCAGAGATGTTTTTTTTCTGCCGCCCTCGTTTGTCTTCTTCTTCCTCCTCCCCTTCTTCTTGCAGCCTTGCAGCCTTGCAGCCCCCCCCCCCCCTCCCCCGCCGCCTTTTTCATAGCTGCGCGTGCATACTCCCCCCCCCCCCCCCCCCAACCTTGCCGTGTCTCAGATCAGGGCAATTCCTAACTATCGACTCATCGACCCACCAAAAACCGGCTTCCCCCCCCCACTTTTTCCATCGACCCATCGACCCACCGAATTTCTGGGTCGGTGGGTCGATGGGTTCATGGGTTGAGGGGATCGCCCCGTCAACCCATCGACCCGTCAACGCATCAACCCACCGACTTTGGTCAGGGGCTTGACATGACATGAATCCTGTCAACCTGTAAACAGATGTTCACTACCGTGGCCTCCGGCGGCTGGGGGGCTCCCCCCCAGACCCCCCTGTGGCGTGTCTTTGCGCGACAATTTATCGTCACATCGGGTAGGGTCTGACCACTCAGGATGCAGCCCATTTCACGAATCTGCACCCGCCATAAATTCGCTACCGTGGCCTCCGGCGGCTGGGGGGCTCTGCCCCCCCAGACCCCCCCTGTGCCCTATGTTTGTCCCATGAGTTCATCACGCAGCTGTTTCAAGTGGAGTCCCAAAAAGTGCAAGCCCTGTGGGTCGATGCTACGTCATCGTCTGTCATGCTGCCCACCCCGTCAATCATGGGGAGGTCCTGCACCCCAAGGAAGTTGCAGATGCAATGGGCTCGAAGAAAACACGGGCCACCATGGAGCTGCTAGCTGAGCGCGCACGTTTCGCGCGAAGCGCGCGAAAAAATATGTACCCCCCTTTTTGACAGTCTTTGCCCAGCTCCCCCCCTTTTTCCTCCCATCGACCCAGTTTTCCCCCGACCCTGAAAAGTTAGGAATACCCCTGGTCTCAGATGCACAGTTGTCGCTTGGCAACGTTGTTCGTCTCATCATTCAGTGGATGCCTCCGCTCTGTGCCAAAGTGTGTCAGGGTTGCAGCTTATATTGTGAGGCGGCTCACTGTTCTGCACTTCAAAGCGAATGCCCCCTGCAGGAGGAGTGTCCTCCCCCCAGACGATGCATCAGCCAGGTGTCCATGCAAAGGCAGGCTATCAGGAACTGTGAGGCGAGGCCACACGGTGCATTCGGGTGTGCTCTGTATGAGCACAGCCTTGTGTGGGCGAACGGCGTGCATGTGTGCAGTGATATCTCTTGTCATCAGCAGGCCTACGTGTTGTATTCTGGCACGAAAATCGTACTCCTTTCGCTTTATTATAGACACCCTGTCCAGCAACTGTGGGAGAACAGTTCCGGACTACTTTTTGTTGAGCGCACACTTGCTGTCTCAAGGCTGTGTTGAGGCCCTGTGAAGTGTCATGAGGTGCTAATCCAAAGCTTCAGTCGTACGATTTCCTTCGTTACTTCGCGACTTCGCTACGCTTCGTCGCTCGTAACCAGGGCGTTCGCTACTGAGCGAAGTTGGGCCAACTTCGCCTAAATAAATAAATGTTCGGATTTACTTCGCCCCAACTTCGCCCAAGGGGGCGAAGTTGGATAAAAAAATTCTGGGCTCGGCCCCCACCCCCCGAAGGGGGGTGGGTGGTGAAAGAGCCCACGGGATCACGAGCCTCAGGGGATGGGGAATGCTCGAAGAAGGAAGTGTCAGAAGGAGACCACAACTGCCTTCCCCAAAGTACGATGTATTGCTCCGCCCAGACCCCCCTGTGGCGTATGTCTGGTGCCCAAGTCCTTTCAAGTTGCATGAATCTATCCATCCGCAATGAACAGATGTTCACTACCGTGGCCTCCGGCGGCTGGGGGGCTCCGCCCCCCAGACCCCCTGACAGCCGAACTGTGTGGCACAGCGGTCCCTGCCGATCCACGCGTTTCGCTCATAAGCAAGGCTATTAGTGTCTTCGGAGGTACTAACAGCCTTGCCAGAAGTGCAGTGATCTGCCCTCTCAAGGAGAGGTAGCCAATGTGTACCTCTCGAGGGGGCGCGAAGCGCCCCCGAGGGACGCCTCCCCGACGAAATCGTACTCCTTTCGCTATAATAAGAGAAACACCCTGCCCAGCAACTGCAAAAAGGCAGATCCGGGCTACTTTTTGTTGAGCGCACACCGACGGATAAAAAAATTTCCCGAATTCCCAAAACCCTAAAACCCTGTGCCTGGAATTTTGACCGAGTTAGATAAAATTTTCAGTGCAATCCTTCAGCACCTCCCCCCTAGATTTTTAGGTTTTCTTGACCCAATGGTCGAAATCTGCGACATAGTGGAAATCCCGGGGACATGTCGAATTCGAAATTTTTGGGTCAAGAAACCCCAGGGGGACCCTTTGGTTTCACCCCCTGCTGGGGGGCCTGGTGGGCGTTCAGGTGTGCTGAGACCCTTTGGGTTCTGACAGAGTGCAGCAATGGTAATCAACCGTCGTGAACGTACTTTCGTGCCGGCATGGCTATCCATGCGCACCGTGGCATGTCGCCGCATCCGTTCCGATCAACAAGTGCCAGAGGTAAATCAGGAGTCCTGGTCCAGTGCAGGCACCTGCGCTGCAGATACCCAAGGGACTGTTGTCCACAAAAATGCACACGCAAGGACATCAACTGACCGAGGCAATGCACCTCGCAGCCTATCGATTCGATTCGGGGCACCAAGCCTCACGAGCTGGTCACGCGATACCAGGTTACTCTGCGTGGCATATTCCGTGCAGCCGAAATGGCTTGGGCAGCAGTGCACAGGAACTTCTGCTGCACTGCGACAGGACAACCCAAGCACCTGCCGCGTACATCCGGAGGTGAAGTTGGATGAGGAAGATCAGTGGCTTCTGGGAGGAAGAGGGCGACCGCGTCCACGTCGCGGATACCACACTCAGCACACGAGCGGGCGTTGCCTGAAATCCCCCATGTGTAAACAGGGGAAATCGGCCTTTGAGGGAATCCTGGTCAGGAATAAAAATTTCCACACATATTTTTCGACTTCCTGAGGCCAAAAACCGGTGTTCCTGGACCCAGATGTGACATCTGGATGACATAATAAAAATCCAGAGTGCCTTAGAGGCGCGCGGGACATTTTTTTGGGGATCGTGGCTGGGGACCCCCTATTTTGGGGGATTTCCCGTAGGTGGAAAATGTCGATTTTCCAATTTTAGATCATTCTGGGGGCACCTGCGGGGCCATATTTTGCATTTTCAGACAGGGGACCTATACCCTACAAACCCGATTTTCGGTTTTTTTGACCATTTTTTGCCTTGTGCGAAAACGTGATATTTTTTGGACAAAATTCCAGGCACAGGGTTTAAATAAAACTTCGCCCACCCCACACGGGAGCGGTGGGCGATAGCGAACGCCCTGCTCGTAACTAGTCAGAAAAAAATCGTTCGAAATCATCATACAAGATGGTCACGTGTCGTTGTGCCGATACCTCAGGTCCCTGGCCCGACCCTTGTGGAAATCTCAGCCAGATTCAACGGGAGGCAGACTGTGCCGAAGTTCACTGGGTTCTGGGTGTGCGACAGACAGCGGTCCACCTCTGCAGGCAGGTGGCCTGGTCCTGTGCGTCCCGTGGTCTGCGTAGAGGGTCAGAGGCAGCGGGGTCTCTTGTTCTGATGCAGATCAGGGAAGGCGACAGCAACAACGTCGCTGTCGCGGCGCAGCGGGGCAGAAGCGTAGATGAAGGCGTCTGGGTCGGCACGCACAGCCGCCAGCACCACCTCCTTGTCGCAGCACAGCGCTGTGGGGGCGAACTTCAGGGCACAACCCTCCTGGCGCACAGCCGCCAGCACCACCTCACGCTTGTTCCACAGTGTGTGGTCGGCGAAGCGCAGCGCACTGCCGCAGCTCGTCACGGCTGCGAGGACCACCTCCTCGTTACCACAGAACACAGGATCGGCGAACTCCAGAGCACCGCCGTGTGCACGAGCTGCATGAAGCACAACCGACCTGTCGCTTCGCAGTGAAGGGTCAGCGTACTGCAGCGCCCTCCCGTCCTGCAACACGGCCGCCAGTTGAAGCTCCTTGTCACGGCACAGTGAAGCACTGGCGTGGCGAAGAGCGCACCCGCACTTGCGGACGGCTGCAAGCATGAAGTCTCTGTTGCTGACGAATGAAGGGTCGGCGTAGCGAAGAGCACCCCCGTCAGTGTGTGTGGCTGCGATCACCACCTCCTCGTCCTCCTGGAACGTCACGCCAGCATAGTGCAGTGCAGACTCTGAGGACTTCACAGCAGCAAGCACGACCTCACGATCCTTGCGCAGGTTGTCTGAAGCATACTGAAAAGCATATCCATTCTTCCGCATGGTTGTGAGGACCACATCTCTGTTGCTGCGGATCGACTCATCACAGTACTTCAAGGCATACGGGTCCTGTGCCACCGCAGCAAGCTGCACCTCCCTGTCGCTGGACACATTAGTTGGGTTTGAACCGAACGAGGTCCGACCCCGGCCCGTCGGCCACAGGTCCGAGCTAGCCTGTCGAGCAGGCTATCCAGCGTCCGTCCGGCATGCGTGTGTGGGGGTGGGGAAGGGAAAAGACACACGGGACACACACCGGTGTTAGATTTAAAAATGGAAGCTAGAAGGGCACACACCACAGGACGGCAGGGGGCTGATGGCAGCCCCCTACCCGCCCCCTCAGACGGAGTGAAGAAGTGTAGCTAAGCTACTAGCAAACGAATGCCCGGAGGCCTCTCAAGCAGTGTGACTAGCAATTGCCTCGTAACCTGCGAGCCGACGAGCGCCAGCTGTTGCGTGCACCACGGTAAAAGGGAAATCACAAACACCACAACATCAATAACGCTCAAAGCTGCGAAAAAGGGCCCCCCGCTGTATTGAAATAGGGCACGCAGCGGAAAAATGAACGGATCTTCGCCGGTCTCTACCCTCACCGTTACCGGGGTTCGCCACGTGGAGGCGCCCGTTCAAAAGGTTCACCCCTCCCTGTCGCTGGACACAGAGGGGTCGGCGTACCTCAAGGCACATCCCTGCAGCTTGACACACTGCAGCACGAAGTCTCTGTTGGTGCGAAGCGAGGTGTCTGCTTCTTCGAGCACATCTGGGTCACGCCGGACACCTGCCAGCACCACCTCCTCGTCCTTCTTCAGGTGTGAGGGTGCACAGCCCAGTGCACAGTAGTGATGACCCCACTCTGATCTGCTGTGCATCGCAGCGAGCACCACCTCCCTGTCGCCCTGCAGGGAAGGGTCGACGTGTTCGAGTACAGGAGGGTAGGTCTCGACTGCTGCAAGGATAAGGTCTCGGTCTTGGCGAAGCGGCACATCTGAGCACGGCTCCTCCGCCTTGGGGACGTGCTGCAACACGCCACCGTGCCACAGCACAGCCTCGCGTTGGAACTCCGCATCCTGAAGCAGTGCGGATGATGCGTACATGAAGTTGCCTCCCCACTGACGCACGGCAGTCAGCATCACCTCCCTGTCGTCACAGAGGACTTCGGAACTCTCAACCGCGTAATCTAACCGCATGGCACGTAGAACCACCTCCTTGTCGTTGCGCAGTGCAGCACTTGCGTGCCTCAAGCCAGCACCTGCCGCCATGACCACCTGCCTGTCGTTGCGGAGGGACTCACAGGCGTACTGGGGTGCATTAAAGTCGATGCTGTGGACAGCCGCCATGACGACCTCCCTGTCTGCCTGCAGCGCTGCATCGACATGCTTGAGTGCATCACCCCAGCGCTGCACAAGAGTGAGGACGAAGGGTTTGTTGCTGAGCAGGGCAGGTGATGCATGCATCAAGGCATCAGAAAGGCTCTTGGCAGCTTGCAGGACTATGTCCTCGTCCCCACGCAGGTCTTCGGAAGCGTGCTGAAGTGCACCAGGGAAGCTCCGCACCGCTGCAGTGACGATGTGTTTGTCACTGCGGAATGACTCATCGAGGTGCTCCAACGCATTGCCGTCGTACCGCACCATCGCAAGCGCCACATCACGCAGACCCCGTGCCCAGGCAGGTATGGTCTTCACGTCAAAGTCAGAAAAACGCCTTTGCTTCTGCAACACCTTCACGAAGCGAGCACCTGTGAGGGCGACGTCGATGGAGCACCCGTGGGAGACAGGTGCGGCACCGGAGAGAGGGGTGCTGTCGTCGAGCACCACCCCATCCACCGAGAGCTCCACGTCCTCGGGAAGCGCGTCGGGAGGGGACCCGAGCACCACGTCGAGTGCGTTTGCCTTGAGATGAACCGGGGTGTCGCCCTCCCCGATGTGCACCGCATGCTGCTCCCCACACAGCCTGTCCTTCAGGAACACCTCCATTCCTTCTCCTGACATCCTTCGTCTTCCCTGTGTGTCTGGCGGTGGTGGTGCGGTGTGTGGCGAAGTCACGGGGCAGTGCAACCACTGCAACCCCAAGAGCACAACCCCTCCTTGTGGGCGTGGGGTGGGGTGGTGTGCACAACACACACAAGCGAGGGGAGTGATGGGCAGGGGCTGGGGTGGGTGGGGGTCAGCCTCTTGGGTACTTGTGTTGTCCACACGGCGAGAGAGGGAGGAGTGGGCACGTCGCGGCATCTATCGCCACTCGCTATGAAGGCTGTGCGTGGTCCGGCCCGGCCTTGGGGCATGTGTGCTGCACTCAGACAGCTTATTCAAGTGAGGTGGAGACCCGAATCAAGGCTGTTTCGCAGGCAGACTGTGCCGAAGTTCACTGGGTTCTGGGTGTGCGACAGACAGCGGTCCACCTCTGCAGGCAGGTGGCCTGGTCCTGTGCGTCCTGTGCTTCCCGTGCTCTGCGTAGAGGGTCAGACGCAACGGCGTCTCTTGTTCTGATGCAGCTCAGGGAAGGCGGCAGCAACGACGTCGCTGTCGCGGCGCAGCGGGGCAGAAGCGTAGATGAAGGCGTTTGGGTCGGCACGCACAGCCGCCAGCACCACCTCCTTGTCGCAGCACAGCGCTGTGGGGGCGTACTGCAGGGCACGTCCCTCCTGGCGCACAGCCGCCAGCACCACCTCACGCTTGTTCCACAGTGTGTGGTCGGCGAAGCGCAACGCACTGCCGCAACTCGTCACGGCTGCGAGGACCACCTCCTCGTCACCACAGAACACAGGATCGGCGAACTGCAGAGCACCGCCGTGTGCACGAGCCGCTTGAAGCACAACCGACCTGTCGCTTCGCAGTGAAGGGTCAGCGTACTGCAGCGCCCTCCCGTCCTGCAACACGGCCGCCAGTTGAAGCTCCTTGTCACGGCACAGTGAAGCACTGGCGTGGCGAAGAGCGCACCCGCACTTGCGTACGGCTGCAAGCATGAAGTCTCGGTTGCTGAGGAAGGAAGGGTCGGCGTAGCGAAGAGCATACCCGTCAGTGTGTGTGGCTGCGAGCACCACCTCCTCGTCCTTCCGGAATGTCACGTCAGCATAATCGAGTACACCATCCGAGGACTTCACAGCAGCAAGCACGACCTCCCGATCCTTGCGCAGGTTGGATGAAGCATACTCCAAAGCATCACCATCCTTCCGCACGGCTGTGAGGACCACATCTCTGTTGCTGCGGGTCAACTCATCACAGTACTTCAAGGCACACGGGTCCTGTGCCACCGCAGCAAGCTGCACCTCTCTGTCGCTACGAACAGAGGGGTCGGCGTACTCCAAGGCAAGTCCCTGCAGCTTGACACACTGCAGCATGAAGTCTCTGTTGGTGCGAAGCGAGGTGTCTGCTTCTTCGAGCACATCTGGGTGCCACCGGACACCTGCCAGCACCACCTCCTCGTCCTTCTTCAGGTGTGAGGGTGCACAAGCCAGTGCAGAGGAATGACCCCCCTGTGGTCTAACGACGTGGCCACACGCTCTGCTGCGCATCGCAGCGAGCACCACCTCCTTGCCACCCTGCAGGGAAGGGTCAGCGTGTTCGAGTGCACCAGGGTCGGTCTCGACTGCTGCAAGGATAAGGTCTCGGTCTTGGTAAAGCGGTACATCTGAGCGCGGCCCTTCCGGCTCGGGGACATGCCCGAACGCCGCACCCTGCCACAGCACAGCCTCGCGTTGGAACTCCGTGTCGTGGCGCAGTGCGGAAGATGCGTTTCTGAAGGCATGCCCCCACTGACGCACGGCCGTAATCATGACCTCCCTGTCGTCACGCAGTGATTCCGAAATGCAACATCTGGCAAGCCTGCCCATGCGTATGGCACGTAGAACAGTCTCCTTGTCGTTGCGCAGTGCAGCACTTGCGTGCCTCAAGCCAGCACCTGCCGCCATGACCACCTGCCTGTCGTTGCGGAGGGACTCACAGGCGTACCGCAGTGCATCACACGCGAATTGCACAGCCGCCATGACGACCTCCCTGTCGGCCTGCAGCGCTGCATCGACGTACTGGAGTCGGTAACCATCGCGCTGCACAAGAGTGAGGACGAAGGGTTTGTTGCTGAGCAGCGCAGGTGATGCATGCATCAAGGTACTGCGATCGCTCTCAGCAGCTTGCAGGACTACAGCCTTGTCCCCACGGAGTTCTTCGGAGGCGTGTTGAAGTGCATCACAGTTGCATCGCACCGCTGCAGTGACGATGTGTTTGTCACTGCGGAATGACTCATCGAGGTGCTCCAACGTCATGCCGTCACACTGCACCATCGCAAGCGCCACATCACGCAGACCCCGTGCCCAGGCAGGTATGGTCTTCATGTCAACCTCAGAGTCACCCGTGTTGTCGCGCAAGTGATCCTCCAACACCTTCACGAAGCGAGCACCTGTGAGGGCGACGTCGATGGAGCACCCGTGGGAGACAGGTGCGGCACCGGACAGAGGGGTGCTGTCGTCGAGCACCACCCCATCCACCGAGAGCTCCACGTCCTCGGGAAGCGCGTCGGGAGGGGACCCGAGCACCACGTCGAGTGCGTTTGCCTTGAGATGAACCGGGGTGTCGCCCTCCCCGATGTGCACCGCATGCTGCTCCCCACACAGCCTGTCCTTCAGGAACACCTCCATTCCTTCACCCGACATCCTTCGGAGTCACTGTCTGCTGGTGGTGTGGTGCGGTGTGTGGCGAAGTCACGGGGCGGTGCAACCACCACAATCACATACCGTATACGTAAATATTATGGAACGAAAAAAATCTGGAACGCCAACCCACCAGCGTTCCAAAATATTTACGTTCCATATTATTTACGTTCCATAATATGTACGGAGGATCCTTGAAATCGGTAGTGGACAGTAGCGGACAGGGCGGACATTTCCTTGTGGAAAAAGTGCCCAAAAACCAGACAAATGAATCGCCCAACTGAATCGTGCTAGCTAAACTCCGGAAAGAAGTGTCTTTTTTCGTTGAACGCAGCGGTGAACGCAGCGGTTATGTCTGGTTTCTTAGAACACTTAACGTGTATGCAAAAAAAAATTCGAAAAGGTCCCTGGTGTTGCTGAAAGTGCTTCGCATGATGTGCGCACGAACTACGCACAAGTACGCACGAACTACGCAATATGGCCTCGTAATGTCACTTTTTTATTTTGTACTGGGGCGGGACCAGTAATTAGCTCAAAAAGGCTGAAAAAATGCCGAAAATTTTCGAATCCCAGTCAGGGACCACTCTGAATCACCTGTATCGTGCAAAGAAACGGGTTTGTTTGCCGGAAAATCACAATGTGTGCCCTCCACAGGCCCCCCTACCCCCCGAGTACTCGGGGGGTAAGGGGGTATGAGGGGGGGGTGGTTTCACCCAATTGGTGTTCCCAGTAAGAGGTGTAAATGGACACCCCATGGCCAAAACGACCCCACTGCGATCCGCACAGATCCCAAACGTTCCAAATAACGGGTTTTTGGAACACCCAAGGAGGGGTCCCGCTGGGTGGGCTGGTGTGGTTGCCTCTCAGTCACATCCTATGACCAGCCCCTGGGCCAGACTCACGTTTCACGGACGAAGCTTGACAGCTCGACCACAGAAATGACCCCACTACGATCCGCACAGATTCCAAATAGTCAAAGGAACAGGGTTTTGCAACACCCGAGTAGGGGGCTCCTTTAGGGGGCGTTTTGGTACAATCTCGGCTCTGTAGTGATAAGGGGTTCCGCAGGCAGTGTCCTTAGCCTTCAGCCACTGTCAAGTAAGCCCATTCTATGGCTTGTCTTGAGGGTGCGTTGTCATCTGTTGGTCCCAGGTACAGACAAACAAACGCTGCAGCTAGGCGAGGGCTGACTGATGTGTCTTCCGACGTTCAAGACTTCGGACAACCTAGTTTGGTGAGTCTCGAGCCAGGCTCCTAGGGCCTCCAGAGACAGGTCCTTCCACAGCAGTCAGAAGGATGACTTCCTGCAAACCAGAGGGCCTGGGTGGATATTTGGGCCACATGGAGGCCCCCTACATCAGGAAATGGGCACCACAAGGTCTGGGACGAGGCCGGTGGTAGTGTTGGTGCAGTCTGGGCTCTGTATTGGAGGTAGCGTGTTTCCCACAGGAGAGAATAAAAAAGTGGCATTATTGCTTACGCACAATGTACGCACAAACTACGCAAAACTACGCACGAACTACGCAATTTGGGCCTTTCAGCAACACCAGTCCCCCTTACAGAATTAGCCTTTTTTCAAAAAATCGGAAAATTTCGGACCGCAATTTGTACCCAAGAAAGTGCCGAATTTTCGGACTTGGTCCGATTTGAACGATTTCCGTGCCTCTTGCAACCCCCATGAGGGGGGGCTGCTGTTTCGGGTTCTTCCGGTGGCACATGCTGGGGTGTCAGGACAGGTAATCCTGCTCGCTGTACCCGGTGATCCCTGACGCAGCCAGGAAGTGGAGAGCCTTGGAACCCTGGTTGAGGCCTGTAACACCCGGCCTTCCTGCCACTTGTGGCATTGTGGAGTGGAGGTGGTTATGGAGAAGGTTCTCTCTCCGTCCGGTCAAGCACAACCGTCCTCTCCAGCCAGGGGTCATCTACTTTCCAAACAAGGGCCAGGAACATGCTCAAACAAACTAATTGATCAGAAAATCTGGCTTGCCGTGGAATCATTGAGCAAAATTTGGGGAGTGATTGGTGCCCCATTGCTGCATATGACATGTCCATTTTTGACGATTTTTGGGCAGAATTTGGTGCGTGGGACCTTTCGATTTTCATGAATTTTCGGAATTTCGTGGGGACCGGTACCCCATTTGAGGGCCAAAAATCTCATTTCCGAGGCCTGGGAATGGTCGCAGTGGCCTCAGATGTCCAAAAACGTTCAATTGACCTCTCCTCGAAAAAAAATTCGAAAGGTCCCCCCTACTGGCACCCCGGATTAGGACATGTCTCTGGGGGTGTCCGGGGGCATTTTTGGCCCATTTTTGGCTGGGGAAAATGGGCCATTTTTCACGATTTTTTCGGTTTTTTGTCCGGACCGGCACCGCATTTGAGGGGCCAAAATCTGATTTCCGAGGCTCGGGAATGGTCGCAGTGGCTTCATTTGGCCAAAAACGTTCAATTTACCCTTCTCCAAAAAAAAATTCGAAAGGGCCCCCCTACAAATCGCCGGTCTTAGGAGCAAAAAATTTGGGCACCCAGGGGGTCTTCGCTCCGGGTCAATTTGGGTCAACTTGGGTCAATTTGGGTCACCCTGGGGTTTTTCACCTTAGGAAAATGGGGGGCTTCGCTCCGGGTCAATCTGGGTCAGCTTGGGTCAGTGACCCGGAGCGAAGCCCCCCCTTAGGTGACCAAAAATAGGTGAAAATTTTTGCCTATTTTCCCTTGTGTCAAACTTGGAGTCTGACCCAAAAATCGGAATCTGTGACCCATGGTTTATATCAGGGGATAAGATAGGTCTGGTTTTCCGGTTTTCAAAACCAGGGTTTCCCGGTTCCCGGTTTTCTGAAAAAAAAAAAAAAGGCCGGTCTCATTTTTGGCGTTTTTTTTGTAACTTTGGGACAGTAAAACAGTCAGAAAAAACGCCAGAAAAAAATAGAAAGTGACCCCATCGTGATCCGCACGGAGCTCAAATAGTCCAAAGAAGGCAGAGAAGCGGAGAAGAAAAAATGGACCTAGCGGGTGGCCCGGTGGGGCCCGGTGGGTGGTGATGCCCTCGTCATGCAGGTCTCTTCTGTTTTGAAGTTTCGAGATCCTCCATTGTGTGATGGTCCCGCAGAACTGGCACAGAACCGTCCTCCGTAGGGATCACACCGAGCCTTCACATGTCAGGTGTCTGACTGGTGGCACCCACGACACACCCACACCCCCACGCGCCTGCAGGCATACTGTAAGAAGATATGTCAAAGCGGAGAGCGCATCAGGCCCAGCTGGGCGCGTTTGGCTTTGCATCGCAGAGGGCGGTGCGGGGGACGGTGCAGGAGGTGGGCGGGCCGCAGTATCACACTGGGTATGACCAGTGGAAGGCGGGCAAGTACCCCGGGCAAGACCGATATGCCAACTTGCACGCCTTCCTCTGCAACCAGTGCTCGATCCGCGGCTTCAGCAACCACCAAGCCGCCTCAAACAGGCACCTTGTCGCGCTGTGCAAGGCATTCGATGCTCTTGCTCGCGCGGACGACGAGGTGGCACCTCATATGAGGAAGCCCCTGAGTAGCCTCGTCAAACTGGCAAAGACAAAGGCAGACGAAATGCCGTTGGTGGAGAGCGAGGCCGTGCCGGCGCCTGCCCCGACACAGCAGGCCCCAGCCCTCGTCGCAGATCTTGCGATTGCACGGCAAGTTGAGGTCGAGATGGCAGCTGATGATAATGCGGAGAGATCAGCTGAAGCTCTGGAGGCCGCGATCGCCAATGAGCGCCAACGCGCGAGGGGCTACACCACCACCCCCGTGCGCAACTCCAACGACTGCCTGTACCCTTCCCTCCACAAGCACGAGGTCTACGCCTACGTGGAGGCAAAGTTGATGGCGCAGTACGCGGGGCCCGTCGGCTTGGATGCGCCTGCCGAGCCCTTCCCCCGCGCCAGCGAGATGGTGCATGTCCCGGAGGACATCCAGGGGGACAGCCGGGTGATGGGAATGCTGCGCGAATCCCACGCGTGGGCAAAACCCACACCCGAGGGGCTGGCGTGCCGCGCTTGCTTTGACGCAAGCAAGCGCGGTGTCTTCGTCGGGCGGTGCCTGCCATGGAATGAGGTGAAGAGCCGCTTCACCTCCCGCGCGAAGGAGCACACCGAGGCAACGAGACAGAAGCACACCGAGAAGTGGGCACAGTGGCTGGCAAGAGAAGACTCGGTGCGCCGACATGGGACTGCAGGAGAGATCCGCTCCACAGCTCACCAGAGGGCCTGGGTCAACTCTAAGGTGAAGCAGCTTCAGAACACCGAGATGCTCTGCCGCCTGCTGCACGACGTACAGTACTGTTGCAGCAACAACGAAGCCCTCACGACGACCCTCGCATCCCTCCGCGTGCGTGACAGCTACACTTCCCCAGAAGTAAAGTCTTTCAATGCTACATACCACAACCTCACCTCGAACACAATCTACGACGAAGTAGTGGGTCTGATGGCAAGCCACGCCATGGCGGAAGTGAAGCACAAGATTGAAAGATCCCCGTTCGTATCCATCATCACGGACGAGACGCAGGATGTGACACGCCAATCGCAATTTTGCATCCTGATCCGGGTCATCGACCCAACCACCTTTGATACCAACGAACTGTTCTGGCGCATGACTCCGCTGAACACATCACAGACTGCGACAAACATCACAGATTTCTTGATTCAACAACTCGACGACCTTGGCGACGGTTTCTGGAACAAGATGCTTGCGTTTGCGTCGGATTCGTGCAACACCATGGGCGGGAGTCGTAAGGGTGTTCAGTTGCAGGTGAAGGTACGGAAAGCACCGTACTCCTTCTGGGCGGCTTGTCGGGCGCATGCACTCAATCTTGTTGCGATGCACACTGCCAAGGACCACCCTGTCATCCGCGCAAGCTACGACCTTGTCTCCAGCACGTTTGCCTTGCTGTACAGGGGTGCTGGGAATGGCACAGGCAAACTCCGGTGCTTTCGGGAATGCATGTCCGCTTTGGAGAGGATCGATGGCTTCGGGTTCTGGCGTGAGCGCGACTTGTGCAGTGTTGGAGACACCCGCTGGTGTTCGCATGAGCGTTGTGCGCAGAGTCTGACTGACTGCCTCAAAGGGGTGGTCATGTGTATCAACAAGCTGGATCATGAGAAGGCAGTTGCCCTGCGTGCGGTGTACCAGGAGAGCAGCACCCTCGTCGGGTTATTCCTGATGCGGGAGGTGATGCACTGTCTTGGCGCCTTCTCGCGGTGCATACAGCATGCAAGCCTGTGTTTCGGTGATCTCCCTCGCATCGCGACACACTATGCATGCAAGATCGGAAAGCTGTTAGAACGACCCGACCTGTCTCCGACCTACGCATCCTGCTGGATACTGATCAATGACGCCCGGCCTTCTTGCCCTCCCATCACGGAGGAGTTCGTGGCACAGTATCACGAGCAGTACGCAAAGCCCTACCTCCGTACCCTGAAGGAGGAGATCGAGGGGCTGATGGATGACTTCGGGGTGCTTGCAGCATTCTCTGTGTATGATCCCTGGTGCCCCGACTTCGACAACGCAGCAGCAGCGGCACAGAAGCTCAAAGCACTTTGCGATCATTTCTGCGAGCCCAAGGTGATGACATTTGAGGATGCCGACGGGGTGCAGAAGGAGACGGAACCGAGTGCACCGTACTTCCCGGCCGAAGAGCGGGGTCTGCTGGAGTTGGAGCTGGCCAACGTGCGAATGAAGCTGAAGGAGACCGCACAAACACAGGAGGATACCCGCAGCCGCAGATTCAGCACTCTCATCAAAGCATTCTTGAAGAATCAGCTGAACCGTCTCGCCTTCCCGCACACCTCGCGTCTCCTGCAGATTGTGCTGACCATCCCCTTGTCGACAAGTAGTGCTGAGCGGATGTTCTCCAAGCTCCGCATCATCAAGAACAGGCTCAGCAACCGTATGGGCGACGCCAAGCTGCAGAACACGCTGGCCATCTGTATGGAGGGTAGTGTCACTCCGGACGGGATTCCGGAAGCGGCGCTCCGTCAGTACGTGGACGCATTCACATCGGAAGAACGAAAGCTCAGCTACTGTCCCTTCGGGGAGCTGCGGGCGGCACAGCAACACGCCACTGCTGTTCGGCAGAGCCTGGCACAACCATGGTGGGTGTGATCCTGAGTCGGTTGGTGCCGGGGCTCGTGCGCCCCCCCCCCTAGGGGGGGTCAAATGGGGGTGACAAACACGATTTTTCAAAAAACCGGCGCAGAGGCCCCAAAGCCCCCGTAAACCCTCCAAACCCCCCCAGATCGGTCCGGAAACCCATCGAACCCCACTTTTCCACCATTCCGGGCACCTCAGGTGCCCGAATTGGGGTACCTAAATTTTGTGCCACCGTTTGGTACCGGACAGTGCCACTGTGTGGGAGGTTGGAAAAGAAAATGCCCCAACACACCACATCTGAGGGTTGCAATGCATGTTGCTTGCCAACCACGTCATCCGGTGGGTGTCAGGCGCTATGTAGGTGGCATGAGCCAGGTCTTCGATGTGTTCTGGCTTGTATATGTACCTCCCTGCCTGCGGCACAGGCACTGCCTTTGTCCCCCACACCAGCCACAGAGAGCGTATTGTACTCGGTCCACGGTTGCTGATTCATTGTGATGCGTTGTATCCTCGAGTGAACGTCACACACTAGTGGCACCACCACCCGCCATCCGAGAGCTGTATTGACTTTGCGCCCTTCCGTTGCATTCACCTCGCCACGCATATTGCACCGTTCAGTACCAGTGCTCTTGGGCCAGGCAAAGTAGACCGCAGCAACTACCAATTCTGGCACAATGGGTACCACGACAGCGCACTTCGTGTGTTCCCGGAATGTACAGCTCGTGTTGCAACAGTCGTTGTCAACACATCCCGGTTGTGGAGCACTGCTGCACAGGAATCACACGACCATCTGGACTTGTTCCGTACCTACAGGCAGCCTCCCGGTGCATGGTGGCAGGGAGGTACATATACAAGCCAGAACTCATCGAAGACCTGGCTAATGCCACCTACATAGCGCCTGACACCCACCGGATGACGTGGTTGGCAAGCAACATGCATTGCAACCCTCAGATGTGGTGTGTTGGGGCATTTTCTTTTCCAACCTCCCACACAGTGGCACTGTCCGGTACCAAACGGTGGCACAAAATTTAGGTACCCCAATTCGGGCACCTGAGGTGCCCGGAATGGTGGAAAAGTGGGGTTCGATGGGTTTCCGGACCGATCTGGGGGGGTTTGGAGGGTTTACGGGGGCTTTGGGGCCTCTGCGCCGGTTTTTTGAAAAATCGTGTTTGTCCACGTAAAAGGGTGGCATTTGACCCCCCCTAGCCCCCCCCCCCCCTCCCCGCCGGCTCACTCCGCCGCCCCCCCCGCCCCCGTCCTCCTCCCTTCCTCTCTGCTTCCCCCTCCCCTGACCTCTTGCCCCGCCCCTTAGAGCATTGTTGTTTGTGTTGTGCATGTCTTTGTGCTAAGAGTTCGTAGAAGAAAAAGTAGAACCTGCTGCGCTTGCCCCACCAAGCAGCCTCAGTACGACAGGACGCGCGCAGGCACCGGGCCTCTCAGATTCTGGGAGGGTTTGCGCGGGTCGCGCGCGCCGAAGGCGCGCGCGAAAAATTTTCAAAACCAGAAAAACCGGGAAACGGCGCCAGAAAAAAAGTCTATCTTATACCCTGGTTTATATGGGCAAACCTGAAAATTTCCGACTTTTTCCCCAATTTTTCCCACTTCCTGGCCATACCTTTCCCGACCCAAAATCAAACAAATGCAGCGGAAAATGGCCAAAAATAGGCCAAAAAACCCCAAATTTTTTTCCGGGGGGCTTCGCCCCCCGGACCCCCCTTGCGTGGGGGGCTTCGCCCCCCACGCCACACGCACCTCCCGGCCGGGGGCCGGTTCGGTCGTCGTCGGCTGCGCTCAAAGGGCGTGCGGTAGCCGACGCCCTTTTGTGCTCGCCTCCTCCTCCCACACTTCAGTATGACGTTTAGGTGCGTCGGTGTTCCTGCTTTGTTCTTCTGTTGACTGGGACGGGCCAGTCCTCGTGGGTTGCCGACCGGTGTGTCCTCCCCTGGGATCCCCTCCTCCCCCCACCACTTGCATCTGGTTCAGCTTCAGTGAGAGCTGAGCGGGAGCCATACTTGCTCTCGGTGACCAATTGTCCGCAGTCCTACATCATGACGAGTTTGGTAATGCCCAGTCGCAGCCATCCCCCGTCCCAGGTGTTCTGCCGTGGGGCAGCTCACCATCTGCTGTGGTCACACACCAGTGAGCAGGCCCTGTCAACGAAATCGATGTGACTGCTCTTGCCGCAGGGCAACGGAGGTGGGCCTGCATTGCATCCTGTTGCCGCTCAGTTCTGTTCCCACCGGAGATTCTTGTTGCGCCGCAGATCGAACAGTCTTTCGTGTCGTCGGCGCCGATCTTGTATAAAACGTAGGCAGTAGGCTGCTGTGGGTGACCTGCAGGTTACCCGTCCCTTTCGTGCAGGCAGCGCCAGAGGTGCGATGTTTTTATGGGAACACGGCAGCTGCCCCGCACTCCATTCTGCTCTCTTGTCTGCTGTTTATGTTGAACAAGGTCTGGCTGCCAGTGATCTCGCTGGGGGTCGGGCAAACCAAAAAAGAGGTAGGGCACAGGGTGGGCCGAGCTCGCGAGAAAAAAGGTGCAGCCCAACCCCGCCCCGACTTCCCGTGGTATGATGCAAACAGGATCGAATACACGACCACAGAACATTTTCCCCCAATTCGAGAGGCACCGGATGTTGCTGCCTTTGGTCGTCGCCTGCTGGATCAAAAATCAGGAATCCAGGGGATCTTGGATTGCCTTTGAGTACTTGCAAAACTGCAATCCCGAGAAACTTTGCCAGCTAGTGTTCAGGAACGGCAGCAAATCTCATGGCTTGCATCGCTTTGTGGATGGTGTGCGATGATCAATCCCATACACGCAAGGACTTGGTCGCGAGACAGCCTACAGGGGGTCTGGGGGGCGGAGCCCCCCAGCCGCCGGAGCCCACGGTAGTGAACATCCTGAAAGTCTTCGAAGGCGAGTCCCCACACCGGTTGGTGCTGTTGCACATTCCAGGCGGAGATGGTCCTTCGCTTGGGACATGATGAGGGGCGCTTCGATGAACACCATCAAGCCCCCAGCATGCCGTTGGGTTTTCATACGCTGCGGCGCATGAAAACTCGGCCACAAGGCCGAACCCAAAAGCCCCAAAATCTGACCCGGGAGGTAGGGCCGAGGGTAGGGCCATGCCACCCCTGGCGGCCCACCCTCCCAAAGAATTACAGAAAAAGGGAGGTGGGGCCGCGGCCCCCTGCCAGCCCTGGCACGGGATCACTGCTGGCGGGTAGTTCAGGCTCGTGGCCCTCCTCGTTCCGATAGCCCCTCGGACATCCAAATGATTCACGTGCAGCAGCCCATGCGCAGAGAACGGTGTGCCGTCTTGTACAGCAACTGTTGGACAACTGTTGAAATCGTTTTTCACCAAAAAAAATCTCTCTGCGGGCCAAGTCGAAGATTTTTCTGGGGACTTTTGGTGTCCCCAATTTTTCAAATTTCGAAAAATAAGCTCACTTTGCTAAACTGGACCCAACTCCCCACACTCTTTTTTCCGACTTTTTCACGGGTTTTTTCCGGTTTTTTTTGGCGGATGGAGCGAAGACCCCCCCAGATTTCAAAAAGTTTCAAACTATTTTCTGGACCAAAAATCAAACTATTGAGGTCCTGGCCGGACATGTCCGGGGGGGGGGGGGGGGGGTCAAAATTGGATTTCCCGAATTTCCGGGTCCGGACATGTCCGCCCGGACATCCGGACACCAGAAAATGTCCGCCCGGACATGTCCGCCCTGTCCGGGGCGGACATTTCTGGATGTCCGGATGTCCGGGCGGGAAATTCGGGAAATGTCCGGGGGGGGGGGGGGGGGGGGGGGTAGGGGGGGTCAAATGGGGGTGACAAACACGATTTTTCAAAAAACCGGCGCAGAGGCCCCAAAGCCCCCGTAAACCCTCCAAACCCCCCCAGATCGGTCCGGAAACCCATCGAACCCCACTTTTCCACCATTCCGGGCACCTCAGGTGCCCGAATTGGGGTACCTAAATTTTGTGCCACCGTTTGGTACCGGACAGTGCCACTGTGTGGGAGGTTGGAAAAGAAAATGCCCCAACACACCACATCTGAGGGTTGCAATGCATGTTGCTTGCCAACCACGTCATCCGGTGGGTGTCAGGCGCTATGTAGGTGGCATGAGCCAGGTCTTCGATGTGTTCTGGCTTGTATATGTACCTCCCTGCCTGCGGCACAGGCACTGCCTTTGTCCCCCACACCAGCCACAGAGAGCGTATTGTACTCGGTCCACGGTTGCTGATTCATTGTGATGCGTTGTATCCTCGAGTGAACGTCACACACTAGTGGCACCACCACCCGCCATCCGAGAGCTGTATTGACTTTGCGCGCTTCCGTTGCATTCACCTCGCCACGCATATTGCACCGTTCAGTACCAGTGCTCTTGGGCCAGGCAAAGTAGACCGCAGCAACTACCAATTCTGGCACAATGGGTACCACGACAGCGCACTTCGTGTGTTCCCGGAATGTACAGCTCGTGTTGCAACAGTCGTTGTCAACACATCCCGGTTGTGGAGCACTGCTGCACAGGAATCACACGACCATCTGGACTTGTTCCGTACCTACAGGCAGCCTCCCGGTGCATGGTGGCAGGGAGGTACATATACAAGCCAGAACTCATCGAAGACCTGGCTAATGCCACCTACATAGCGCCTGACACCCACCGGATGACGTGGTTGGCAAGCAACATGCATTGCAACCCTCAGATGTGGTGTGTTGGGGCATTTTCTTTTCCAACCTCCCACACAGTGGCACTGTCCGGTACCAAACGGTGGCACAAAATTTAGGTACCCCAATTCGGGCACCTGAGGTGCCCGGAATGGTGGAAAAGTGGGGTTCGATGGGTTTCCGGACCGATCTGGGGGGGTTTGGAGGGTTTACGGGGGCTTTGGGGCCTCTGCGCCGGTTTTTTGAAAAATCGTGTTTGTCCACGTAAAAGGGTGGCATTTGACCCCCCCTAGGGCAGTGGTGGCAGCGTACGGCCGTACGGTACGCGTACGCGTACGCGTATGCCGTACGCACTTTCTGAAAATCGCGCTGCGTACGCGTACGCAGATTTTGCGTACGGCTGGTATTCCAGGTCTCTCAGCACACAGTAGGCCACCCAGCGGGTGGCTGGGACCTGGCCTTTGTCCCTGCCTTTCACCGATGGTTCCTTGCCGCGCACGTGGCGAATAACTCGCAACACCTGCAAGTACACCCGCAAGCATACTGCAAAAGGTACCAGTTCCGACTGGAAGGCTCGAAGGCTGCCCCTGTACACCTGAGTTCGACTGTCGGATTTGGTGTGTGGCCATGGCCGTCTCCTGTGCTCCATAGACTGCCGTACGCAGCGCGGTACGCGTACGCGTACGCCGTACGCACTTTCTGAAAATCACGCTGCGTACGCGTACGCAGCCACCACTGCCCTAGGGGGGGGGGGGGGGGGTAGGGGGGGTCATAAGCCCCCCTAAAAACGTACAAATACCAAAAATTTCAACATACCATCAGAACCGCCCTAATACCTGATCTGACCCGAAAATCCGACCCATACCCCCCCGGAAACCGTCTGGAGCCCACTTGTGACACCTGATGCGCACTTTTGTGATGATTTTTTGGGGTCCTAAAAAATGTACCTCAGTTTCGTACCTTGCCTTTGTACCTGAACCACTCCCGACCGCAATATTTCGTTCTTTGCCTTTTCTGCGGTGGTTCCGGCTCAGGTGGCACGATGTTGCCTCCCCAGTGCCTCGGCAAGGTCTTTCTTGTACCTGATTAGTGGGAATGTTGTGTTGTTGCGCCAGCTGAATGAGTTCAGCCACCTTCTGGGTGTAGTACTTCGATCGCAGATGGGTCATTGTGAGTACTTCGTACGCCTGCGAGGCTGCATCGGCATTAGGCAGCGTTGCAGATGTGTCTTTGCTTCGTCGATCTCAGCCTGTGAAGGCACGATTGGGATATTGGACGACCTGAGAGTCGAAATAATTATGTTTGTGCTGTGTAATTTGCGCCCCCCGCAGGATATGCACACCACGCAGTCTCAACAGCACGCATGAGAGTGTACCATGTGAGGACTCAACAAAGTCATTGGATAGGCATCTGCCTGCCGACTCAACCCCCACAGTGCGACCGCAAGATCGTCAGGGATGTCTCAACGCCAGGGGAATACTCTCCCCTGGCGTTGTACAACCCTACTCTTAATCCTCGGGTCCTCTCCTGGAGGCGGTGGTGGCGGGCCCGCAACGCTTCGTACTTCCGGTACGGACTGGGGTAGTCTGCCCGGCTGACCCGCTCATCGCTTCCTAGATCATCTGCTGCTCTGGAGCTGCCATCACTCACTGCCCACATCAGTTGGTGTAGGGGTAGGAGCAGGAGGAGTGGGAGGAGTAGGAGTGCAGGTGACATCTTTCTTGGCCAGCAAGGAACGCCGCTTTTCGCACGTGCGTGCAGTTGATGCACCACTGCATATATCTGTCGTCACCACGTCCCACTCGCTCTCCTATGTACCCAGCCCGACGGAGCGCCCGAAATAATGTCGCCTCACGGATGTCGTGTGCCGTTTTCTTCTGACGCAGGTCTGCCACAACGCTCTCTGCCGGGACCCCGCACATCTCCCGTTTGGCGAGCGTCTTTCGAGCAAGGTACCCCTCTGCAGCAGCATCTGACACCTCTGCGAGGCCCTAGGCACACGGCATGTGTTGCTCGGCGTGCTGGGTGAGCGTAGTGATACCCTTTCCTTGCAAAGAACGAAATACTGCGGTCGGGAGTGGTTCAGGTACAAAGGCAAGGTACGAAACTGAGGTACATTTTTTAGGACCCCAAAAAATCATCACAAAAGTGCGCATCAGGTGTCACAAGTGGGCTCCAGACGGTTTCCGGGGGGGTATGGGTCGGATTTTCGGGTCAGATCAGGTATTAGGGCGGTTCTGATGGTATGTTGAAAAATGTGGTTTTGTACGGGCTTATGACCCCCCCTAGGGGGGGGGGGGTCAAAATTGGACCCGGACATCCGGACACCCGGATTTCCGGGTCCGGGCATGTCCGCCCTGTCCGCCCTGTCCGCCCTGAAATCGCCTAAGGGGCCGGGGGAAATCCAGGAAATTCGGGAAATCCAGGAATATGAAGAATCCTCCTACGTTCCAAAATATTTACGTATACGGTAATAAGCAGCTGCGAAGAAACCGCTTGACAGCAAGCAAGGCGCACAAGCTGACTATGGTGTCGAGAGGTCTCCGTGCACGCAAGCCGCCGTCGCAAGAGGAATGGTGGTGACCTGTACCGCCTGCAGGCAGATGAGAAGCTCGCAGATGAATCGCGGACACCCGATGCGACCAAAGATGTGATAGACTGCGACGGCTGCGACGATGACAGCGATGCCAGCGACAGACGCCGGCAGTGACCTGAGCGAGTTCCTCAGAGTGTGAGCACTTCCCTTCCTTTCTTCTCCCCTCACCGTGTACATATCACCCCTTATTCCCACCTGTCCTTTGCTGCAGAAAAATCCGTCGTAGAATATTTACGGTTGCGGTATCCGGCACATGAAACAACCTCTCTTTGCTGTTGCGGGCAATATATAAAGGGCACGTCTTCTTGGGTGTGGATGGACAGTAAGCTTGTCCCGCTTGACACTTCCGTCAACTGGAGCTTCAGGGGAGCAGCACGCAGGCGGCACGTCGACAGACAGGCAGACAGGATAGTGACCTTCGCTCTCGGCATATTTTTTTTTGGAAGAACAGCTAGCTTTTCGCACTAAAAAGACTCGTGGCAGCGTTCGGTATCGGCACACATACACTAGCAGGTACCGTTCGTACAAACAAAGAACGCAACTCCAAGTCTTTTTTGGCAAAGTTCGGCGGATATATCACCTATAAAGAGGAGGAAAGGCACATAAAACGCACCGTGTTTTGGCACCGTAACGAAGACCCCCTGAGATAATGAGACAGGGTGCGCTTGCTTTGATCTGCGCTTGCGTGGGGCTGGGGCTTCAGGGGGGCAGCACGCCGCAGCGGCACGTTGTCAAGCAGTTGAGAGGGAGAGAAATTGAGAGAGATTGAGAGCGACACGCACGCCGGCAACGGCAAGATCACCCGCAAGGATGAGGTCAGGTTCGCAGTCAGAAGCAATGCCAAATACTGATGGACGGAACATATTATTTCCCAGAGTGGCCAAACAACAAGATGGTTGTATTTTGCAAGGTTTTGGGATACTTTTATGTTGGGAGGGGAGGGGGCGTGGGCAGCACCATGCAGGAAGCCAACTATTCAAACTTGGGTCCTGCAAGGCTGCACGAGCAAGCCGTTCGCACGTGGGTTGGCAAGTGGATTCACAAGTGTGAGACACACACAACTGGAGCGACTTGTTGTGAAACGCTTGCCAGGGATGTTGGCAGGTGCCCTTTTTTTTCCCATGCCAACCACACTTACAAAAGACTCGCGTAGTGCACACCGCATGAAGCGCACACCTCACCCACGCGCACACTTCTTTCAAGACTTTGTTTAGTGGGCCACGCCGAGTAAACTCTGATGTTACATCCACTGTCACAAACATGGCAACCAGACGGGGGGATGGCGGAAGGTCCGCCCACCATGCCACCCGGCTTTGGCTGGAAGACTTGGAGGCAAGGCACGCATCGCACACACACACGAACGCCTGTATTTGTAGTACAGAACGCACAGAGCAAACTGCTCTTGACGGGATATCCGCTGCACCACACACACTAAGACGAACACCACCA
The DNA here is from genome assembly GCA_963210315.1 of Rhynchopus euleeides. Classification (NCBI taxonomy): domain Eukaryota; phylum Euglenozoa; class Diplonemea; order Diplonemida; family Diplonemidae; genus Rhynchopus; species Rhynchopus euleeides. The sequence continues at coordinate 1,427,990 of OY723242.1, read as the reverse complement.
TTTCAGGGCACCGAACCACTGAGACCCCCCCCCAACAATACTTGCAGGCCTCCTAAGGGTGCAACACCTTGCCGCCTACAAGACTCCGCCTCATCCCCAGCACTACAAGGCCGGAGAGCGTGAGGAACACGCCAACGGCAAACGCCCACAGATCGGTCCTCGGGATCCTCCTGTACTCCTGGTAGTAGATAAGGCCGCTCGCCACGCCGGACACAACCCAGAAGGCCTGATAGATCGGCAGGACGAAGAGGACGTCCTTGTAGATCTTCAGCGCCCTGTTGAGGTAATGCACCTGCCCCCAGATGGTGAGGAGCGTGAACGCGCCCCCAACCAGCGCCAGGGCAAGCGTCACGGCAGACCAGTTCTGGAAGAACTCATCGGCAACGACGATCGCACTCTTCGCGAACATGATGGAGTGCCCGCCCAGCAGGCCTCCCAGGGACGCGTGCACCGTGGGGTAGAACTGGGGCCCAAACCGCGTCACAAACACGGGGCCGCCACCACCACCACCACCACCACCCCGCCCCACCTCGGGCAGCGGGACGTCATCAGGCACCGCCTCGACATCGAGGCCCCGCCGCTCGATCAGATCCAGATGATCGTATGCCCAGATGCACTCCAACACCTCAGGCTGACCTGCACCGCCGATGAGGTTTGCCTGGCGCAGCTCGTCCTCGACATGGTTGTAGTGTGTGATAAGATACATGTAGGCAACCACGACCCCCAACACGCAGAGAGTGTAGCGGATGAAGAGCGGCGCTGTGATGAGGCTGACGAGCAGCTCTTGGTTGAGATCCGGCTGCCGGGTGGCGCCGAAGTAGCAGGCGATGGAGGAGCCCATCACGGTGACGATGCATCCGAGCGTGTCATGGCGGGTGAGCCGCTCCCGCTGGAACCAGGGGGTGATAAGAACATTTGCGACAAGCGTCGTGCTCCCCAATGCAGCGACCCGCGAGAGAGGGATTAGAGGCAGTGCGGCGAGGTCCATAAAGCTGGCCATCACCATCATCGCAATGCCAGCCCACCACCTCCCGCTGAGGTACATGCTGCTCCGGTGATCCACAGGGAGCCCCTCGTTGTGGTTATGCGCCCATTTCTGCAGGTTCACCCCGATGCAGCTCATGAAGCAGGCAAGCACCACCAGCGCGTCCCCCAATACCTCTTTCGCGGTGTCGGAGGAGACGAGGGTGCTCATCATGGCAGAGGGTGGGGGGTGGAGAGGCGATGCCAAAAACAACACCGGACCCACTTCGCCCTGCGGGGGTGATTGGGTGATTGGGTGGTAGAGTGGTTGAGGGGGGGGGGGGGGGGGGAGGGGGGGAGAGCGAATGTGTTGAGACGACGCGCTGTCGGGGTCTTCGACTGTCGATTCGACAGTCGAATCGACAGCAAAATCGACTGTCGACTGTCGACAGTCGACAGGTCGAATCGACTGTCGATCGACAGCAAAATCGACTGTCGACTGTCGACGGGTCGACAGTCGAATCGACAGTCGACAGCTGTCGACAGCTTACTGTCGACAGGTCGACAGTCGATTTCGACAGCTATACCTGTCGACAGCTTCGACAGGTCGGATACTGGTTCACTGACCGGTAGACAGCCTGAGTGACCTGACCCGGTCACTCAGACACTGAGTCATCTCAGACCCGTGGGTTTCTTTACCAGTTTCAGATTCAGATCTGCTGATCCAGAACCGCACCCTCTCCTTCCACACCAATTGTATCAGCTGCTCATGGGTCCGAGTGACGACGATAGCAATGACGATGGCTCCATAGCAAAGATGGCTACCACTGTCAAAGCTCATCTGGAACAGAAACTGTCCCAGATGGAAGTCTCCTGTATAAATACAGGGTTCGGGTTTCCCACGAGTGTAACGCAGATACGTGCAGGTGTGTCAAGAGAGTGTGCAGCTCACAGCAGTTCCTCATCCTTGGTTCTGAACCCCACAGTTCTTCGAATCACAGGGACAAGATCCAAACGATCAGGCTTTCCCGGACGCGCGGGGTTCAACTGGTGAAGACCGTTGTTGAGAGACCGTAGCGGAGGTCGACGTAGGCTTATCGCATGCTACGGCAGGGATGAGGACTCAGCCGCCACCCCGGTGGTTTGCAGGTTGAACAGGTTGTGTGGTTCCACTGTTCAACGTAGGTCGGCCTGTCTGATAAGACTCAGCCACCCTGCGGGTCAATTTATTCCAAAAAAAGACGCCTTTGTGACCAAAAGGCAAAATTTCCTCCCGTCAGGCTCCCGTACCACAGAGGCCCGTTGCGGGTTGCCTCTGTGTATGTGTACGTTTTGCGATGACGGGGTGTGGAACCTGGCGTAGACCGAGCTACAACCAGGCGCCGTGGGTCAATTTTTTTAGAAAAGGCCTTGACCAAAGGCATCCCCCTAACACTTAATTGCTCTGCTTCAACCTGAACCGACCCTCTAGGCAGCGTGAGGTGGCTACGTCGAGCCACTTCGTGGACAGCTGCAGTTCCCTTCCCTTGTGTTCCTCTGTCAGGGGAACAACACAATAGCAGCACTTACGTATCGTTTCATTTCAGTCAGCCAAGGAAAGTCGAGGAGTTCGAGCCGTTGAACAGTAACCAGAGGATGACAAGCAGGTTGAATATGAAGCAGTGATCTCCTGTGTACCCTTGGACCCACATTGAACTCGAACTGAAGCCCTCAGTCGTCCTTGACCAGATTCAGACCCGCTTTTCCAGAACCGCACCCCCTCCCTCCACTCCAAGTGTATCCGCTGCTCATGGGCCCACGTGACCACAAAGACTTAATCGTGACTCCATAGCAAAGATGGCTACCACGCTCAAGACCATCTGTGAACAGACGGCGGTCTCCTGTTTCCAGGGGTATGGAATTACCACGAGTGTAATGCAGATACGGTAGGTGTGTCAAGAAGGTTTGCAGCTCACAGCAGGTCGTCATCTTCGTTCTGAACCTTGGTTCTGAAGTCGACAGCTCCTCAAGTCGGAGGCACACAAAGGATGGGTTCCGCAACTGTCCAACTATCTACAGACTCACAGCCCAGAAGGTGCAGTCCAGGTTCCACAGAGCAAATTAAATGTTAGCATTTCTGCACAACTACCGTATCGCAAATCGCAGCGGCGGTAGAAGTGACTGACTCTAAAACGGCGAGGTATCAGTCTTGACGCTGGAAAATTCCGTTCGGAAATACCAAACACATCCACAGAAAGTGGAAGGAATGGGCGCCAAGATGATGCGAACGATTTTTGGGGGGAGGAGGGGGGGGACTGCCCTGTATCGTGATACCCGTGAGGGCAAAAAAATACAGGGCAGGGAGGCACAGGCGCAGACACAACAGGGGCAACACATAGGCAGGCAACACTGGATGCAGGGCCAGAAGAAAAATGTTCTCTCGGCTGGGGAGGGAGGGGGGGAGAATTGCTGACGAAATCGGAACGGCTCCAGAGTCACGACCCGACGATTCCAAGAGAGTGACGAGTCAAAAAAGTTGACGACAGTCTATTTCGACAGGAATACCTGTCGAAAATCGACAGAAATACCTGTCGAAATCGACTGTCGATTTTCGACTGTCGAAATCGACAGGTATTCCTGTCGAAATCGACTGTCGAAATCGACAGTCGATTTCGACAGGTATTTCTGTCGATTTCGACTGTCGATTTCGACAGTCGAAAATCGACAGTCGAAATCGACAGAAATACCTGTCGAAATCGACTGTCGAAATCGACAGTCGAAAATCGACAGTCGAAATCGACAGAAATACCTGTCGAAACCGACTGTCGAAATCGACAGTCGAAATCGACTGTCGATTTCGACTGTCGATTTCGACAGGTATACCTGCGAATTCGACAGTCGATTTCGACAGTCGAAAATCGACCTGTCGAAACCTCTGTCGAACGACCGGTCGTCGACAGGTCGTTCGACAGGTATTTCGACAGGTAACCTGTCGATTTTCGACTGTCGAACGACCGGTCGAAACGCATGTCGTCTGTCGATTTCGACTGGTCGACATTGTTCCTGACAGCGTGTCGTGAGGGGGGTTAAATTGTCGAGAGTGAAGGTAAAAAAATCGTAATCCTTTCGCTTTATTGTCGACACCCTGTCCAGCAACTGTGTGGGAGAACAGTTCCGGACTACTTTTTGTTGAGCGCACAGTCTCAGGGCTGTGTTGAGGCCCTGTGAAGTGGCATGAAGGTGCTAATCCAAAAGCTTCAGTCGTACGATTTCCTTCGTTACTTCGCGACTTCGCTACGCTTCGTCGCTCGTAACTAGTAAAATTATCGAGGGGGTCTTCGCTACGGGGTGGTCGTCAGTGCAGGTGCATTTGCTGTTGAATTAGCTGAAAACTGACGAAGATTGACGAATAATAACGACCAGCGAAGACCCCGTGAGTCTCTGATTTGTGTCGGAGGATAGAAAAGGGAAAAGGGGTGAGGTGAACATTCTGAGATCTCAGAGAGAGTGGCTTGTACTTTTTGATCGCTTCCACTATCTCGATCACACCTGGGTGGGTATCCGATACAAAGGCAGGCCTTGAAGGTTGGAGGCAGGGGCAGATAGTGCAGCACCAATGTCGTGCGGGGACACGGAGCGACCAGGGCGGGAACACAAAGCGGGGCGGAAGGCTGGGAAAGATGGGCAGCTGTTGCGTCGCAGAGAACAGGGCAGGCCTGTTCTTTTGGCGTGTGGCGTGAGTGGTGATCGGACCAAGAGCAGGGGATTATAGTGGTTGCTCATGAGGTGCGGTTGACACGACTCCAAAATAAGTTCCACGCCTGTGTGTGAGCTGTGTCCCGCGGGATCGCGCGGGATAAGGAGCGAAAGCTTGCACTGTTTACCCACCGCCCCACCCCCCCCTCCAACGCCCCACACCCTGACAAACACATCGGGTGGCCAAGCTTGACACAAGAGCCCTCATGAGAGAGATGTTGATTGCACCTTGCCCCCCCACCCCCCCCCCCCCCTTCTCCGTGACCAATTGAGAAAAACCCCAAGCCCCAATTCCTAGACCCCTCCCCTCCTCCAATACGTGCATGTTATCAACAACGCGTCTCACCCCTCACCCCCCACCTTTCGCGGGTTTCCACCTGCCCACCTCCCCCCGCCCGCCCCCCTGTTTCCGTTATTCGTTTGAACGAGCACACAGATGGTTTCTTTTTTTGCCAGACAGAAAGACATTTTTTTTGGTGTTGACAAATCACAGGGACCAGGGCACTGCAAAGGGCTAGGCGACTGCACACCCTCCCATTTTTTTTTGAACGTTTCCCGGAGGGGGGTGGGGGCGGGCGGCACGCGTTGCCGCTTCTTTTGGCGGTGGGGGGTCGTGGTGGGGGATGCGGCGCGTTACCCGCTGGCTCTCCCTCACACGCCCAGGCTGAACTTGCAGAACAGATAAGCGTTCTCCAGCTCGCACATGTCCTTCCCCAGGCTGCGGAGGGGGACGCAGCGGTAACCCAGCCGCAGGTGCCTCAGCGGGATGATCGCTTCCGCGATCTTCTCATCCACAACCCTGTCGCTGTCGATGACACGCAGTGTCAGCATCGCGAGGTGGCGCCTCCTGATCGCGAAGGGGAACTGCTTGCTCCACACAGGGCTGAAGCCGTTGTTCCGCACGATGTTCGTCTTCTGGATGTCCGACGTGTCGTCCTTCGTGCCGTTGATCTGCAAGGTCACATAAGGGTTGACCACCTCGTCCCGCCCGCCCGTCTTCGGGATCTGGCTTCCGCTGATCACCGTCACGACGAATTTGAGGCACGGAGCGTCGTCTTCCACACTCCCGATCAGCTCGCGCGGCTTCAGAAGATAGCCGCACCCTCCGTTCGCCTCAAACTTGGCACGCATCAACCTCATATAATGGTCGTTTGTCTGATGGTTCAGCGCAACGCACTGCACCCCGACAGACCAGGGGATGAAGGGGTCGTAATTATCACTCGCGATGCGCGTCCCGCTAGGGTAGGTCCTGCTGAGCATGTTCCTGTTCATCTCGATAAAACGCGCCGGGTCGGTGGACAGCAGGTGTAAGCATGCGCCCTCCGAGTAGCTTTGGATCTCGTTGGGCTGGGAATTGAGCCCCCAGTCCTTCACCTTCGTCGCACGGATGGTGATGACATCTGAGAGGGCCAGGGCGATCCGCTTGTTGCCCTGGACGCGCTTCTCCTTCACTTCGTTGGGTTCCTCCTTGTCGTCCTCAGAGTCCTCGTCCTCACGCTTGACGTAGTGCTCGGAGGCCATTTTGCCCTTCACCAGGATTTTATACTTCAGCCCATCGGGCGTCAGCTTCAGGTCGTGCCCCCGTGGCAGGAGGTAAGACCCGAAACACTCGCGCATGATATGGGCCATCGCAATCTGCTGCTTCTCGGATGTGTGGACCTCGAGAGACAGGATGACGGGATACACGGAGGTTTTGAAGGCAGACTTTGCAATCGAATCGCACACATCCCGGAATTTGATCTTCGTGGTACGGGTGTACCCGTGGTAGATCTCGGGATCGCCGTCAGCCCCATCCCAGCAGTCCAACTCTACACAGCGGCATCCCCTCTCAAGGATGATCTTATACATATCGACGCTGCTCCGGCTATGCAGCTGGTGCCCCGTCAGATAGGTGTTGTGGCTGCTGCTGATGTAGTAGTGATTCAGAGGCGCGTTCATATCCTGCGTGACCCTCTCCTGCTCGTGCGTGTTCCACCAGCTGTTCCGCTTCGAGAAGAGGTAGTTCGTGAACTGCGGCAGTGTCAGCCCCTTGTTGGGGCACCCGAACTCGCAGAGGAGATCTGTCACTCGCTTGTCCGTCACCTCCTCCATCTGCGTGCTGCGCAGGAAGCTCACGAGAGCTCCCCGGTCCAGCAGGCTATCTGAAGTGTAGGTCTTGAATATCACCTCCACCTCCTCCCGCTTGTGAAGAGCCTTGTAGAACTGCTTGAACTCCTCAAATGACAGGAAGTTCGACTGGTCCTTGTCGGCAATGCGGAACATCTCTTTGAGGGCTGACTTGTTGAGCTGCACGTTCAGACGCTGCAGCAGCAATGTCACCTCCTCGCGGGTCAGCTTCCTGTCGTTGTCCCGGTCGGCCTGCATCCACAGGTCGAGGATTCGCATCGTCTCCGGGTCCTTTGTGACTGCTCTCCGTGAGTTGTTCACCAGAAACGCAATCACCGTCTGAAAGTTCTTTTTATCCGCCGCACTTTGGAATTGGAGGTTCAGCGACTTGTGCCTCGAGTCCCGTTTGTACACAATGCTGGAGCAAAAATCCTGCTGGGCTTGGGGGATGTGGGTGCACTTCCGAAACACAGCGGTGTCCGGCAGGTTCGCCTTACCGACCTGGATGTCCCGCAGCTCGACGACGTCTTTGATGTATATTGTGGTATCCACAACAGACTTGCTCGATGGCGTGTAAACCAGCTTCACCGCTGTCGGATCCAGTGTGATCACCTTGGCTTTCGCAACGGCGTTGCCGCCGTACTTGATAACCTGCACGCCCCCCTGAAGCTGCTTGCGTGCCTCGTGCAGCTCGCCCGGGGTATGCTCTATTTCGGGGAAGTTGTTCGCATGGACATTGTCCTCATACCGGCTCAGGTTAAAGCACATCATCGTGTCTCGCCTCTACACCTCCACGTCTAGCAGCAACAGGACAGGCAGGCTGGCCCGCTTGCACCCAAACACACACCCCACCCGACACCCCCCACCCCGAGGCTGGGAGTTCCGTTTGGTTGGTTGGCCAGTTGGATGCTGGGGGAAGCTCTTCAAAACCCTGCACCTCAGAGCACCATTGTGTCGGGGGGGGGGGGGGGTGGAGGGTGAGAAGTTGTGTAGTGTTGGCGCTGGGATCCCTGCATATTGTGGGGTGTGTGTATCCGGAATCCGGCTGGGTGGTGGTGGTGGTGGTGTGGGCTGGGCTGGGGGAAGGAGGGGCGGGGGGAGGGGGCGAAGCAGCGGGGGTCAGGTTCCTTCTGTCTTTTAAGTTAAAGTGGAAGTCACAAGCCGTGTTGGCTTCAGGGAATGGACCAATGTTGCTTTAACTGGTGTCATCATGCACTAAAGTATCTTCAGCAGACCGTCAGAAAGCAGCACACTGTGCCGGGGAGAGGGCGGTGCCCGGATTTACGAACTGTTGGGGCTGGCGGGACGGGGTGGGGGTGGGAGTGGGGTGGGCGGCTCGCTTCACCAACCACACACCTTTCGGGCCGATCGTACCCCGCTGGCAGAGCAGGGATGATCTGAGAACTATCCGCCCACCAGCACTTCCTACTTCGCATTTTTTTTCCGTTGCATTCGAGTGCAAAAGCTGACGTATGGAGGGCGAAGGCAGGGACCAAAACACCCACAAACCATTCAGCCCCTTCGCCAGCAGAATCATGCCCTGCACCGTGAGGTAGTGACCAGAGAAAAGGTCGGGGTCGACGTCTTTGTACACCTTCAGCACCCCGCTGCTGATGGCACCTGTGTGATGTGATGCAGCGTGATTGGAGACAGACGAGCGGGAGGGTGGTGGTCACCCCCCGATGTGGCCATGCCACTGCAATACACGCAAGAAACCCAACGCACAACCCCACCTCACACGCGTGAATCGATGGACTGTGGAAATCGCACCTGAGCGAACCACTGTGAAACACCCGTACCGGGGTTGGTCAGGTTTACTGTGCTCTGCTTCGTCACTGCCGGGTCGACCATGATGGGAGCAGCTAGGCAGGACTGTCATGGTGGTGCAATATTGATCACATGCTGATCCTTCACATACGTGCTGATGAAGTTGGACGGCGAGTGGTCGGGTGATGATGAATCCTCACGTCCAGCACGGCCCCACCGGAGGGGCTCCGGGCCGGGAATAGACGCGGGAGTCAGCGGCGTCACTTGTTGTGATGCAGGTCAGGGAAGGCGGCAGCAACGACGTCGCTGTCGCGGCGCAGCGGGGCAGAAGCGTGGATGAAGGCTTTTGGGTTGGCACGCACAGCCGCCAGCACTACCTCCTTGTCGCAGCACAGCGCTGTGGGGGCGTACTGCAGGGCACGTCCCTCCTGGCGCACAGCCGCCAGCACCACCTCACACTTGTTCCACAGTGTGTGGTCGGCGAAGCGCAGCGCACTGCCGCAACTCGTCACGGCTGCGAGGACCACCTCCTCGTCACCACAGAACACAGGATCGGCGAACTGCAGAGCACCGCCGTGTGCACGAGCCGCTTGAAGCACAACCAACCTGTCGCTTCGCAGTGAAGGGTCAGCGTACTCCAGCGCCCTCCCGTCCTGCAACACGGCCGCCAGTTGAAGCTCCTTGTCACGGCACAGTGAAGCACTGGCGTGGCGAAGAGCGCACCCGCACTTGCGTACGGCTGCAAGCAGGAAGTCTCTGTTGCTGAGGAAGGAAGGGTCGGCGTAGCGAAGAGCATACCCGTCAGTGTGTGTGGCTGCGAGCACCACCTCCTCGTCCTGAAGGAATGTCACGTCAGCATAATCGAGTACACCATCCGAGGACTTCACAGCAGCAAGCACGTATTGACTTTGTTTATAGACTGACTCATCCAGAGGATCCAGGGAGCCCAGCGCAATTGCCAGACCCCCCAGACGGCCAGAAGACGCCGGTCTTCGCCGGGGCGGACCCAGCTAAAAGCTAACAGCAAGAACAGCAATAAAAAGGGAGAGCGTGCTCCTATCTCTGTGGGCTGGCGGGAAAAGGAGAAAAGGTAGAAAGGAAGGAAGCAATGTGCAACAAAATACGATTAATGCACTCGTTTGTTAACACCGCGCCGGTCGCATAATGCTGCGGTCGGATGAACGATTGACTGATCAACTCCAACCCAGTGGGCGTAAAAAGGAGAAGACGGGAACAACGGCTGGTCTAAACAGGACGAACGGACACTCACCACCACAGGGTATTCCAGAGGCGTTCCTGGTCGCGGCTCGACTGGTCGAACAACAGGTGACGGGCAAAAGATCGTGGTGAAAAAGAACTAAAAGTAGGAAGGCGAAGGAAGGCAAAGCCGGGGGATCCACGTGTGCGGTAAACTTGTCCCACGCGCCCCGGTGAAAAACACGTAACACGGTTGCCGCCCACAGTTTCTTCTGGCCACGCGGCGCGCTTCATGAGCGCCGCGTGCAGCCTGACTGGTCTTAGCGGCCTAAGCGAAACACCGGGTCTCCAGAGGGATACATCCAGCCTACACGCAATGCGCTACCTTAAGCCAAAGCGTGCAGCGTAGCTTACCTCAACGGTCTGTTCGCAAAGGCCCCCAGGGTTCACCACGTGGAGGTGCCAGCCGTAGTCGCCAGGTCCGCTCCCCTGACGACCCATCACCCCTTCACAGCAGCAAGCACGACCTCACGATCCTTGCAAAGCTTCACCATCCTTCCGCACGGCTGTGAGGACCACATCTCTGTTGCTGCGGATCGACTCAGCACACCACCGCAAGGCCCTCGGGTCCTGTGCCACCGCAGCAAGCTGCACCTCCCTGTCGCTACGAACAGAGAGGTCGGCGTACTTCAAGGCACGTCCCTGCAGCTTGACACACTGCAGCACGAAGTCTCTGTTGGTGCGAAGCGAGGTGTCTGCTTCTCTGAGCACACCTGGGTTCCGCCCGACACCTGCCAGCACCACCTCCTCGTCCTTCTTCAGGTGTGAGGGCGCACAGCCCAGTGCAAAGTAGTGACCCCACGGTGATCTGCTGTGCATCGCAGCGAGCACCACCTCCCTGTCGCCCTGCAGGGAAGGATCGGCGTGTCTGAGTACACCGGGGTAGGTCTCGACTGCTGCAAGGATAAGGTCTCGGTCTTGGTGAAGCGGCACACCTGGCTTGGAGACATGCCGCAACACCTCACCTTGCCACAGCACGGCTTCGCGTTGGAACTCCGTGTCGTGGCGCAGTGCGGGTGATGTGTTGCTGAAGTTGCCTCCCCACTGACGCACGGCAGTCAGCATCACCTCCCTGTCGTCACAGAGGACTTCGGAACCCTCAACCACGTAATCTAACCGTATGGCACGTAGAATAGTCTCCTTGTCGTTGCGCAGTGCAACACTTGCGTGCTCGAGACCAGCACCTGCCGCCATGACCACCTGCCTGTCGTTGCGGAGGGACTCACAGGCGTGCAGGAGTGCAACACCTCTGATTTGGACAGCCGCCATGACAACCTCCGTGTCGGTCTGCAGTGCTGCATCAACATACTTGAGTGCATCTCCACAGCGCTGCACAAGAGTGAGGACGAAGGGTTTGTTGCTGAGCAGTGCAGGTGATGCATGCATCAAGTCATCAGAATCACTCTCAGCAACTAGCAGGACTACGTCCTTGTCCCCACGCAGGTATTCGGAAGCATGTTGAAGGGCGCTCCAGTTCCTCTGCACCGCTGCAGTGACGATGTATTTGTCATTGCGGAATGACTCATCGAGGTGCTCCAACGTCATGCCGTCACACTGCACCATCGCAAGTGCTACATCACGCAGACCCCGTGCCCAGGCAGGTATAGTGTTCATGTCAACCTCAGAGTCATCCGTGTTGTCGCGCAAGTGATCCTCCAACACCTTCACGAAGCGAGCACCTGTGAGGGCGACGTCGATGGAGCACCCGTGGGAGACAGGTGCGGCACCGGACAGAGGGGTGCTGTCGTCGAGCACCACCCCATCCACCGAGAGCTCCACGTCCTCGGGAAGCGCGTCGGGAGGGGACCCGAGCACCACGTCGAGTGCGTTTGCCTTGAGATGAACCGGGGTGTCGCCCTCCCCGATGTGCACCGCATGCTGCTCCCCACACAGCCTGTCCTTCAGGAACACCTCCATTCCTTCTCCTGACATCCTTCGTCTTCCCTGTGTGTCTGGTGGCGGTGCGGTGTGTCAAAGTCACGGGGCGCAGTGCAATCACTGAAGGGATCTGGGCTATGCTGGATTGGGTTGGGTTCAGTTGCCACACTCTCAGTCTTTGCAGCACCAGTTTCTTTGGAAGAACACTGAAGGTGGGGAAGGGTGGACAAACGGGATTGGGGGTCTTCACACACTAAGAGGGGAAGGGGCGGGGACTCTTCGTCGGGTTCGAGATCTGCCTGTATCGCCCAGGCGCCTTTTGAGCATCGGGTGATGGGGCTCAGGATTCGATGGACTCGGAGGGGGAATGTCGAGCCTGTCTGCCAGTCTACGTTTTCCATGCACCTGCACAGGGGGCTGTGGGACAGCGGCCCACCTCTGCAGGCAGGTGGCAGGTCCTGTGCGTCCTGTGATGTGGAGAGGGTCAGAGGCAGCGTAGTCTCTTGTGCTAATGCAGCTGAGGGAAGGCGGCAGCAACGACGTCGCTGTCGCGGCGCAGCGGGGCAGAAGCGTGGATGAAGGCGTCTGGGTCGGCACGCACAGCCGCCAGCACCACCTCCTTGTCGCAGCACAGCGCTGTGGGGGCGTACCTCAGGGCACAACCCTCCTGGCGCACAGCCGCCAGCACCACCTCACGCTTGTTCCACAGTGTGTGGTCGGCGAAGCGCAGCGCACTGCCGCAACTCGTCACGGCTGCGAGGACCACCTCCTCGTCACCACAGAACACAGGATCTGCAAAGCGCAGAGCATCGCCGTGTGCACGAGCCGCTTGAAGCACAACCGACCTGTCGCTTCGCAGTGAAGGGTCAGCGTACTGCAGCGCCCTCCCGTCCTGCAACACGGCCGCCAGTTGAAGCTCCTTGTCACGGCACAGTGAATCACTGGCGTAGTGAAGAGAGCGCCCGCACTTGCGTACGGCTGCAAGCATGAAGTCTCTGTTGCTGACGAATGAAGGGTCGGCGCGTTGAAGAGCACCCCCGTAAGTGTGTGGCTGCGAGCACCATTATGTTTTGTTTTGAGACTGACTCATCCAGAGGATCCAGGGAGCCCGGCGCAATTGCCAGACCCCCCAGACGGCCAGAAGACGCCGGTCTTTTTTTTTTTTTCATGTCGCTCCCGTTGGTCACTTCGCTGCTTTGAGTCAGCCACGTGGCGGAAGCCGGACCGCAGGGAGGGGCGTTGCGCCCGTTGACGCCTCTCACTCCTCATGTGCCTTGAGTAGCTGCCAGGTGGGTCTGCTTTGAGGCGGGGAATCGCGTCAGGCCAAACAGCCACTGCGAGGACGTCTCCCCTAAAAGAAAAGAAAGAATGTGGGAAGGGGACGGGGGTGGGATGGGTGGGCAGCGCAAGCCGGAAGGAGCGCCTCCCATGGGGCGGAAGCTCACCCGACAGCATAAAATGCTGCGAAAACAACAAAAAAAGGGAAAATAAACCACGCACACCACAACATCAATAAAACCAAAGCCGTGCAGAAAGGGCCCCTCCGCATATATGAAACAGGGCACACAGCGGAAAAAGAGTTACCAGAGCTTGCTTTAGTTTCCCCTCGGAGGAGGGTAATCACAGGGGGCGCCACGTGAAGGCAGCAAGTTGGATTTTATCCCCCCTGGAAGAGAGAGAGAGAGAGAGAGAGAGAGGGCTCAGCAGGGAAGACGCCGGTCTTCGCCGGGGCGGACCCAGCTAAAAGCAAACAGCAAGAACAGCAATAAAAAGGGAGAGCGTGCTCCTATCTCTGTGGGCTGGCGGGAAAAGGCTAAAAGGTAGAAAGGAAGGAAGCAATGTGCAACAAAATACGATTAATGCACTCGTTTGTTTCCACCGCGCCGGTCGCATAAAGCTGCGGTCGGATGAACGATTGCGCGGTTCAACTCCAACCCAGTGGGCGTAAAAAGGAGAAGGCGTAGCAACGGCTGGTTGAACAGGCCAACGGACACTCACCACCACAGTGATTGCAGAGGCGTTCCTGGTCGCGGTCGGCTTGCCGACAACAGGTACGGACAGAAGATCGTGTTAAAAAGAACTAAAAGTAGAGAGGCGAAAGGAAGACAAAGCCGGGGGAGCCACGTGTGCGTTAAACTTGTCCCACGTGCGCGTGTGCGGTAAACTTGTCCCACGCGCCCCGGTGAAAAACACGTAACACGGTTGCCGCCCACAGTTACTTCTGGCCACGCGGCGCGCTTCATTAAGCGCCGTGTGCAGCCTGGCTGGTCTTAGCGGCCTAAGCGAAACACCGGTTCTCCAGAGGGATACGTCCGGCCCCCGACCACGCAATGCGCTACTGCGCTACCTTAAGCAAAGCGTGCGACATATGTGACGCATCATTACCTCAACGGTCTGTTCGCAAAGGCCCCCAGGGTTCACCACGTGGAGGTGCCAGCCGTAGTCGCCAGGTCCGCTACCCTGACGACCCATCACCCCTGTGTGGCTGCGAGCACCACCTCCTCGTCCTTCCGGAATGTCACGTCAGCATAATCGAGTACACCATCCCAGGACTTCGCAGCAGCAGCAGCAAGCACGACCTCACGATCCTTGCGCAGGTTGTCTGAAGCATACTCCAAAGCATCACCATCCTTCCGCACGGCTGTGAGGACCACATCTCTGTTGCTGCGGATCGACTCATCACAGTACTTCAAGGCATACGGGTCCTGTGCCACCGCAGCAAGCTGCACCTCCCTGTCGCTACGAACATTAGTTGGGTTTGAACCGAACGAGGTCCGACCCCGGCCCGTCGGCCACAGGTCCGAGCTAGCCTGTCGAGCAGGCTATCCAGCGTCCGTCCGGCATGCGTGTGTGGGGGTGGGGAAGGGAAAAGACACACGGGACACACACCGGTGTTAGATTTAAAAATGGAAGCTAGAAGGGCACACACCACAGGACGGCAGGGGGCTGATGGCAGCCCCCTACCCGCCCCCTCAGACGGAGTGAAGAAGTGTAGCTAAGCTACTAGCAAACGAATGCCCGAAGGCCTCTCAAGCAGTGTGACTAGCAATTGCCTCGTAACCTGCGAGCCGACGAGCGCCAGCTGTTGCGTGCACCACGGTAAAAGGGAAATCACAAACACCACAACATCAATAACGCTCAAAGCTGCGAAAAAGGGCCCCCCGCTGTATTGAAATAGGGCACGCAGCGGAAAAATGAACGGATCTTCGCCGGTCTCTACCCTCACCGTTACCGGGTTTCGCCACGTGGAGGCGCCCGTTCAAAAGGTTCACCCCTCCCTGTCGCTACGAACAGAGAGGTCGGCGTACTGCAAGGCACGTCCCTGCAGCTTGACACACTGCAGCACGAAGTCTCTGTTGGTGCGAAGCGAGGTGTCTGCTTCTTCGAGCACAAATGGGTCATGCCGGACACCTGCCAGCACCACCTCCTCGTCCTTCTTCAGGTGTGAGGGTGCACAGCGCAGTGCACAGTCGTGATGACCCCACGGTGATCTGCTGTGCATCGCAGCGAGCACCACCTCCCTGTCGCCCTGCAGGGAAGGGTCAGCGTGTTCGAGTGCCTGGGGGTAGGTCTCGACTGCTGCAAGGATAAGGTCTCGGTCTTGGCGAAGCGGCACATCTGCGCACAGCTCCTCTGCCTTGGGGACGTGCTGCAACACGCCACCGTGCCACAGCACAGCCTCGCGTTGGAACTCCGTGTCGTGGCGCAGTGCGGATGATGTGTTGCTGAAGTTGCTTCCCCTCTGACGCACGGCAGTCAGCATCACCTCCCTGTCGTCACAGAGGACTTCGGAACTCTCAACCTCGTAACCTAACCGTATGGCACGTAGAACCACCTCCTTGTCGTTGCGCAGTGCAGCACTTGCGTGCCTCAAGCCAGCACCTGCCGCCATGACCACCTGCCTGTCGTTGCGGAGGGACTCACAGGCGTGCGGGAGTGCAACACCTCTGATTTGGACTGCCGCCATGACAACCTCCCTGTCGGCCTGCAGCGCTGCATCGACATGCTGGAGTACATCAGGGCGCTGCACAAGAGTGAGGACGAAGGGTTTGTTACTGAGCAGTGCAGGTGATGCATGCATCAAGGCACAGGAACCAAAAAGCTCGGCAGCTTGCAGGACTACGTCCTTGTCCCCACGCAGGTCTTCGGAAGCATGTTGAAGTGCGTTGCGGTGCCCCTGTACCGCTGCAGTGACGATGTATTTGTCACTGCGGAATGACTCATCGAGGTGCTCCAACGCATTGCCGTCACAGCGCACCATCGCAAGCGCCACATCACGCAGACCCCGTGCCCAGGCAGGTATGGTCTTCATGTCAAAGTCAGACTCCCTCAGCATGGCATCTTTGGCACGATTCTGCTCCTTTTCCAACACCTTCACGAAGCGAGCACCTGTGAGGGCGACGTCGATGGAGCACCCGTGGGAGACAGGTGCGGCACCGGACAGAGGGGTGCTGTCGTCGAGCACCACCCCATCCACCGAGAGCTCCACGTCCTCGGGAAGCGCGTCGGGAGGGGACCCGAGCACCACGTCGAGTGCGTTTGCCTTGAGATGAACCGGGGTGTCGCCCTCCCCGATGTGCACCGCATGCTGCTCCCCACACAGCCTGTCCTTCAGGAACACCTCCATTCCTTCTCCTGACATCCTTCGTCTTCCCTGTGTCTTGCCTGTGTGTCTGGTGGCGGTGCGGTGTGGCAAAGTCACGGGGCGCAGTACAATCACTGAAGGGATCTGGGCTATGCTGGATTGGGTTGGGTTCAGTTGCCACACTCTCAGTCTTTGCAGCACCAGTTTCTTTGGAAGAACACTGAAGGTGGGGAAGGGTGGACGAACGGGATTGGGGGACTTCACACACTAAGAGGGGAAGGGGCGGGGACTCTTCGTCGGGTTCGAGATCTGCCTGTATCGCCCAGGCGCCTTTTGAGCATCGGGTGATGGGGCTCAGGACCCGAGGTACCCGGAGGGGGAATGTCGAGCCTGTCTGTCAGTCTATGTTTTCCATGCACCTGCACAGGGGGCTGTGCGACAGCGGCCCACCTCTGCAGGCAGGTGGCAGGTCCTGTGCGTCCTGTGATGTGGAGAGGGTCAGAGGCAGCGGCGTCTCTTGTGCTAATGCAGCTCAGGGAAGGCGGCAGCAACGACGCTGCTGTCGCGGCGCAGCGGGGCAGAAGCGTAGATGAAGGCGTTTGGGTCGGCACGCACAGCCGCCAGCACCACCTCCTTGTCGCAGCACAGCGCTGTGGGTGCGTACTTCAGGGCACAACCCTCCTGGCGCACAGCCGCCAGCACCACCTCACACTTGTTCCACAGTGTGTGGTCGGCGAAGCGCAGCGCACGGCCGCAACTCGTCACGGCTGCGAGGACCACCTCCTCGTCACCACAGAACACAGGATCGGCGAACTGCAGAGCACCGCCGTGTGCACGAGCCGCTTGAAGCACAACCGACCTGTCGCTTCGCAGTGAAGGGTCAGCGTACTGCAGCGCCCTCCCGTCCTGCAACACGGCCGCCAGTTGAAGCTCCTTGTCACGGCACAGTGAAGCACTGGCGTAGCGAAGAGCGCACCCGCACTTGCGTACGGCTGCAAGCATGAAGTCTCTGTTGCTGAGGAATGAAGGGTCGGCGTATCGAAGAGCATCCCCGTCAGTGTGTGTGGCTGCGAGCACCACCTCCTCGTCCTGAAGGAATGTCACGTCAGCAGAACCAAGTACACCATCCCTGGACTTCACAGCAGCAAGCACGACCTCACGATCCTTGCGCAGGTTGTATGAAGCATACTGCAAAGCGATGCCCTTCTTCCGCACGGCTGTGAGGACCACATCTCTGTTGCTGCGGATCGACTCATCACAGGACTCCAAGGCACGCGGGTGCTGTGACACCGCAGCAAGCTGCACCTCCCTGTCGCTACGAACATTAGTTGGGTTTGAACCGAACGAGGTCCGACCCCGGCCCGTCGGCCACAGGTCCGAGCTAGCCTGTCGAGCAGGCTATCCAGCGTCCGTCCGGCATGCGTGTGTGGGGGTGGGGAAGGGAAAAGACACACGGGACACACACCGGTGTTAGATTTAAAAATGGAAGCTAGAAGGGCACACACCACAGGACGGCAGGGGGCTGATGGCAGCCCCCTACCCGCCCCCTCAGACGGAGTGAAGAAGTGTAGCTAAGCTACTAGCAAACGAATGCCCGAAGGCCTCTCAAGCAGTGTGACTAGCAATTGCCTCGTAACCTGCGAGCCGACGAGCGCCAGCTGTTGCGTGCACCACGGTAAAAGGGAAATCACAAACACCACAACATCAATAACGCTCAAAGCTGCGAAAAAGGGCCCCCCGCTGTATTGAAATAGAGCACGCAGCGGAAAAATGAACGGATCTTCGCCGGTCTCTACCCTCACCGTTACCGGGGTTCGCCACGTGGAGGCGCCCGTTCAAAAGGTTCACCCCCTCCCTGTCGCTACGAACAGAGAGGTCGGCGTACCTCAAGGCACATCCCTGCAGCTTGACACACTGCAGCACGAAGTCTCTGTTGGTGCGAAGCGAGGTGTCTGCTTCTCTGAGCACATCTGGGTCACGCCGGAAACCTGCCAGCACCACCTCCTCGTCCTTCTTCAGGTGTGAGGGTGCACAGCGCAGTGCAAAGTAGTGACCCCACGGTGATCTGCTGTGCATCGCAGCGAGCACCACCTCCCTGTCACCCTGCAGGGAAGGGTCGGCGTGTTTGAGTGCACCGGGGTAGGTCTCGACTGCTGCAAGGATAAGGTCTCGGTCTTGGCGAAGAGGTACATCTGCGCACAGCTCCTCTGCCTTGGGGACGTGCTGCAACACGCCACCGTGCCACAGCACAGCCTCGCGTTGGAACTCCGTGTCGTGGCGCAGTGCGGATGATGCGTACATGAAGTTGCCTCCCCTCTGACGCACGGCAGTCAGCATCACCTCCCTGTCGTCACAGAGGACTTCGGAACCCTCAACCTCGTAACCTAACCGTATGGCACGTAGAATAGTCTCCTTGTCGTTGCGCAGTGCAGCACTTGCGTGATTCAAGCCGCTGCCTGCCGCCATGACCACCTGCCTGTCGTTGCGGAGGGACTCACAGGCGTACTGGAGTGCATCGCCGTCGCTTTGGACAGCCGCCATGACGACCTCCCTGTCGGCCTGCAGCGCTGCATCGACATGCTGGAGTACATCACGGCGCTGCACAAGTGTGAGGACGAAGGGTTTGTTGCTGAGCAGTGCAGGTGATGCATGCATCAAGGCAGAGGAACCCAAAAGCTCTTGGCAAAAAGCAACTTGCAGGACTACGTCCTTGTCCCCACGCAGGTCTTCGGAAGCATATTGAAGTGCGTCGGAGCTTCTCCGCACCGCTGCAGTGACGATGTGCCTGTCAGTGCGGAATGACTCATCGAGGTGCTCCAACGCATCGCCGTCAAACTGCACCATCGCAAGCGCCACATCACGCAGACCCCGTGCCCAGGCAGGTATGGTCTTCATGTCAAAGTCAGAAAAACGCCTTTGCTTCTGCAACACCTTCACGAAGCGAGCACCCGTGAGGGCGACGTCGATGGAGCACCCGTGGGAGACAGGTGCGGCACCGGACAGAGGGGTGCTGTCGTCGAGCACCACCCCATCCACCGAGAGCTCCACGTCCTCGGGAAGCGCGTCGGGAGGGGACCCGAGCACCACGTCGAGTGCGTTTGCCTTGAGATGAACCGGGGTGTCGCCCTCCCCGATGTGCACCGCATGCTGCTCCCCACACAGCCTGTCCTTCAGGAACACCTCCATTCCTTCTCCTGACATCCCTTCGTCTTCCCTGTGTGTCTGGCGGTGGTGGTGCGGTGTGTGGCGAAGTCACGGGGCGGTGCAACCACTGCAACAAGAGCACATCCGCTGGATCCCTCTGATGTGTGGTGGAACGTCGCCCCCCGACCAGGGGAGGAACCTGGTGTGACAGTTCGACCCAGAGCGGGGGCTTCTGGCTCTCCTCCCAGACGCTGTTTCCAGTTCTTCTGGGCATTCAGGCCTGCGAGCCTAATATACCTACCGGGGGCCTCCGCTCAGAAAAAGTGAGCCGCCTCATAAAACTTACGTGACACGATTTTTTTGTATCAAACGCACCGTGCTCACGGAAGGGGTTCAGAACTAAAAAGGTTGCAGTGGGAGCAATGTTTTGTTCACCTACACTCCACGCCCCAACGTGCAGGTGACCAGAAGGTAGCACAAACAAAACAAAAGAAACCCGGCAATCCTTTTTGCTACAGTTTGACACAGAGCCAAGGCCCTTCTTACTCTGTTTCTGGTTCTGTTTCTGGGGGGTGCCACACCTGCCTGCGGCTGTGTCAGACCCCAGCTGTGCTGGCGAGGCAGAAAAACACGTACACTGCGCCGCTATCGGATTTGACACTGAACAGGATCCATGTTGCTGTCCATCACAGCAAGCACATCAGATGCAAGTCGCCTGCAAATCTGCCATCTGTGCCAAAGCTATCTTCGTTTCGCACCAACCTGTAAAGAAGAAAGACTCGCCACTTCCGGGTCCCCACGTCATCAACGACAAAGCATAGAAGCACACTGATTCGCCACTTTGTGACAGGCTGCTGGAAACAAACGCTGAAGAGACACTCTTCAAGAGAGACAGCACTGCAGTGCACCGCACCGCACTCCTTTCGGACCACCACACTGTGCGTGCGGGCCTGGGGAACGGGCGCATGTGAAGAGACGGGATGGGAGTAAAAGAGAGAAAAGTGGCACCTTCATCGTCATCAACGACGCATCGCCACGTCGGGAGGAAAATGCACCCCGACTAGACGGCAGACTCGCCGAAGTCCTCAGATGTGTATCGTTTTGACACCTGACGAGCCGAACCCCGCTAGCCGGTGCCCCCCCCGTCACGAGGGGACGAGGGGGTGGGAGGGTGGGGAGGGGGGGAGAGGGGGCTGGCTGGCTGGGAGGAAACACAACTCCCGCCACAACCACCGCTGAAACCTTCAATAAAGGAGTGTTCTTTTCGAGCCCCGGAATGGGGGGGTTGGGGGGTTGGGTGGCCGTGGTGGAGAATCAAAAAAAAAGGCAAAAAAAATAGCAACGCAAGACCTCTACTCTCCCTCCACCCAGGCTGCTGAGACCTGGGTGGCCGGTGGATCGGCCTGCATTGCCATGATTTGCGTGTCAAGAGCTTGGCGGGAGGGGCCAGTATGCCACGGTACACCCATCCACCAGATGCGCAGCAGGCGCAATATGGAGGGAATACGAAGGGCAAGCGCTGCACCGTTTGATCTGAATTCTTATTGGTGTTGTACAGCCACTAGCCACAGCAGGGGGGCGATCCGCTGCGGCTTGATCTGGATGGCGCTTGCGTTGGCTGGAGCCGCAGAGGAGCAGCATGTCAGGCGGCACGCTCTCGAGTGTTGAGGGAGAGAGAGAGAGCAGGGTGTTGCAGCATGGGTGCCCGCTGCACAGCCTCAGTGGGGGTTGTGTGGGGAGTCCACCCCCCGGTTCGATGTTCGCCTTGGGTTGTTTCATTTCGTTCAGGGGATAAGATAGGTCTGGTTTTCCGGTTTTCAAAACCAGGGTTTCCCGGTTTCCGGTTTTCTGGAAGAAAAAAAAAAAGGCCGATCGGATTTTCGCCGGTTTTTGGGGAACCTTTGTGACAGTCAACCAGTGGGACCATTAGCCAAAAAAATATGGAAAGTGACCCCATCGTGATCCGCACGGAGCTCAAACAGTCAAAAGAAAGCAGAGAAGCGGAGAAAAGGAGCCCAGCGGGACCCGGTGGGTGGTGATGTCCTCGTCATGCAGGTCTTCTCTGTTTGAAGTTTCGAGATACTCCGGTAGCTTGATCATTCCGACCGCACCGTACTCCTTCTGGGCGGCTTGCCGAGCGCATGCACTCAATCTCGTTGCGGTGCACACTGCCAAGGACCACCCTGTCATCCACGCAAGCTACGACCTTGTCTCGAGCACGTTTGCCTTGCTGGGGATGACACATGCAAACTCCGATGTTTTCGGGAGTGCATGTCCGCTTTGGAGAGGATCGACGGATTCGGGTTCTGGCGGGACCGCGATTTGTGCAGTGTTGGAGACACCCGCTGGTGTTCGCATGAGCGCACGTTGTGCGCATCGTCTGACTGACTGCCTCAAGGGGGTGGTCATGCAACAAGCTCGACCATGAAGGTAGTTGCCCTTCGTGAGGCGTACCAGCAGAGCAGCACCCTCAGGGGGGTTTGTCCTGATGCGGGAGGTGATGCGAAGCCGCGCTCCGTCAGTACGTGGACGCATTGAAAGCTCAGTTCCGTCCCTTCGGGGAGCTGCGTGGAGCAACACGCCACTGCTGTTCGGCAGAGCCTGGTCCAGCCGTGTTGGGTGTGATTCTGAGAGGGTTTGCGCGGGTCGCGCGCGCCGAAGGCGCGCGCGAAAAATTTCAAAACCAGAAAAACCGGAAAACGGCGCCAGAAAAAAAGTCTATCTTATACCCTGATTTCGTTTGCCGCATCAAAAAAAAATACGAAGGTCAAAGGGGGGCCTCCGCTCTGTGCCAAAGTGTGCCAGGGTTGCAGCCTATATTGCGAGGCGGCTCACTGTTCTGCACTTCAGAGCGAATGCCCCTCAAATATAAGATCGTGGGCAAGCAGGGCTGAGACCTTTGGGGTTAAAACGAAAAAGACACCACGCATTTTTCGGAGCCCTTCGCTTGGGCTTGCATCATAAGCGAGTCTGCCCTGGCAAGACAGGCGGCACACTGGCACCTGACAAGAGAAAGGACGCAACAAATATAGACTCACGCTGTTCCAGCGTCAAACGCTGCATTCGGGGTCTTCGCTCAGAACTGCATAAAAGTGAGTCGCCTCACAAAAGAGAAGGCAGGCTTGACGCAGTTTGAAAGGCTCCCTTCATGTCTCACCAAAAGCGATAGTATTCTCTGTCCGCAGCTGCAGTGCGCTGTGGCCCTTTCGGAAGGGGCGTGTTGCCGTGAATAGGCGATCCTCTCCAGTCGCTGCGCGCGCCGTGCGCTCCCACAGCGACTCTTCCGCTGTGGCAAGCAAGCTTGCTTGGGGAAATTAGAGGGGAAAGGCTGCTGGACGGGAGGGGCGCTTCGCTCTGCTGTACTGTATCAGTGCGGCACACATTTGAGATGGAGTCGTCTGTGCCCTAAGGAACACACGCCTGCACCCCAGAGCGAGAGTTGGCCGGATATGCATGTGCATGGGGGAGGTCGTGAACGCAAGGGCGACTAACTGGTAGTAGCACTGCTGCAGAAAGAAAACCAAGACCGCGTCGTTGGGCTCCCTTGTGGTGCCGCACAGTGCATGATATAGCATTGTGTGCAAGAGCCGAACGCCGCTTGAATGCGCTGTTTTTTCACATGGAATTTCAGCTGTTCTGAATATCGCATCCCTTCCGCTTTCTGGTAGAACCACCCTGTCCAGAAGCTGCAAAGAGCAGCTCCAAACTGCTTTTCGTTGAGCACACGCTCGTATATCCCAAGGCTTTTGAGGCCATGTGAAACACGGGCATGAAAGGTGTTAATCCTGAAAGCTTCAGTCGTACGACTTTCCTTCGCCACTTCGCGACTTTTTCTCGCTTCAAAAAAAAAGCAAACAAAACAACCGGGGGAGGAGTGGTTCAAGTGAGCCCAAACCCACCTTCGCCTGCACCCCCGAGATGCGGTGGTGATTCAGCCCGCCCCAACACGACACACTGCACTCGAAGATACCATCACAGGGCAGGGTCTGACCACCTGACACCTTGGAACCACACCACCACATTATGTGAACCGCATGCTTGGCAAGATACTAAACCATGCCAATGCACAGGACACTCGAAACACACCCACACTGCATGCGCTTTTGGTGCCATCACACAGCCACTACACTGCTACACACGGAAGGGGCTTCACTTCATTTTCTGCACAGCAGCCTTCAGCTCCCCATGGAGCTTCGCTACGACATCCGCATACTGCGGGTCAGCCGCCAGGTTGGTGCTGTACCCGGGGTAGTCGAAGTCTGTCCCGTTGTCGGAAGCCAGGCTGTAGAGCTCCCTGCCGTTGGGATACTCCCACGACGCATCGAGCAGGTCCTGCGCAGTGTAGTCCCATGACACCCACTCGGTGTAGCGCCAGGCTGCAGTCCGCATTGTGTAGCCCATGTAGTTGAAGGCGGGATCCGTGAGGTTGGTGCGCGCGCACGCGTTCTCCCCGCACTGCACGGTGCGCTGTCCGTACATCTGGCAGCCGCAACGCCCGATCTGCGAGAAGGCCGCCTTCTCATCAAACGCCTTGGTCTCGGGTGCATCGAACACGGCAGCAACGGAGGAGCCCTGCACAGAGTCCTGCACGTCGGCAGTGGGCAGCCCTGCCAGGTCGGCAACAGTCTTGTAGAGGTCCACCAGCTCGAAGCGCACATCCGTCTTCTTCCCGACAGACCCCGTCTTCCACGGCGCACGGATGATGAGCGGGATGCGTGTGGCCAGCTCGGAGTTCGTCTTCTTCGACCACTCGTTCACCTCCCCCAGCTGCCAGCCGTGGTCGGAGTGGAACACCACAATGGTGTTGTTCTCCACACCCAGCTCCTTCAGCTTGTCGATGGCCTTCCCCAGCATGTGGTCGGCATATGTCACCGCAGCGTAATACCACCTCCGGTAGATGACCGCCCGCTCCGAAGGCACCGTGCATGCCTGGCATGTGTGTGCCGTATCCTCAACATCGTCCGCAGTGCTGTTCCAGTTCCCCGACATGAAGGGCACGCCAGTCGGCGCCTCCGGGAACTTCGGGGGGAGCACCGTCCCGTCAGGGTAAAGCGTGTCCCCCGAGAACTCAGCAGGCATGCGCCACTTGGTGTGCGGGCGGTGCACGCCAATGGAGACCCACCACGGCTTGCCAGAGGCATGCGCGAGCTCCATCCGCTTGAGCCCCTCATCCAGCGCGAGATCCTCGTCGGTATACTGCTTGGCAGACTCGTTGGTCATCCGGCAGAACGCGTGGCTCACGGCAGGGTCATCGGACACCACATCCCCTTCGCCACACTTCACCCACGCTGTCTGGTTGGCGGGGTACGTCCAGGACTCTGCGTCATCCATGTGGTCGTGATACACCTTACCTGCAGCAGACGTGAAGTACCCATTGTTTTTGAAGAACTGCGGCATGGTCACCCACTTGTCTGCCCCAGGGGCATCCCTGAAGGTCGAAAGAAATGTGAGGGCGCGGGTGCGGTCCGGACGCCTGCCGCTCATGAAGGAGTTCCGCGAAGGAGCGCAGTAGGCGAAGTTGGAGTATGCCTGGGTGAAGAGCAGCCCCGTCTCGGCAAGCCTGTCGAGGTTCGGTGTTTGCATCTGCGTATGCCCGTAGCACCCCAGCTGCGGGCGCATGTCATCCGAGAGGAGGTGCAGCACATTGGGGTGCGACACGGCACCGCACAGCAGCACGGCGAGCATCATCTTGCTTTGCGGGCCTCCCGGGAACCCTAAAAAGCAGCACGCAAGGCACGAGACAGGCAAAGGATTGTCCTGTTGGGTATGAAGAGTGATGTGCGGGGGGGGGGCAGAGAGGGGTCGCTGCGCGCTGGGTCAGTCTTGGGGGGGGGGGGGGGGGGGAGGCTGGGGGGCTTCGCCGGCAGAAGCATGTAGAATCCGTCTATCATCAGGTGTTGACATCCCGGCAGAAAACCAAAAAAAAACCCTGCCGCCGCACTGCGGGGGCCTGCTCGCTGGGTGTGGCCTTCTTGGGGGGAGAAACTAATGCAACCGAGTGAATCACAAGAGAGAAGGTAGCAACGACAGTTTGCGTTCTTCGAACGCAGAACACCCCCACACCGCCCGCCGGGGCGTGTGAAGTGTTCGCAAGTGATCCGCACGGTAAAAAGGTTCCTGAGTTGGCCACGCCTAACTTCCAATCCAAAATCGGGCTGAGCAAAAAAAAAGGGGGTGGGGCGGGGGCATCTGGGGAAAGGGCGTTAGCCACATAGGATGGGGCAGCTTGCTGCCTTGCTCGCAACAGCAAGGCCCGGTTGGCTGTGCGAGAGTTGGTGTGGGGGTGCCTTTGGTTTGTCTTGTTGTTCCATGCATGCCGGACGGGGGGTGGGGCGTACAATGCACCCTGGCGCACCCCCCGCTCCCCAGTAGGGCAAGACCCGAAGTGTCCCCCCCTGTGGGGGGGTTCACTCTAGTTTTATGACTAGATACGAGCGACGAAGCGTAGCGATGTAGCGAAGTAACGAAGGAAATCGTACAACTGAAGCTTGTAGGATTATCTCCTGCATGCTACTATTGAGAAGAGAGAGAAGGGGGTGGATCAACGACAGTTCGCGATTTCTTCGAACGCTGGACGCGCCCCCGCCCAACAGCCAAGCCTGCCGGGGGGAGAACCACCTGCCACGTTGGGTGGGGTGTGGGAACAAAACACTGCTCACCACTGCAACCGTTTGGATCTGAAAGGGGGGGGGGGGGCATTGATCATCAAACTGTGTCACTTTGCAGCTAGTTTTTTTTTGTGAGGCGGCTCACTTTTTTCTCACGTTCCTGCATTCTGAGCGAAGGCCGAAGGCCCTCCGAACGCTTTCCGTGAGCACATTGTCGTGAACACAGTGCATTTGTCACAAAATATACAGTGCCACAGAAAAGTTTCGAACACGATAAATTTTAAGATAATTTTAAGTTTTAAGACTAAAATCGCGCTTCGCGAAAAATTTTAAAACATTCTTTTGTTCAATACTTTGTTTCAAAGTCAAGGATCTTTCTCCGAAGTGTTTTCGGACAAAGATTTCTTGACAAGAGAGATACTAAAAATACTTCTTGACAGGACTGGACAGGTCGAGGTCATTCTATTTGCGATGTCAGCAGCATCCAGTGGACCCGAAAAGGCCCCCATGTCGTGTGGTTTGGAGGGATGGACCGCTCGGTTGCGGAAACCACTCGACTGGGGATAACGACCCTGTTGAGGTTGGACATTCCTCTTCTGGCCTCTCTGCCTGCGATCCGCAAACTCATCCGCTTTTGGCAACTCGCAGCAAACCTGGCGATAGGGGACAGATAGGAGTAACCTGAGTGAGGTTGAAGGACGCTGACACCCGCCTGACCCAAAGACTGCCTGTTCACAGCGCTGGAGTGTTGCACATGTGGCACATCATCCCACACACCTCTAGGAAACTCCCATGATGCAGGATAGATAACTTTTAAAACAAAACAAAAGTTTTGAGACGAAAAAACTTTCGAACGGAGAATTTTAAAACTTTTGTTCGTTCGAAACTTTTCTGCGGCACTGTATACTTATAGAGTTCAGGATGGCGGGGGAGAAAAATACTGGCTGGGCGGGGCTTCGTGCAGGATCTCAACATCTATGGAGAAATGCGAAAGGTATACCAGCAGAAATCGTTTTCGTTGATTGCACACGACAGAAAAATATTGCCTGCAGAAAGTGTGGTGTGTGAGTGGCAGGCGCGTGGGACGACTGTGACGGCACACACCCAGCACACCCCCCATCGCTGCATTTCCGCCTGGCAAGTGGCAAGGTGTGTTGTTTGGAGAGTAAACATAGGTGGGGGAATATGTTAGCGGTGGCGGCGAAAACCAACCCCTCGCAGACAAGGGCGATCTCATGCCTGCGAGGGTGCGTGCGAGACAACTTACGCCAAAGAAATGCCCGGTGACAAAAACCCAATCTACATTTTTGCCTTTGTTGCGTTGACTGTCCGCACATTCACACCGAGCCTTCGTCAGGCAATAAAGATAAGGCTGTTTTGCGCCAAATCCGGGAAAAACAAAAGCAACTCCGCAGCCTGATGAGGAGGTTGTATTTGTTGCCCAAGCGCTGCCTACTAGTCTTCTTGACACGGGACAGGAGCCCCTGTTGCAGTGAAAAAAAAACACACGAGGCGTGTTCAACCCTTGTTTGGCGCACAAACAAATCCACTCGCCATGGTCAGTCAAAGCGGAAACACGTTTCGACTTCCGGTATTTCGCCGCCCCTCCGGGGAAGGGGAAGCACACAACGCCTGAGGGGGTCTTCGCCCCTGATCACAACACCAAATAACGACACTTTCCGGTACAGCCGTGTGAGGGGTAAGGTATGAACGTCGGTCCAAGAGGCTGGGGGGTCGGGGGGTAAGTCGCCTTCGCTCCCCAAAAGGGTGAGAACAAATGAGGGGGGTCCGCCGTCTTCCCCACCCCCTCCGGGGACCCTTTGCCCTGTGTCACTGGCTGTGTCAAAACTGTGCCACTTTACAGCCGGTGTAGTGAGGCGGTGCTCGCGGCTTTCTCACACTTTTCTGCACTTCTGAGCGAAAAAAACCCCCCATCCCACACTGACTGAAGAGCCCGTGACATCCAGCGACTCGTAGCAAAGGCCTCTCGGAGAACGGCCACCCAGAGCGAAACCCAGCTTGTGCTGCCCGAGGTAGGTTAAGTTTTGTGCGCCAAAAAAATCCGGGAAAAAAAAAAGCAACTCACCGCAGCCTTTGCTGCGGGGCTAGGATGGTGTTGCCCAAAAAAAGCGCTGATCCACCACTGTCTTTCTGACACTGAACAGGAGGCCCTGTTTGTGACAAAGTAAAATAGACTTGGAGCAGCGTTGTTTGTTTTGTCCGAACGGTGCCTGCGGGAGCAATGTGCGCAGGGACACCGAGCGGCGCCACGGCGCTACTTTTTTCCATTGCAAAATAAATAACTAAAATAAATTAGCAAGCCAAACAACACAGCGATTGGATGAAAGTCGGGATGGAAGTCGCCCCAGAACCGGCGGCCTTGTCGCCCAGTGCCGACAGGGCGTGGTAGCGAGACCACTCTGCAAGCGCTGAGGTCATTTTTCGCCTGATTTGAACTGGGATTGTCTTCTGGTGAAGCTTGTCAGTGTTTCGGCGGGGTTCAGCCACGTGGGGTTTAGCCAGAACCCCGCCGATTGGCCAAGACCAGTCAGGGATG
The DNA here is from genome assembly GCA_963210315.1 of Rhynchopus euleeides. NCBI lineage: Eukaryota > Euglenozoa > Diplonemea > Diplonemida > Diplonemidae > Rhynchopus > Rhynchopus euleeides. The sequence goes on along the minus strand of OY723242.1, from coordinate 1,399,390 downwards.
ATGGGGAAAGATCGCCTCAAACTTTGAATCGCCAGTGAGAGAGAGCCCAATCAGGGAGCCGCGGTGACGAGATTGTCGCACAGCCCCATGGCTGTGATGCTCTGTGATGTGAAGCTTCTTCAATGCTCTGAATGGGGGATGGACAAAGGGGAAGGGGAAGGAAAATACTACGAGAAACACTTGGCCTCTATGCTGTGAGTGTTGCATTGGACGCTTCCACCTGTTGAACGGGCTCCACCTCTTGCACTTTGAAAAACCCCCCCCCCCATATTTTTTTTTTTGATTTGACAACTCCGGTTTGGTGTACCTCGATGAGCTTACCTTACCTTGTCGTCGGACACAACATATCATCGTTGTCCCAAACCCCGTAACCCACGTGAAGTGGATCATCTGAAGTGCAGAATGAGGTGGAGCAGGTGGAGCACGAAACATAAGTAAACCATAGCAAGAGAGGCCAGCAGCAGTCCCGAGTCCATCGCGTTCCTCGTAGCATTTCCCGTACCACACAGGTGTGTTATGTGCAAAATACTACGAGAAACACTTGGCCTCTATGCTGTGAGTGTTGCATTGGACGCTTCCACCCAGGACCCTTAGGACCCAAGGACTTAGGGACGCCGCGCGAACGGTCTACTATTGAAGTGATCAGGCTCCGTCGCCCATCGTATGCATCCCTCCGATGGTAATGTACCGCTTTCTACGTTGTCACGAGCACCTTGTACGGAAAACGATCGAACCTCACTCGCTGAGGGGATCCGCCTGCCTCGGCCGTGTGCCGCCGTCGTGTGGTCAGCCTCGTGATTCTTGGTGTGCCCTATCGACAACATGCCTGTCTCTCCAGTTGCCGCACCCGGCGAGAGAGTTGATGCGTCTCAACCCGGCGAAACTAAGGGGGCAAAGGTTGCACACAGCCCCGCCTGTGCTGCAACCACCCGCTCTTGGCTGACCCCCGACGTCTGGTGCGTTTCCCACTCCGGGTATTTGAATCCTCACCCTGTACCTCTTCGGGATCCTCCATCCCCTGGGGAACCCTTCCCCTCGAGGCTTCTTCACGTCTCCGACATATTGGTGTGTGCCCACATGACCCTTCTTCCTGACATCCTCGATGTCGTTTTGCACCCCGGGCGATGCACTGAGACGGCCGTATCCAGGTAGTCAGTGGCCATGCCCAGCCCCTCAGCGTGACAGTCCTCTGGTGCGCTCCCAGCACCACCACCGCGACGCTCGTGCATATTCAGCCACCATGACCCGGCAGCTCTCGCCTGGGGACAGGGCTCGGCGGATCGAGAAATCACAGTCTGAAACTCGCCTCCCAGCTCCTCCGCAGCAGTCTACTGTCCGGCCGTCTTAAACTCTCGCCCTTCGGGAGCCCGGCCAACACCCGGTGCTTTCCGGCGTGATCTCGATCGCTCTGTGGCTCTCTGTGTCCTCTCCGGTCTTCGCTGGCTGCGAGCGAGTTGCGGGGTGAAGCCCAACGCGCCTCTTCATGGCGCACTGGAGACGCTGCATGGAGTGCCCAGGGGTAGGTGTGAGAGGTGCCGGCCCTTCTGGATGAACGAGGGCGATCGCGCGCACTGTCGTCTCCTGAACTCCGCTCGAGCGGTGGACAACACGTTCCTGCGGCCCCCTTCCCACTGGGCTGATCCCCACTGTACCTGCCCCATCGCCCGCCTCGTAGACAGCGCATCAAACGGAGGCCCTGTGGCCCCACGTGGCGTCGATTCAGTGGTAACGCCCGGACTCAGTGTGGAGGGCGTATTTCCCGGTGCGTGAGGAAATTCGAGGCCCTGGAGGTGTGGGCATGCCAGAAGGATTCTCGGAGTCGCCTTCTTAATGAGAGAGGTGAGTCCCCGCGGACCGGAGCTTGTCGCACGCTGCAGTCGCTGTTCGGGCTTGTCGAGTAGGCTGCTGGGTACTCGGGAAGACTGGCTGACTGCCCCCCAACCTTGTGGAATGATCTCGGCCCGCTGCCATGGCTGCGGTTTCGGTGGACCCCCTCAGCGGCGGCACCGCTGACACAGGCGATGCGGACGCGTCTCTCAGTCGCTGCTTCTTTTGCTCCCCGAGCAGTGCAGCTTGGGAGAGCGTCTCGGCTGTGTTGGATACCTGATCTCTGTGTATGTCCCACGGCACCTCGCAGGTGTCCAGTCAGCAGCTCCCCTTCCCTGCATGGAACTGTGAGGTCGTACGTCTCAACACCGGGCCCCAGACGCCCGGAACTCCCCCTGACCCCTGTGAATAATGCAGGCTTGAACGTGTGTCCCCCGGCAGGAAGACTATGCTTCGACGGAGTATGCCCCGCTTGGGGCGTGTGCGGGCATCCGCTTGACGCCGGGGTGCGCGTAGTCGGCATTCGCGCAGATAAGCTGGGCACGACAGACGTGCCGGCTTCTCGGGGGCGTGTCCGGGGGCGTTGCATTGGTACACGAAAACTGTCGCCCTCGGAAAGCTCACGTCGCGTCACCGCGCTCGAGCTGGATCTGGCAGGCTGTGTGTGACAGGCCACCCTTCCGCCTTCAGGTGCCGTCGCTCGGGCAAAAAAGGTGTATTTCTCAATCAAGAGAGTATGCCCCTCACGATTGTGGCACGATTGTGTCTCCCCGGGTCAGGCTCGGTATTCCAGTCGAAAGCGTAAATGCCCCTCGGCACTGTGCTGGGCGGGGTTGTGTCTCGGTCAGGAGAGGAGGTGCCCCTCAGGCAAAATCCTGCGTCTCGCGGTCGGGAGTGAGTGCCCCTCGGCAGGAATGTGTCTCGGCCAGGTGTCCCTCAGGCAGGGAATGTAATGTCTCGGCCCGGTGTCCCTCGGGCATGAATGTGCGTCTTGGCCAGGTGCCCTTCAGGCAGGGTGCCCCGTAGGCGGAAGTGTATGTCGCGGCCAGATGCCCCTCAGGCAGGGTGCCCCGTAGGCGGAAATGTATGTCTTGACCAGGTGCCCCTCGGGCAGGGTGCCTCGTAGGCGGAAGTGTATGTCTTGGCCAGGTGCCCCTCGGGCAGGGTGCCTCGTAGGCGGAAGTGTCTGTCTTGGCCAGGTGCCCCTCGGGCAGGGTGCCTCGTAGGCAGAGGTGTCTGTCTTGGCCAGGTGCCCCTCGGGCAGGGTGCCTCGTAGGCGGAAGTGTATGTCTTGGCCAGGTGCCCCTCGGGCAGGGTGCCTCGTAGGCAGAGGTGTCTGTCTTGGCCAGGTGCCCCTCGGGCAGGGTGCCCCGTAGGCGGAAGTGTGTGTCTTGACCAGGTGCCCCTCGGGCAGGGTGCCTCGTAGGCGGAAGTGTCTGTCTTGGCCAGGTGCCCCTCGGGCAGGGTGCCTCGTAGGCGGAAGTGTCTGTCTTGGCCAGGTGCCCCTCGGGCAGGGTGCCTCGTAGGCGGAAGTGTCTGTCTTGGCCAGGTGCCCCTCGGGCAGGGTGCCTCGTAGGCAGAGGTGTCTGTCTTGGCCAGGTGCCCCTCGGGCAGGGTGCCCCGTAGGCGGAAGTGTGTGTCTTGACCAGGTGCCCCTCGGGCAGGGTGCCTCGTAGGCGGAAATGTATGTCTTGGCCAGGTGCTCCTCAGGCAGGGTGCCCCGCAAGCGTAAGCTGTAGGTATGTCGTGGCCAGGTGCCCCTCAGGCAGGTAATGTCTCGGCGAGATGCCCCTCGGGCAGGAAAAATGCGTCTCGGCTAGGTGCCTCTCAGGCAGAAGTGGGTGTCTCGGTCCGATGCTCCTCGGCAAGATCGTGTCTCGGTCAGGAAAGTAGGAGTTGGATATCACTGACGTCACTTTGCTGCATCAGTATCGACCCATTTATCAGCACCCGACTGTTGCTCTTGGTCCCGCCTTTGTCAGCGCCTCTGTGACGGAACCTCCAGCTGAAGTATGCGTTTGGAAACCTTGAGCGCGATCAAGCGTGAAGCAGGTTTTCGGCGAGGCGCGGTGATAGTCTCGATGGCTGATGGGAATGTCCTCAATCCGCTGCGGCCACGGGCGCAGCGCTGTCCCGCTGTCACGTTCATAAGCGGCGGAGGACCACCTTGAACACCACGGCGTCATCATCCCCATCTTTTTGCGCCCCTCCTTCGTGCTGATCCCCCCGTGCACCTCGCCGTCATTTATTAGAACCAGTGCGTGGGGGTGTTGTTGTCCTCAACCGCGGCTTCAGCCCTCTTGAGACCTGACACGAGCATGGTGTGAGGGTCGTCTTCTCGGTCGGGATTTGGTGCCCCTCGGGCAAGATTGTGTATCTCTCGGTCGGGAGAGCGGGTGCCCCTCGGGCAAAATTTTTGTCTCGGTCAGGAGAACAGGTGCCCCTCGGGCGAGATGCTGCGTCTCTCGGTCGGGAGAGTGGGTGCCCCTCGGGCATAGTTTTGTCTCGGTCAGGATAACGGGTGCCCCTCGGGCAAAACTGCGTGTCTCTCGGTCGGGAGAGTGAGTGCCCCTCGGGCAGAATATTGTCTCGGTCAGGAGAACAGGTGCCCCTCGGGCTAGATGCTGCGTCTCTCGGTCGGGAGAGTGGATGCCCCTCGGGCAGAATATTGTCTCGGTCAGGAGAACAGGTGCCCCTCGGGCAAGACTGCGTGTCTCTCGGTCGGGAGAGTGGGTGCCCCTCGGGCAAAATTTTTGTCTCGGTCAGGAGAACAGGTGCCCCTCGGGCGAGATGCTGCGTCTCTCGGTCGGGAGAGTGGGTGCCCCTCGGGCAGAATATTGTCTCGGTCAGGAGAACAGGTGCCCCTCGGGCAAAACTGCGTGTCTCTCGGTCGGGAGAGTGAGTGCCCCTCGGGCAGAATATTGTCTCGGTCAGGAAACCAGGTGCCCCTCGGGCAAGACTGCGTGTCTCTCGGTCAGGAGAGTGGGTGCCCCTCGGGCAGGGTAGAATGCTGCGTCTCTCAGACGGTCAGATCGTGTGTCCCTCAGTCAGGAGAGGAGGTCTCGGTCGCTAAAAACGCGCCCCCTCGGGCAGAGTGGTTGTGTCATCGCTGTTGTGTCACACCAATTGCCTCTCGGGCGGTGTGTCTTTTTTGATTTGACAACTCCGGTTTGGTGTACCTCGATGAGCTTACCTTACCTTGTCGTCGGACACAACATATCATCGTTGTCCCAAACCCCGTAACCCACGTGAAGTGGATCATCTGAAGTGCAGAATGAGGTGGAGCAGGTGGAGCACGAAACATAAGTAAACCATAGCAAGAGAGGCCAGCAGCAGTCCCGAGTCCATCGCGTTCCTCGTAGCATTTCCCGTACCACACAGGTGTGTGATGTGCAAAGAAATACTGCAGAAAAGAAGGAACTGACCGCAATCAATCAGCAAGGCAAATCAAATATGAAAGGGTTTCATCTAGCGGGGCGCATTCGGTATGTGTGTCAAACACTGTGCAATATGGGGAGATAGTCGCCCTCTCGGCATTTTCCCTGCAAGGCTCGGCATTTGGGATAAATGCGCCGCATGCTCACAGGAAATTGTTCAGATCAAATATATAATCTGCCAGTCGGGGGACCTCGCTATCAGTTGGTGAGAGGAAGTGGGCCGTGGCTCACTTGTTCTCACTCAGTCACACCTGGTAGCGAAGGCCCCCAGTAGGGAGTTAGTATTGTATCGCCCTCCACTCCCACACCCACCAACGCGCAGGCGACGAGAAGGTTTGCACGGACAAAACACAGGACACCCGGTAATTCTCTTTCTCCGACAACGAGGATGAAGTACATTCAAAACGCACTGTTTTCATTCACGAAGACCCACATGTTGCTCTGCACTCCCAAAGAAAAGCTATGCAAGCGTGCGGCGAGGCTGGGTTTGGCGGGTAGGAAGTAGAAGTCAGAGGCACAGCAATGCGGTGAGGTGAGCCGCCTCAACAGGAGGAGACAGACAGAGCTGACACAGTTTTGACAAGGCTTTTGACACAAAAAGAGGACGAATGGCACCCACCCCCCACGGGGACGAACCCCACACCGCCCCTACACCCCCCCCCCCCCCCCTCCCCGCTCCACTCCCGGCTTCGATACACCCACATGCAACACAGAGAGGGGGTTTTTACGCAACAAAGCCGGGGCGGGAAACTAATGCCCAAGAATCGCTGTGCCACCCCCCCCCCACCCCACCACCCCCCCGCACCCCTCTCCCCCCCCCCGACGCCGCTGCGCAGCCCCGTCGATACAGCACCCCATACACCCCACGCCCCGTCGATCACACGGGGTACCCAGGTTGCGTCACGCGATACCCTGACATCGCCGGGAGTGTGTGAATCCCGGATCCCGCAGGGGTGTACGGCTGCCTGTCGCCGCCGCCGCCGCCGCCGCCCGCCGCTGCGGCTGGCGGGCGGAGCGGGGAGGCAACCGTGTCTGGGAGGGGCCGTTCCTTCCGGAGCGCTGCCCCCACACCCCCGCCCGCCCCGTTCACCAACCGGGCGCTTGCCTGCACCTCGCCGCCCTTCCGTGCATCGGGAGATGACTGCCAGGGCGCCTGCTGCTGCTGCTGGACCCTCCCATGCCGCTGTGCCACCCCGACGACCGGCAAACTGGAGAGCACCTCAGGAGCGGTGCTGCCCTTCCCAGCGGGGTATGCATCGTAAGGGTTGCTGGCGGGGCCGGGTGAGGCAGCGGCAGGAGGGGCAAAAGGAGGGGCGGCACCGTCGGAGCCGAGGGGCGCGTAGGATGTGTCGGTGGTGGCATGGGGGCGGCGCGGGGGGCACAGGCGTGCCCTGCAGATGCGGATGAGGCGTGCGGCTACGGCGACCACCACCATGCCCCCGTAGACCAGGAGGGCCCCTCCGAAGTCTTCGATGACGAGGGACTGGTCGGCCTCCTCGGTGGCGGTGCAGTTGGGTGCGTACCACTTGCTCTTCAGGGCGTCGAGGCGCCCCGACTCCCTGAGGGACAGCAGCTGCTCGCTGAGCACCGAGGTGTAGGGGGAGTTCTTCTGGAGGGCCAGCCCCACGCCGCGCGGGTTCCACCCGGCCCCCCGCACCTCGAAGGGGCACACGCCGCTGCTGTCGGCACGCCCGACGTACCACTCCGCCCAGGTGCTGTCCTGGATGGACGCAGTGAGTTGCCCGCTCTTTGTCTTCTCCGTCTGGTCAAACTCACTATTGCTTGTGTAGTAATCTCCTTGGAGTCCTGTCTGCGCCTTCAGCCACTTCTCGTTGACAGTATCCGGTGTGACACCCAGCTGGGACGCGCCGAACGAACCCGATGTGAACTCATCGATGGAGTTCACCTTATAAGCGGGGGTGCGCCTCGCGAGAAAGGCAGCAAGCTCTGCTGTGTACGTCGCGATGGTGACAACGGACAGCCAGAAGAACCCGAGGGAGAAGAGACGCCCCGTGCGGGTCAGCGCCTCCCCGGTCTGCACGTTGAGGAAGGCGGTGCAGGCAAACCACAGGGAGTTCTCGTAGGAGTACTTCCCAGAGGGGGCGACGTAGGGCGACATCCCGCCCCGATCCTCGACTGGTTTGATGGTGGTGCGGTCCTCCAGGAGGTAGAGTGCGACAGAGGTGGCGAGGACAATCCCGAACAGGACTATCCACAGCTCGATGGTGAAGGGCGAGGCGAATCGGAACATGTTGCTCTCATACACAGCGCTGGAGACGACGAGGATGCTTGTCGTCTCCATATAGGGTTGGGTGAAGTCGACGAACTTCTCACGCTCCTCCGTGATCCCCGTGTCTGCCGCCTGCATGTCGAACTCCCCTGCAGCGACCCTCTTCAGCCCCCCAGCCCAATTCCCCTTCATCGACACCGCCTCAAAGGTGAAGTCAAGCTTTGCCGAAAGATCCTGTATGATATCCACGACAAGGCCCTCCACAGCAAGCTCACCCGCCTGCACCTCAGCAGGGTCCCTCGCCTGCACAAACGGGGGGAAGATGATGAACAGAATACGCAGGTGCCGCCCTAGCAGGAGCTGCTCGGAAGAAGGCGCCCTGTGCCCAGGCCAGGAGATGGTATCCTCCGGTGCAACGACCGCAGTGGCTGGCGGTGAGAAGACCCCGGCACTCGCCCAACGCGTGGCACCTCCGAGCGTCACCTGGTAGTTCACCAGCTCAAACTTCTCGCTCTGGGTTGAGGGTTTGACCTGCACGGTGCCAGCAGCACCCCCAGCCTCGTCGATGCCGTCGAGAGCATCCAGCATCTTCTGCCCATCCGGCCACTCGGCGCCTGCGGAGATCTCTTCGCACTGTTTGGGACCCAGTGGGTTTTGCCACACCTGCGACCGCTCTGCGGCAAGCAGGAGAGCCCACGTTGCGTCGAAGGTGAGTCGCATCAAGTCGGAAGGGTGGCCACCCCGTGCCGCACCCAGCTCGAAGTACCTCTGGCTCGTCTCGAGGAGAGGCCGCACTCCCAGAAGCCCGACGAGCTGCTTCCTCAGGTCATTATCGGCGATGTCGTCGAAGGACATTGCGTCCATCATGATCCATGCGTACCCTCCGGTGAAGGCTGAGGGAGTGCCCTTGACAGCTGCCTGGAGGAGGTCCATTCCCACGCTGTGCGAGGTGGCGAGGATCACCACCTCGACGTACTTCGAGCGGAGGTGGGCAAACACCTCGGTGTAGTTTGCTGGGGAAGGTATTTCGAAAACTGTCGCGACGGTGCGCCCCGCCTCGTTCATCGCGTTGCGCAGCTCATACGCCATGTCTGTGCCGTAGTAATCCTTGGAGAAGACGATCCCAAGCGATGCCTTGGAGAGGGCTGGGATCTCCTTCAGGAAGGACGGCATGGACTGTGCGGCAGCGCGGTTGTCAGGCACCGTCCTGCGGAGGAACAGCCCGTCCTTGTCGAGGTGCGACACCGTGGCGCTGGGGGAGATGACAGGGAGGTGGTGCAGGCCTGCCTGGAAGGAGGCGTGGAGCGCCCCGTCGCTGGTCTGCATCCCCACCACCCCCACCAGGCCCCCCTGCCGCACCAACTCGCAGACGCCGTCAACCAGCGCCTCCGACCCCCCCTGCCCAACAGCCACGGGGAGCATGACGGGTTGCCAGGACATGTTGCTGCTGCGGGTGAAGATATCGATGGCCACCTGCACGGCGACATGCACGTCCTGCACCTCACTCGCGTCTTGCGAATCCCAGAGCACACCCACACGCACCTCGGGCTGGGGGGACGCGCAGGGCACAAGCAGCGCGATGCAGATGCCCAGCAGCATGCAGCGGGGCCACGGTTGTGGCGGCATCCCTGTCGCCCAGCAGCCGTGGGCCCTGTGGCGGGGTGGAGGTGGCAATCGGCAAAAGGCCAGACAGGACAACAAAAACATACGGCACTGTGCCGACTCCTTGTGAGGAGGGAGGTGATGTTAAGACAATCTGTTTGTTTCTTGAAAGTGAGGAGGGGGGGAGGGAGGGGGAGGGGGGGGGGGGGTCGTTGTGATTATCTGCACTCTTTGGACCGAAGCCCCACACCCGCCCCATGCACCCCACACCCCCCTCCCTGCGGTGCCAGTCGGGCTCGGGTGACCAACGGGCTTCTTTGCGGTATCAAAGAAGCGACCGACCTGTGGAAAGAGCAACAAGGCAAGTGGCAAAAGTGTAATATGACAGGCTGCACAAACAAAACGAAGAGAGGCCAGCCCCCCCACCCCCCACCCCTCCTACCCCCTCGGCAATCCTCTTCTTTTTGAGAATACGAGCAGCACCACCGCTGGAAAGGGGGTCGCCGTCCTGAGGGCGGCGTGTCGTGTCTACCAGGAGACTCTCCGGAGTAAAACTGGAGGGAGATCCTTCAGGTGTGGAGCAGCTTCAGATCGACGTGCCTCAGGGCGAGGGCGGACTGCGGGTACAGCGCTACCTGCGTCGGGGCTTCGCCGGCTCCGAGGGCGTCACTGACGGAAGCCCTGCTGTAGATCCGCTGCAGCGGACCCAGTCCTGCCGTGTGAAATCGTCCTGCTGGGCCCGTCGGGGTGCAGTGCTGCGACGGGATCCCTGGAACCCTTGCGCGTATAGGTCATCTGCTGTAGGGCGCTGGGTTGGCAGGCCGGACCGGCCCTTGTGCCTCAGCCGCGTGAGGAACCTAGCTCGACGGGCTCCTGGACTGCCTTGGCGAGGCCTTGGGCCTCCGTAGCAACGGCAGCCAGGCATCCTGAGACTCGTGGCGGTTCAGCCGGAAGAGGCAGGCCCCGGTGTGCCAAGATCTGCGTGGGGAAGAATGTCGGGCCCCAGATGCGGCTGAGATGTAGATGGAGGTGCAGCGGGAACTGAGCAGACGAGCCTGCAAACCTGTGGTGAACTGCTGGAGGGGGGTGGCCTGGTTGAGGGAGATAAGAAGAGTTCTAGGGGAAACGGCTTCAGCTGTGATGGGATCACTCGCGAAGTCTGGGAAGCTGGGGGTTTCATCATCCTGGTCTCGGGCGGGGGGGGGCCTCCTGGCTGAGGCAATGGCATCGGCTGCCGGAGAGGAGGGACTGGTTTTCTCTGAGCTCCTCTGTGAAACAGCCTCAGATGAGGGGAAGATACGCCACCTGCCTCGGGAAGGGAGGGGGGGGGGGTGTGTGCGATCCTCGATCTGCAGGCTCAGCTGCTGGGAGGGTCCCGTGGTGTTGCGTGGGGCTGAGACTGTGCGGGAGGGGAGGGAGGGCTCTTCTGGCCCGAGATCTCTGTGATAGGCCTCTGCTGCCGGGGTAAAAGTGATGAAACCGACCCACGAGAAGCCAGTGCAGCTGCCATGTGGGGGGACTCGGTTCCGCCTGATAGGAGGGGCGTTGAAATCGGAGCAGACAGAATCACCAGGAGGATCCCCTTTTACCTGTTATGCAGGTCGTGTCTGAGATCCAATGCTATGCTCGGCCGGTGCTGTGGTGTTGCCTGTGTGGGCGGATTGGGGGGAACTGTGGACGGATTGGTGTGGGGGGACCGCCCCTTCGTGGTTTGGGGGTACAGCTTCAACTGCTGGGAGGCCGACCACTGCCCGGGGGAGAGGGGGGGAAGGGGGCCTCTCCCTGGTGTTCCTTGTGAGACAGCCTGTAGAGTGGGCAGCGACTGCCGGGGGAGAAGAGTGCGCCTCTTCCTGGTGCTCGTGGGATATCGTGCTCACTTGTAGGCAGCCGCAACTGCCCGAGGTGGGGAGGCTCTTGCACCCCGGGAAAAGGCCTCGGCTGCTGTAAGGGAGGGATGGGGCACCACCTGCTTCGGGGGTGCGGAAAAACCGATCGATGTGACCCTCAATTTGCAGGCTAAGCCGCTGGGGGGACCCCGTGCTGGCGGCGTGGGTGGGACTGAGGCTGTGCTGGGGGGAAGGGAGGGCTCTTCCGGCCCGGGGTTCTTGTGCTGGGCATCGGCTGCCGGTTTAAGGTAATGGAATCGTCCCCTCCGCGAGACGCGGCTGTAGTTGAGCAAGGGGTCTGGGATCCACCCGATTATATAGAGGGGGGAAAGACCATTTCCTCGTGGTCCTGGGGGTGAGTGACTGGGTCAAGGACAGCTGCTGCCCGGGGTTCTTGTGCGGGTGTGGGGAGGGGGTACCCGTTCCTGCTTCGTGTTGATAACAGGGTTTAGGAGTGTGTTAATACCTGCGGAACCTGCAAGGTCGGGAAGGGCCCCTTGGTCCAGGTAGGACATCGGCTGTCCGGGCTGAGGGCCCAGGGAAGCGGCTTTCTGGCCCTGGGGAAACAGCCTCAGCCCGGGCTTAGTCTCGAAACGCCCCTCCGTCTTGGCACTCCCTTCGGGGTCGACAAAGTTGAAGAAGCGCGACTCCCCCTCTTTCGAAGAATTTGAAGAAATCTGGGAGACTGCGGCCCGCAGTGGCCCATTGACGAGCTTGATGTTAGAGGCGGCTTGTAGATATCAGCGTGGTACATCGCAGACGAGAAGACGTTGAGAAGTGCATCCGTGTGACTGAGCCTGTCGCACGTGTCATAAGGCATGAACCGGGAAGCGGTGGGGTACGTGACGGTGTGCCTGGTGGAAATCAACGTAATGCTTGGGTGAACTGGACTGTGTCGTGGCGCTTCCAGGTAGATGTCGCTGACACCAGTTGCAACTCTTCCCGGGAAAGAGGGTAAAAACCAACTTCACGTGGCTCCGGGAAAACCAGACTCATCTGTTGACAGGACATCGACTGCCCGGGAGGGGGGTGAGAAAACCACTCCCTCGTGATCTTGGGGAAGCAGCCTCAGCTGTGAGGAGGGCAACTACTGCCCGGGAGGGGGATATGATGCCACTTCTTCGTGGTCTTGAGGGGACAACGACTGCCCAGAAGGGGGTATGGAGCCACTTCGTGGTGGTCTTGGGGGAAGCAGCCTCGGCTGTGAGGAGGGCAACTACTGCCCGGGAGGGGGGTGTGAAGCCACATCCTTGTGGTCTTGATGGGACAACGACTGCCCGGGAGGGGGGTGTGGAGCCACATCCTCGTGGTCGTGGAGGTAGAACCGCAGCTGTAGGGAGGACAACGGGGTGGGGGGGGGGGGGGTATGAAGCCACGCGATTGTGTTCTTGGGGAGGAAACCTCAGCTGTGAGGAGGGCAACTACTGCCCGGGAGGGGGATATGATGCCACTTCTTCGTGGTCTTGAGGGGACAACGACTGCCCAGAAGGGGGTATGGAGCCACTTCGTGGTGGTCTTGGGGGAAGCAGCCTCGGCTGTGAGGAGGGCAACTACTGCCCGGGAGGGGGGTGTGAAGCCACATCCTTGTGGTCTTGATGGGACAACGACTGCCCGGGAGGGGGGTGTGGAGCCACATCCTCGTGGTCGTGGAGGTAGAACCGCAGCTGTAGGGAGGACAACGGGGTGGGGGGGGGGGTATGAAGCCACGCGATTGTGTTCTTGGGGAGGAAACCTCAGCTGTGAGGAGGGCAACTACTGCCCGGGAGGGGGGTGTGCAGCCACTTTCTCGTGGTCTCGAGGGGACAACGACTGCCCGGAAGGGGGTATGGAGCCACTTCGTGGTTGTCTTGGGGGAACTGCCTCAGCTGTGAGGAGGACAACGACTGCCCGGGGAGGGGGGTGTGCCATGTGCTCGAGCTCGTGGGGAGGAAGCCTGAGCTGTGAGAGAAAGGCAACTACTGCCCGGGAGGGGGGTGCCACTTTCTCGTGGTCTTGGGGGAACAGCCTGAGCTGTGAGGAGGACAACGACTGCCCGGGGTGGAGGAGGTGAAGCTACGTGCTCGGGATCTTGGGGAAAAAACCTCGGCTGTGAGGAGGACAGCGACTGCCTGGGGTGGGGGGAAAGTCCGCGTCCTCGTGGGCAGGGGAAGCAGCCTCAGATGTGGGGAGGGCAACAACTGCCCGGGAGGGTTTGTTTGTCGGGAGTGAGAACACAAGCTGTTTCCCAGCCCATTTTTGTAACGTTTGTCCTTTCTATAGTCACCACACCAGACAAGCTGCCCGAGGTGAATCAATGCACAAAGGAAGGGTGTGGATGCCTGTCAGTGGCCTGGTACACAGGAAAAGGGGGGGAAGCACCACGGCTTCGTTATCCTCCTGTCGAGTGACACCCCTCCGCTGCTTGTGCGGCGGGGAGTGGGTTGCGAGCTGAGTGTGGGGATGGGGCGCGCCGGAACGACCCCTTCTCTGGCTGCAGGCCAACGGCACGACGACCTTGACGCCCGCCTCAGCCGGAAGAGGTATCAGGGGCATGACGGCGGCCCGCCCTTTTCGTTCCTTCCGGAGGGAACGGATATCAACGCGGCGAGCAGCCGCTCCTCGATATTTTTTGCGGCGGGGGTCTTGGTGTTTAGGGAAGGCACAGGATAGGGGATGATCGGGGCAGGTAGGACCTTCCATGATGGAGGAGGGTCGCCAGTGGAGGAGGCGGCGGGCACTGATTCCCACTCCCATACTCAGAGCAGGGACAGGTGCGCCGACATACTCAGCCAAGCCGAAGCTGGCCTTGATCGACCCCCAAGGGAGGGGCAGGCGAGGCCCTCGGCGAGGCAGGTCACTCGCAGCCGTCGACAGTGACCCACACCGGAGGGGAAGTCGGTGGCGGTCGGGGAACACACACTAGCCGGTCGGGTCGGAACCAATCAGTCCGGACGGAGGCGACCAGCGGACGGTCTCTGGCAACAAGACCGACCTGGCCGCAGGCAAGCGCACGAGCGGTATTTTTTGTTTGTGCGCACGAGCGGCAGTGTGTTGTGGCCCCTGTGAAGGGCGTTGCTGTGATAAAAGTGGTTTTGTGTTGCTCACTCAAAACACACTGCGCGCGGGTACGCTCCCACTGACTCTTTCGCTGTGACAAGCAAGCTTGTTTGGGCAAAAAATACAGCAGCAGTCTCTCGAGTCTTCCTTTCAGATGATTTTTGCATTGATCGCTTCCACCTTTTTTTTTTCTCGCTGGCGCTAGTGATGTCGGCTGGCAGAAAAAACACACACAAAACCCCCCCCCCCCCGCGTGTCGAGTGACCTTACCTGTCTGAAGTACAGAAAATGTGTCGGGTTGGGTGGAGCATACACACACACATACACATATGTTCACACAACACAGGGCAAACCGCACAAACGTGTTCACACATCCGGCATCCTATGCGAAATACCCGCCGCTCCCCGGGAGCTGTTGCGGGAACCATCTGCTCTTCCGACCCACCGAGACTCTTGCCGTATTTTCTCTACCACACGGGGTGTGTTTTACCAAAAAAAAGCAACTCACCGCAGCCTTTGCTGCGGGGCTAGGATGGTGTTGCCCAAAAAAAGCGCTGATCCACCACTGTCTTTCTGACACTGAACAGGAGGCCCTGTTTGTGACAAAGTAAAATAGACTTGGAGCAGCGTTGTTTGTTTTGTCCGAACGGTGCCTGCGGGAGCAATGTGCGCAGGGACACCGAGCGGCGCCACGGCGCTACTTTTTTACATTGCAAAATAAATAACTAAAATAAATTAGCAAGCCAAACAACACAGCGATTGGATGAAAGTCGGGATGGAAGTCGCCCCAGAACCGGCGGCCTTGTCGCCCAGTGCCGACAGGGCGTGGTAGCGAGACCACTCTGCAAGCGCTGAGGTCATTTTTCGCCTGATTTGAACTGGGATTGTCTTCTGGTGAAGCTTGTCAGTGTTTCGGCGGGGTTCAGCCACGTGGGGTTTAGCCAGAACCCCGCCGATTGGCCAAGACCAGTCAGGGATGATGGGGAAAGATCGCCTCAAACTTTGAATCGCCAGTGAGAGAGAGCCCAATCAGGGAGCCGCGGTGACGAGATTGTCGCACAGCCCCATGGCTGTGATGCTCTGTGATGTGAAGCTTCTTCAATGCTCTGAATGGGGGATGGACAAAGGGGAAGGGGAAGGAAAGAAATACTGCAGAAAAGAAGGAACTGACCGCAATCAATCAGCAAGGCAAATCAAATATGAAAGGGTTTCATCTAGCGGGGCGCATTCGGTATGTGTGTCAAACACTGTGCAATATGGGGAGATAGTCGCCCTCTCGGCATTTTCCCTGCAAGGCTCGGCATTTGGGATAAATGCGCCGCATGCTCACAGGAAATTGTTCAGATCAAATATATAATCTGCCAGTCGGGGGACCTCGCTATCAGTTGGTGAGAGGAAGTGGGCCGTGGCTCACTTGTTCTCACTCAGTCACACCTGGTAGCGAAGGCCCCCAGTAGGGAGTTAGTATTGTATCGCCCTCCACTCCCACACCCACCAACGCGCAGGCGACGAGAAGGTTTGCACGGACAAAACACAGGACACCCGGTAATTCTCTTTCTCCGACAACGAGGATGAAGTACATTCAAAACGCACTGTTTTCATTCACGAAGACCCACATGTTGCTCTGCACTCCCAAAGAAAAGCTATGCAAGCGTGCGGCGAGGCTGGGTTTGGCGGGTAGGAAGTAGAAGTCAGAGGCACAGCAATGCGGTGAGGTGAGCCGCCTCAACAGGAGGAGACAGACAGAGCTGACACAGTTTTGACAAGGCTTTTGACACAAAAAGAGGACGAATGGCACCCACCCCCCACGGGGACGAACCCCACACCGCCCCTACACCCCCCCCCCCTCCCCGCTCCACTCCCGGCTTCGATACACCCACATGCAACACAGAGAGGGGGTTTTTACGCAACAAAGCCGGGGCGGGAAACTAATGCCCAAGAATCGCTGTGCCACCCCCCCCCCCCCACCCCACCACCCCCCCGCACCCCTCTCCCCCCCCCCGACGCCGCTGCGCAGCCCCGTCGATACAGCACCCCATACACCCCACGCCCCGTCGATCACACGGGGTACCCAGGTTGCGTCACGCGATACCCTGACATCGCCGGGAGTGTGTGAATCCCGGATCCCGCAGGGGTGTACGGCTGCCTGTCGCCGCCGCCGCCGCCGCCGCCCGCCGCTGCGGCTGGCGGGCGGAGCGGGGAGGCAACCGTGTCTGGGAGGGGCCGTTCCTTCCGGAGCGCTGCCCCCACACCCCCGCCCGCCCCGTTCACCAACCGGGCGCTTGCCTGCACCTCGCCGCCCTTCCGTGCATCGGGAGATGACTGCCAGGGCGCCTGCTGCTGCTGCTGGACCCTCCCATGCCGCTGTGCCACCCCGACGACCGGCAAACTGGAGAGCACCTCAGGAGCGGTGCTGCCCTTCCCAGCGGGGTATGCATCGTAAGGGTTGCTGGCGGGGCCGGGTGAGGCAGCGGCAGGAGGGGCAAAAGGAGGGGCGGCACCGTCGGAGCCGAGGGGCGCGTAGGATGTGTCGGTGGTGGCATGGGGGCGGCGCGGGGGGCACAGGCGTGCCCTGCAGATGCGGATGAGGCGTGCGGCTACGGCGACCACCACCATGCCCCCGTAGACCAGGAGGGCCCCTCCGAAGTCTTCGATGACGAGGGACTGGTCGGCCTCCTCGGTGGCGGTGCAGTTGGGTGCGTACCACTTGCTCTTCAGGGCGTCGAGGCGCCCCGACTCCCTGAGGGACAGCAGCTGCTCGCTGAGCACCGAGGTGTAGGGGGAGTTCTTCTGGAGGGCCAGCCCCACGCCGCGCGGGTTCCACCCGGCCCCCCGCACCTCGAAGGGGCACACGCCGCTGCTGTCGGCACGCCCGACGTACCACTCCGCCCAGGTGCTGTCCTGGATGGACGCAGTGAGTTGCCCGCTCTTTGTCTTCTCCGTCTGGTCAAACTCACTATTGCTTGTGTAGTAATCTCCTTGGAGTCCTGTCTGCGCCTTCAGCCACTTCTCGTTGACAGTATCCGGTGTGACACCCAGCTGGGACGCGCCGAACGAACCCGATGTGAACTCATCGATGGAGTTCACCTTATAAGCGGGGGTGCGCCTCGCGAGAAAGGCAGCAAGCTCTGCTGTGTACGTCGCGATGGTGACAACGGACAGCCAGAAGAACCCGAGGGAGAAGAGACGCCCCGTGCGGGTCAGCGCCTCCCCGGTCTGCACGTTGAGGAAGGCGGTGCAGGCAAACCACAGGGAGTTCTCGTAGGAGTACTTCCCAGAGGGGGCGACGTAGGGCGACATCCCGCCCCGATCCTCGACTGGTTTGATGGTGGTGCGGTCCTCCAGGAGGTAGAGTGCGACAGAGGTGGCGAGGACAATCCCGAACAGGACTATCCACAGCTCGATGGTGAAGGGCGAGGCGAATCGGAACATGTTGCTCTCATACACAGCGCTGGAGACGACGAGGATGCTTGTCGTCTCCATATAGGGTTGGGTGAAGTCGACGAACTTCTCACGCTCCTCCGTGATCCCCGTGTCTGCCGCCTGCATGTCGAACTCCCCTGCAGCGACCCTCTTCAGCCCCCCAGCCCAATTCCCCTTCATCGACACCGCCTCAAAGGTGAAGTCAAGCTTTGCCGAAAGATCCTGTATGATATCCACGACAAGGCCCTCCACAGCAAGCTCACCCGCCTGCACCTCAGCAGGGTCCCTCGCCTGCACAAACGGGGGGAAGATGATGAACAGAATACGCAGGTGCCGCCCTAGCAGGAGCTGCTCGGAAGAAGGCGCCCTGTGCCCAGGCCAGGAGATGGTATCCTCCGGTGCAACGACCGCAGTGGCTGGCGGTGAGAAGACCCCGGCACTCGCCCAACGCGTGGCACCTCCGAGCGTCACCTGGTAGTTCACCAGCTCAAACTTCTCGCTCTGGGTTGAGGGTTTGACCTGCACGGTGCCAGCAGCACCCCCAGCCTCGTCGATGCCGTCGAGAGCATCCAGCATCTTCTGCCCATCCGGCCACTCGGCGCCTGCGGAGATCTCTTCGCACTGTTTGGGACCCAGTGGGTTTTGCCACACCTGCGACCGCTCTGCGGCAAGCAGGAGAGCCCACGTTGCGTCGAAGGTGAGTCGCATCAAGTCGGAAGGGTGGCCACCCCGTGCCGCACCCAGCTCGAAGTACCTCTGGCTCGTCTCGAGGAGAGGCCGCACTCCCAGAAGCCCGACGAGCTGCTTCCTCAGGTCATTATCGGCGATGTCGTCGAAGGACATTGCGTCCATCATGATCCATGCGTACCCTCCGGTGAAGGCTGAGGGAGTGCCCTTGACAGCTGCCTGGAGGAGGTCCATTCCCACGCTGTGCGAGGTGGCGAGGATCACCACCTCGACGTACTTCGAGCGGAGGTGGGCAAACACCTCGGTGTAGTTTGCTGGGGAAGGTATTTCGAAAACTGTCGCGACGGTGCGCCCCGCCTCGTTCATCGCGTTGCGCAGCTCATACGCCATGTCTGTGCCGTAGTAATCCTTGGAGAAGACGATCCCAAGCGATGCCTTGGAGAGGGCTGGGATCTCCTTCAGGAAGGACGGCATGGACTGTGCGGCAGCGCGGTTGTCAGGCACCGTCCTGCGGAGGAACAGCCCGTCCTTGTCGAGGTGCGACACCGTGGCGCTGGGGGAGATGACAGGGAGGTGGTGCAGGCCTGCCTGGAAGGAGGCGTGGAGCGCCCCGTCGCTGGTCTGCATCCCCACCACCCCCACCAGGCCCCCCTGCCGCACCAACTCGCAGACGCCGTCAACCAGCGCCTCCGACCCCCCCTGCCCAACAGCCACGGGGAGCATGACGGGTTGCCAGGACATGTTGCTGCTGCGGGTGAAGATATCGATGGCCACCTGCACGGCGACATGCACGTCCTGCACCTCACTCGCGTCTTGCGAATCCCAGAGCACACCCACACGCACCTCGGGCTGGGGGGACGCGCAGGGCACAAGCAGCGCGATGCAGATGCCCAGCAGCATGCAGCGGGGCCACGGTTGTGGCGGCATCCCTGTCGCCCAGCAGCCGTGGGCCCTGTGGCGGGGTGGAGGTGGCAATCGGCAAAAGGCCAGACAGGACAACAAAAACATACGGCACTGTGCCGACTCCTTGTGAGGAGGGAGGTGATGTTAAGACAATCTGTTTGTTTCTTGAAAGTGAGGAGGGGGGGAGGGAGGGGGAGGGGGGGGGGGGGTCGTTGTGATTATCTGCACTCTTTGGACCGAAGCCCCACACCCGCCCCATGCACCCCACACCCCCCTCCCTGCGGTGCCAGTCGGGCTCGGGTGACCAACGGGCTTCTTTGCGGTATCAAAGAAGCGACCGACCTGTGGAAAGAGCAACAAGGCAAGTGGCAAAAGTGTAATATGACAGGCTGCACAAACAAAACGAAGAGAGGCCAGCCCCCCCACCCCCCACCCCTCCTACCCCCTCGGCAATCCTCTTCTTTTTGAGAATACGAGCAGCACCACCGCTGGAAAGGGGGTCGCCGTCCTGAGGGCGGCGTGTCGTGTCTACCAGGAGACTCTCCGGAGTAAAACTGGAGGGAGATCCTTCAGGTGTGGAGCAGCTTCAGATCGACGTGCCTCAGGGCGAGGGCGGACTGCGGGTACAGCGCTACCTGCGTCGGGGCTTCGCCGGCTCCGAGGGCGTCACTGACGGAAGCCCTGCTGTAGATCCGCTGCAGCGGACCCAGTCCTGCCGTGTGAAATCGTCCTGCTGGGCCCGTCGGGGTGCAGTGCTGCGACGGGATCCCTGGAACCCTTGCGCGTATAGGTCATCTGCTGTAGGGCGCTGGGTTGGCAGGCCGGACCGGCCCTTGTGCCTCAGCCGCGTGAGGAACCTAGCTCGACGGGCTCCTGGACTGCCTTGGCGAGGCCTTGGGCCTCCGTAGCAACGGCAGCCAGGCATCCTGAGACTCGTGGCGGTTCAGCCGGAAGAGGCAGGCCCCGGTGTGCCAAGATCTGCGTGGGGAAGAATGTCGGGCCCCAGATGCGGCTGAGATGTAGATGGAGGTGCAGCGGGAACTGAGCAGACGAGCCTGCAAACCTGTGGTGAACTGCTGGAGGGGGGTGGCCTGGTTGAGGGAGATAAGAAGAGTTCTAGGGGAAACGGCTTCAGCTGTGATGGGATCACTCGCGAAGTCTGGGAAGCTGGGGGTTTCATCATCCTGGTCTCGGGCGGGGGGGGGCCTCCTGGCTGAGGCAATGGCATCGGCTGCCGGAGAGGAGGGACTGGTTTTCTCTGAGCTCCTCTGTGAAACAGCCTCAGATGAGGGGAAGATACGCCACCTGCCTCGGGAAGGGAGGGGGGGGGGATGTGTGCGATCCTCGATCTGCAGGCTCAGCTGCTGGGAGGGTCCCGTGGTGTTGCGTGGGGCTGAGACTGTGCGGGAGGGGAGGGAGGGCTCTTCTGGCCCGAGATCTCTGTGATAGGCCTCTGCTGCCGGGGTAAAAGTGATGAAACCGACCCACGAGAAGCCAGTGCAGCTGCCATGTGGGGGGACTCGGTTCCGCCTGATAGGAGGGGCGTTGAAATCGGAGCAGACAGAATCACCAGGAGGATCCCCTTTTACCTGTTATGCAGGTCGTGTCTGAGATCCAATGCTATGCTCGGCCGGTGCTGTGGTGTTGCCTGTGTGGGCGGATTGGGGGGAACTGTGGACGGATTGGTGTGGGGGGACCGCCCCTTCGTGGTTTGGGGGTACAGCTTCAACTGCTGGGAGGCCGACCACTGCCCGGGGGAGAGGGGGGGA
This sequence comes from Rhynchopus euleeides, assembly GCA_963210315.1. Lineage (NCBI taxonomy): Eukaryota > Euglenozoa > Diplonemea > Diplonemida > Diplonemidae > Rhynchopus > Rhynchopus euleeides. Next base: position 1,378,590 of record OY723242.1, on the reverse strand, counting down.
AGGGGGCCTCTCCCTGGTGTTCCTTGTGAGACAGCCTGTAGAGTGGGCAGCGACTGCCGGGGGAGAAGAGTGCGCCTCTTCCTGGTGCTCGTGGGATATCGTGCTCACTTGTAGGCAGCCGCAACTGCCCGAGGTGGGGAGGCTCTTGCACCCCGGGAAAAGGCCTCGGCTGCTGTAAGGGAGGGATGGGGCACCACCTGCTTCGGGGGTGCGGAAAAACCGATCGATGTGACCCTCAATTTGCAGGCTAAGCCGCTGGGGGGACCCCGTGCTGGCGGCGTGGGTGGGACTGAGGCTGTGCTGGGGGGAAGGGAGGGCTCTTCCGGCCCGGGGTTCTTGTGCTGGGCATCGGCTGCCGGTTTAAGGTAATGGAATCGTCCCCTCCGCGAGACGCGGCTGTAGTTGAGCAAGGGGTCTGGGATCCACCCGATTATATAGAGGGGGGAAAGACCATTTCCTCGTGGTCCTGGGGGTGAGTGACTGGGTCAAGGACAGCTGCTGCCCGGGGTTCTTGTGCGGGTGTGGGGAGGGGGTACCCGTTCCTGCTTCGTGTTGATAACAGGGTTTAGGAGTGTGTTAATACCTGCGGAACCTGCAAGGTCGGGAAGGGCCCCTTGGTCCAGGTAGGACATCGGCTGTCCGGGCTGAGGGCCCAGGGAAGCGGCTTTCTGGCCCTGGGGAAACAGCCTCAGCCCGGGCTTAGTCTCGAAACGCCCCTCCGTCTTGGCACTCCCTTCGGGGTCGACAAAGTTGAAGAAGCGCGACTCCCCCTCTTTCGAAGAATTTGAAGAAATCTGGGAGACTGCGGCCCGCAGTGGCCCATTGACGAGCTTGATGTTAGAGGCGGCTTGTAGATATCAGCGTGGTACATCGCAGACGAGAAGACGTTGAGAAGTGCATCCGTGTGACTGAGCCTGTCGCACGTGTCATAAGGCATGAACCGGGAAGCGGTGGGGTACGTGACGGTGTGCCTGGTGGAAATCAACGTAATGCTTGGGTGAACTGGACTGTGTCGTGGCGCTTCCAGGTAGATGTCGCTGACACCAGTTGCAACTCTTCCCGGGAAAGAGGGTAAAAACCAACTTCACGTGGCTCCGGGAAAACCAGACTCATCTGTTGACAGGACATCGACTGCCCGGGAGGGGGGTGAGAAAACCACTCCCTCGTGATCTTGGGGAAGCAGCCTCAGCTGTGAGGAGGGCAACTACTGCCCGGGAGGGGGATATGATGCCACTTCTTCGTGGTCTTGAGGGGACAACGACTGCCCAGAAGGGGGTATGGAGCCACTTCGTGGTGGTCTTGGGGGAAGCAGCCTCGGCTGTGAGGAGGGCAACTACTGCCCGGGAGGGGGGTGTGAAGCCACATCCTTGTGGTCTTGATGGGACAACGACTGCCCGGGAGGGGGGTGTGGAGCCACATCCTCGTGGTCGTGGAGGTAGAACCGCAGCTGTAGGGAGGACAACGGGGTGGGGGGGGGGGGGTATGAAGCCACGCGATTGTGTTCTTGGGGAGGAAACCTCAGCTGTGAGGAGGGCAACTACTGCCCGGGAGGGGGATATGATGCCACTTCTTCGTGGTCTTGAGGGGACAACGACTGCCCAGAAGGGGGTATGGAGCCACTTCGTGGTGGTCTTGGGGGAAGCAGCCTCGGCTGTGAGGAGGGCAACTACTGCCCGGGAGGGGGGTGTGAAGCCACATCCTTGTGGTCTTGATGGGACAACGACTGCCCGGGAGGGGGGTGTGGAGCCACATCCTCGTGGTCGTGGAGGTAGAACCGCAGCTGTAGGGAGGACAACGGGGTGGGGGGGGGGGTATGAAGCCACGCGATTGTGTTCTTGGGGAGGAAACCTCAGCTGTGAGGAGGGCAACTACTGCCCGGGAGGGGGGTGTGCAGCCACTTTCTCGTGGTCTCGAGGGGACAACGACTGCCCGGAAGGGGGTATGGAGCCACTTCGTGGTTGTCTTGGGGGAACTGCCTCAGCTGTGAGGAGGACAACGACTGCCCGGGGAGGGGGGTGTGCCATGTGCTCGAGCTCGTGGGGAGGAAGCCTGAGCTGTGAGAGAAAGGCAACTACTGCCCGGGAGGGGGGTGCCACTTTCTCGTGGTCTTGGGGGAACAGCCTGAGCTGTGAGGAGGACAACGACTGCCCGGGGTGGAGGAGGTGAAGCTACGTGCTCGGGATCTTGGGGAAAAAACCTCGGCTGTGAGGAGGACAGCGACTGCCTGGGGTGGGGGGAAAGTCCGCGTCCTCGTGGGCAGGGGAAGCAGCCTCAGATGTGGGGAGGGCAACAACTGCCCGGGAGGGTTTGTTTGTCGGGAGTGAGAACACAAGCTGTTTCCCAGCCCATTTTTGTAACGTTTGTCCTTTCTATAGTCACCACACCAGACAAGCTGCCCGAGGTGAATCAATGCACAAAGGAAGGGTGTGGATGCCTGTCAGTGGCCTGGTACACAGGAAAAGGGGGGGAAGCACCACGGCTTCGTTATCCTCCTGTCGAGTGACACCCCTCCGCTGCTTGTGCGGCGGGGAGTGGGTTGCGAGCTGAGTGTGGGGATGGGGCGCGCCGGAACGACCCCTTCTCTGGCTGCAGGCCAACGGCACGACGACCTTGACGCCCGCCTCAGCCGGAAGAGGTATCAGGGGCATGACGGCGGCCCGCCCTTTTCGTTCCTTCCGGAGGGAACGGATATCAACGCGGCGAGCAGCCGCTCCTCGATATTTTTTGCGGCGGGGGTCTTGGTGTTTAGGGAAGGCACAGGATAGGGGATGATCGGGGCAGGTAGGACCTTCCATGATGGAGGAGGGTCGCCAGTGGAGGAGGCGGCGGGCACTGATTCCCACTCCCATACTCAGAGCAGGGACAGGTGCGCCGACATACTCAGCCAAGCCGAAGCTGGCCTTGATCGACCCCCAAGGGAGGGGCAGGCGAGGCCCTCGGCGAGGCAGGTCACTCGCAGCCGTCGACAGTGACCCACACCGGAGGGGAAGTCGGTGGCGGTCGGGGAACACACACTAGCCGGTCGGGTCGGAACCAATCAGTCCGGACGGAGGCGACCAGCGGACGGTCTCTGGCAACAAGACCGACCTGGCCGCAGGCAAGCGCACGAGCGGTATTTTTTGTTTGTGCGCACGAGCGGCAGTGTGTTGTGGCCCCTGTGAAGGGCGTTGCTGTGATAAAAGTGGTTTTGTGTTGCTCACTCAAAACACACTGCGCGCGGGTACGCTCCCACTGACTCTTTCGCTGTGACAAGCAAGCTTGTTTGGGCAAAAAAAAAAGCAACTCACCGCAGCCTTTGCTGCGGGGCTAGGATGGTGTTGCCCAAAAAAAGCGCTGATCCACCACTGTCTTTCTGACACTGAACAGGAGGCCCTGTTTGTGACAAAGTAAAATAGACTTGGAGCAGCGTTGTTTGTTTTGTCCGAACGGTGCCTGCGGGAGCAATGTGCGCAGGGACACCGAGCGGCGCCACGGCGCTACTTTTTTCCATTGCAAAATAAATAACTAAAATAAATTAGCAAGCCAAACAACACAGCGATTGGATGAAAGTCGGGATGGAAGTCGCCCCAGAACCGGCGGCCTTGTCGCCCAGTGCCGACAGGGCGTGGTAGCGAGACCACTCTGCAAGCGCTGAGGTCATTTTTCGCCTGATTTGAACTGGGATTGTCTTCTGGTGAAGCTTGTCAGTGTTTCGGCGGGGTTCAGCCACGTGGGGTTTAGCCAGAACCCCGCCGATTGGCCAAGACCAGTCAGGGATGATGGGGAAAGATCGCCTCAAACTTTGAATCGCCAGTGAGAGAGAGCCCAATCAGGGAGCCGCGGTGACGAGATTGTCGCACAGCCCCATGGCTGTGATGCTCTGTGATGTGAAGCTTCTTCAATGCTCTGAATGGGGGATGGACAAAGGGGAAGGGGAAGGAAAGAAATACTGCAGAAAAGAAGGAACTGACCGCAATCAATCAGCAAGGCAAATCAAATATGAAAGGGTTTCATCTAGCGGGGCGCATTCGGTATGTGTGTCAAACACTGTGCAATATGGGGAGATAGTCGCCCTCTCGGCATTTTCCCTGCAAGGCTCGGCATTTGGGATAAATGCGCCGCATGCTCACAGGAAATTGTTCAGATCAAATATATAATCTGCCAGTCGGGGGACCTCGCTATCAGTTGGTGAGAGGAAGTGGGCCGTGGCTCACTTGTTCTCACTCAGTCACACCTGGTAGCGAAGGCCCCCAGTAGGGAGTTAGTATTGTATCGCCCTCCACTCCCACACCCACCAACGCGCAGGCGACGAGAAGGTTTGCACGGACAAAACACAGGACACCCGGTAATTCTCTTTCTCCGACAACGAGGATGAAGTACATTCAAAACGCACTGTTTTCATTCACGAAGACCCACATGTTGCTCTGCACTCCCAAAGAAAAGCTATGCAAGCGTGCGGCGAGGCTGGGTTTGGCGGGTAGGAAGTAGAAGTCAGAGGCACAGCAATGCGGTGAGGTGAGCCGCCTCAACAGGAGGAGACAGACAGAGCTGACACAGTTTTGACAAGGCTTTTGACACAAAAAGAGGACGAATGGCACCCACCCCCCACGGGGACGAACCCCACACCGCCCCTACACCCCCCCCCCCTCCCCGCTCCACTCCCGGCTTCGATACACCCACATGCAACACAGAGAGGGGGTTTTTACGCAACAAAGCCGGGGCGGGAAACTAATGCCCAAGAATCGCTGTGCCACCCCCCCCCCCCCCACCCCACCACCCCCCCGCACCCCTCTCCCCCCCCCCGACGCCGCTGCGCAGCCCCGTCGATACAGCACCCCATACACCCCACGCCCCGTCGATCACACGGGGTACCCAGGTTGCGTCACGCGATACCCTGACATCGCCGGGAGTGTGTGAATCCCGGATCCCGCAGGGGTGTACGGCTGCCTGTCGCCGCCGCCGCCGCCGCCGCCCGCCGCTGCGGCTGGCGGGCGGAGCGGGGAGGCAACCGTGTCTGGGAGGGGCCGTTCCTTCCGGAGCGCTGCCCCCACACCCCCGCCCGCCCCGTTCACCAACCGGGCGCTTGCCTGCACCTCGCCGCCCTTCCGTGCATCGGGAGATGACTGCCAGGGCGCCTGCTGCTGCTGCTGGACCCTCCCATGCCGCTGTGCCACCCCGACGACCGGCAAACTGGAGAGCACCTCAGGAGCGGTGCTGCCCTTCCCAGCGGGGTATGCATCGTAAGGGTTGCTGGCGGGGCCGGGTGAGGCAGCGGCAGGAGGGGCAAAAGGAGGGGCGGCACCGTCGGAGCCGAGGGGCGCGTAGGATGTGTCGGTGGTGGCATGGGGGCGGCGCGGGGGGCACAGGCGTGCCCTGCAGATGCGGATGAGGCGTGCGGCTACGGCGACCACCACCATGCCCCCGTAGACCAGGAGGGCCCCTCCGAAGTCTTCGATGACGAGGGACTGGTCGGCCTCCTCGGTGGCGGTGCAGTTGGGTGCGTACCACTTGCTCTTCAGGGCGTCGAGGCGCCCCGACTCCCTGAGGGACAGCAGCTGCTCGCTGAGCACCGAGGTGTAGGGGGAGTTCTTCTGGAGGGCCAGCCCCACGCCGCGCGGGTTCCACCCGGCCCCCCGCACCTCGAAGGGGCACACGCCGCTGCTGTCGGCACGCCCGACGTACCACTCCGCCCAGGTGCTGTCCTGGATGGACGCAGTGAGTTGCCCGCTCTTTGTCTTCTCCGTCTGGTCAAACTCACTATTGCTTGTGTAGTAATCTCCTTGGAGTCCTGTCTGCGCCTTCAGCCACTTCTCGTTGACAGTATCCGGTGTGACACCCAGCTGGGACGCGCCGAACGAACCCGATGTGAACTCATCGATGGAGTTCACCTTATAAGCGGGGGTGCGCCTCGCGAGAAAGGCAGCAAGCTCTGCTGTGTACGTCGCGATGGTGACAACGGACAGCCAGAAGAACCCGAGGGAGAAGAGACGCCCCGTGCGGGTCAGCGCCTCCCCGGTCTGCACGTTGAGGAAGGCGGTGCAGGCAAACCACAGGGAGTTCTCGTAGGAGTACTTCCCAGAGGGGGCGACGTAGGGCGACATCCCGCCCCGATCCTCGACTGGTTTGATGGTGGTGCGGTCCTCCAGGAGGTAGAGTGCGACAGAGGTGGCGAGGACAATCCCGAACAGGACTATCCACAGCTCGATGGTGAAGGGCGAGGCGAATCGGAACATGTTGCTCTCATACACAGCGCTGGAGACGACGAGGATGCTTGTCGTCTCCATATAGGGTTGGGTGAAGTCGACGAACTTCTCACGCTCCTCCGTGATCCCCGTGTCTGCCGCCTGCATGTCGAACTCCCCTGCAGCGACCCTCTTCAGCCCCCCAGCCCAATTCCCCTTCATCGACACCGCCTCAAAGGTGAAGTCAAGCTTTGCCGAAAGATCCTGTATGATATCCACGACAAGGCCCTCCACAGCAAGCTCACCCGCCTGCACCTCAGCAGGGTCCCTCGCCTGCACAAACGGGGGGAAGATGATGAACAGAATACGCAGGTGCCGCCCTAGCAGGAGCTGCTCGGAAGAAGGCGCCCTGTGCCCAGGCCAGGAGATGGTATCCTCCGGTGCAACGACCGCAGTGGCTGGCGGTGAGAAGACCCCGGCACTCGCCCAACGCGTGGCACCTCCGAGCGTCACCTGGTAGTTCACCAGCTCAAACTTCTCGCTCTGGGTTGAGGGTTTGACCTGCACGGTGCCAGCAGCACCCCCAGCCTCGTCGATGCCGTCGAGAGCATCCAGCATCTTCTGCCCATCCGGCCACTCGGCGCCTGCGGAGATCTCTTCGCACTGTTTGGGACCCAGTGGGTTTTGCCACACCTGCGACCGCTCTGCGGCAAGCAGGAGAGCCCACGTTGCGTCGAAGGTGAGTCGCATCAAGTCGGAAGGGTGGCCACCCCGTGCCGCACCCAGCTCGAAGTACCTCTGGCTCGTCTCGAGGAGAGGCCGCACTCCCAGAAGCCCGACGAGCTGCTTCCTCAGGTCATTATCGGCGATGTCGTCGAAGGACATTGCGTCCATCATGATCCATGCGTACCCTCCGGTGAAGGCTGAGGGAGTGCCCTTGACAGCTGCCTGGAGGAGGTCCATTCCCACGCTGTGCGAGGTGGCGAGGATCACCACCTCGACGTACTTCGAGCGGAGGTGGGCAAACACCTCGGTGTAGTTTGCTGGGGAAGGTATTTCGAAAACTGTCGCGACGGTGCGCCCCGCCTCGTTCATCGCGTTGCGCAGCTCATACGCCATGTCTGTGCCGTAGTAATCCTTGGAGAAGACGATCCCAAGCGATGCCTTGGAGAGGGCTGGGATCTCCTTCAGGAAGGACGGCATGGACTGTGCGGCAGCGCGGTTGTCAGGCACCGTCCTGCGGAGGAACAGCCCGTCCTTGTCGAGGTGCGACACCGTGGCGCTGGGGGAGATGACAGGGAGGTGGTGCAGGCCTGCCTGGAAGGAGGCGTGGAGCGCCCCGTCGCTGGTCTGCATCCCCACCACCCCCACCAGGCCCCCCTGCCGCACCAACTCGCAGACGCCGTCAACCAGCGCCTCCGACCCCCCCTGCCCAACAGCCACGGGGAGCATGACGGGTTGCCAGGACATGTTGCTGCTGCGGGTGAAGATATCGATGGCCACCTGCACGGCGACATGCACGTCCTGCACCTCACTCGCGTCTTGCGAATCCCAGAGCACACCCACACGCACCTCGGGCTGGGGGGACGCGCAGGGCACAAGCAGCGCGATGCAGATGCCCAGCAGCATGCAGCGGGGCCACGGTTGTGGCGGCATCCCTGTCGCCCAGCAGCCGTGGGCCCTGTGGCGGGGTGGAGGTGGCAATCGGCAAAAGGCCAGACAGGACAACAAAAACATACGGCACTGTGCCGACTCCTTGTGAGGAGGGAGGTGATGTTAAGACAATCTGTTTGTTTCTTGAAAGTGAGGAGGGGGGGAGGGAGGGGGAGGGGGGGGGGGGTCGTTGTGATTATCTGCACTCTTTGGACCGAAGCCCCACACCCGCCCCATGCACCCCACACCCCCCTCCCTGCGGTGCCAGTCGGGCTCGGGTGACCAACGGGCTTCTTTGCGGTATCAAAGAAGCGACCGACCTGTGGAAAGAGCAACAAGGCAAGTGGCAAAAGTGTAATATGACAGGCTGCACAAACAAAACGAAGAGAGGCCAGCCCCCCCACCCCCCACCCCTCCTACCCCCTCGGCAATCCTCTTCTTTTTGAGAATACGAGCAGCACCACCGCTGGAAAGCCAATTCACCTCCGACTAAATGTACCAACCTTATGGGGGTCTTCGCTCAGAAGTGCAGAAACATGAGCCACCCCGCAAAAGAGGAGGCAGATTTGACACGGTTTTGACTCACAAAAGCGAAAGCCCTTATGTACGCATGGTGTGGTATGCGGGATCACCGAAGCGGCCCTGCATGCCCACCCCTGGGCAGGCTTGCACACACCCACAGAGTCACAAGGGCACGTGAATCAAATAAAAAGTATCGAGCAGACCAAGCTCCCTACTCCTGATGGGATCATTCGACGTGTAGTGTATCCACCCACCCACCCCCGATCCCCCACCCACATGCGAATGTGGCGGAAGGTGACCTGTCGTGGGTCCTCCGGCACCTGGTTACAGCGTGTCGGCATGGCCATTTCTTTTTTGCAGCCTATATTGTGAGGCGGCTCGCTGTTCTGCACTTCAGAGCGTTTGCTGTGTTGGATTAGCGGACCCCGCATCGTACGAAAGACGACGCACGAGAACTGATACGCTATCAGCCTATATTGTGAGGCGGCTCACTGTTCTGCACTTCAGAGCGAATGCCCCTAAAATATGGGAGGAAGAGTCCCACCACCCACACAGCATCTCTGGAGGGGAGGGGAGGGGGCTGAGGGGGGGAGAGAGTGAAGGAGATCGCACCGGGGGATCAGAGGGGTGGTCACACAGCTCAACACAACCGGGGCCCCTAGCTTCCTCGCCTTGGCGAGGCTTTTCTACGATCTACCAGACAGCCGCAAGGTCTCGGAAGAGTCCCCCACCCCCCTGCTTATGGATAACATGCACAGCAAGCAAAGCATCGCCGGGGGGGGGGGGGGGGGTAGGGGGAGGTGTGCGAAGGCTGCTTCTTCTCAAGAGTGGCGACCCACACACAGACACACCCCCTCCACGCCACCCCACCCACCCCCCCCTGCCTGGGGTATAACGGGTATGACATCACGTCGCAGGGCGAATCCGAAGGTGGTCCTGCAGGAGCTGAAGGGGGAGGGGGAGGGGGGGGGGGGGTGCGGTTTGCTCCAAAAAAAGGAGAACTGTCACCACCACCACCACCACCACCCCCGTGTCCCTCAGCACTGGCTAGGCTGGCTGCGGACCGAACCCTTTCGCGGATCACCCTCAGACAGGAGGAGCGCTGAATAGGGGTTCCAATGCCGAGCCGATGCTGATGCCCTCAGCAGCGCCGCCGAGGAGGAGAAGGCGGGGGTGGCCTTGGAGGAGCAGCATTGCGGCATTTCCACAAGCAGCGCCCTGGGGAGGGCTGGCTCGGCGAGGCAGGTCTGTGTGACACGGGGTGTTGAGGGGGGGGCCTGGTCACACGGGGTACCCAGGTTGCGTCACGCGATGCCCCGACATCGCCGGGAGTGTCTGGCTGAGGGAGCTCCCAGGGGTGTGCGGCTGCCTGTCTCCGCCACCCGCTGCGGACGGCGGGCGGAGCGGGGTCGACACTGTGTCGGGCAACGGCCTGTCGTTCTGAAGGGGGCCTCCTGCGCCCCCGCCTGCCCAACCCCCTTTGGACTCCGCCCCGTTCACCAACCGGGCGCTTGCCTGCACCTCGCCGCCCTTCCGTGCATCGGGAGATGACTGCCCGGAGACCCTCCCGTGCCGCTGTGCCACCCCGGCGTTCGGTGAGCCGGACATCACCTCGGGAGTGGTGCTGCCCTTCCCAGCGGGGTGTGTCCCGTAAGGGGATATGCCGACTCTGCTAACGGCGCTGGGTGAGGCAGCAGTTGAGGCAGGAGGGGCGAACAGAGGGTCGCCACCGTCGGAGCCGAGGGGCGCGTAGGATGTGTCGGTGGTGGCATGGGGGCGGCGCGGGGGGCACAGGCGTGCCCTGCAGATGCGGAGGATGCGTGCGGCGACGGCGACCACCACCATGCCCCCGTAGACCAGGAGGGCCCCTCCGAAGTCTTCGATGACGAGGGACTGGTCGGCCTCCTCGGTGGCGGTGCAGTTGGGTGCGTACCACTTGCTCTTCAGGGCGTCGAGGCGCCCCGACTCCCTGAGGGACAGCAGCTGCTCGCTGAGCACCGAGGTGTAGGGGGAGTTCTTCTGGAGGGCCAGCCCCACGCCGCGCGGGTTCCACCCGGCCCCCCGCACCTCGAAGGGGCACACGCCGCTGCTGTCGGCACGCCCGACGTACCACTCCGCCCAGATGCTGTCCTGGATGGAGGCGGCGAGGTCTCCACTCTTCGTCCTCTCGGTCTGCTCGAACTCGGTGCTGATGTTGCGGTAACCACCTTGAAGGCTTGGCTGCGCCCTCAGCCACACCTCGTTGACAGTATCCGGTGTGACACCCAGCTGGGACGCGCCGACCGAACCCGATGTAAACTCATCGATGGAGTTGACCTTATAAGCGGGGGTGCGCCTCGCGAGAAAGGCAGCAAGCTCTGCTGTGTACGTCGCGATGGTGACAACGGACAGCCAGAAGAACCCGAGGGAGAAGAGGCGCCCCGTGCGGGTCAGCGCCTCCCCGGTCTGCACGTTGAGGAAGGCGGTGCAGGCAAACCACAGGGAGTTCTCGTAGGAGTACTTCCCAGAGGGGGCGACGTAGGGCGACATCCCGCCCCGATCCTCGACTGGCTTGATGGTGGTGCGGTCCTCCAGGAGGTAGAGTGCGACAGAGGTGGCGAGGACAATCCCGAACAGGACTATCCACAGCTCGATGGTGAAGGGCGAGGCGAATCGGAACATGTTGCTCTCATACACAGCGCTGGAGACGACGAGGATGCTTGTCGTCTCCATATAGGGTTGGGTGAAGTCGACAAATTTCTCACGCTCCTCCGTGATCCCCGTGTCTGCCGCCTGCATGTCGAACTCCTTCGCGGCGAGCCGCTGCAAACCCCCGCTCCAATTCCCCTTCATCGACACCGCCTCAAAGGTGAAGTCAAGCTTTGCCGAAAGCTCCTGTATGATATCCACGACAAGGCCCTCCACAGCAAGCTCACCCGCCTGCACCTCAGCAGGGTCCCTCGCCTGCACAAACGGGGGGAAGATGATGAACAGAACACGCAGGTGATGCCCCAGAAGGAGTTGCTCTGAAGATGGTGCCTTCCCCCCAGGCCATGTGATGGCATCCTCCGGCGCAACGATCGCAGTGGCTGGCGGTGAGAAGATCCCGGCACTCGCCCAACGCGTGGCACCTCCGAGCGTCACCTGGTAGTTCACCAGCTCAAACTTCTCGCTCTGGGTTGAGGGTTTGACCTGCACGGTGCCAGCAGCACCCTTCGGATCGTGGAGCGTGTCGAGAGCATCCAGCATCTTCTGCCCATCCGACCACCGTGTGTTTGCTGACACCTCTTCGCACTGTTTGGGACCCAGTGGGTTTTGCCACACCTGCGACCGCTCTGCGGCAAGCAGTAAAGCCCACGTTGCGTCGAAGGTGAGTCGCATCAAGTCGGAAGGGTGGCCACCCCGTGCCGCACCCAGCTCGAAGTACCTCTGGCTCGTTTCGAGGAGGGGCCGCACTCCCAGAAGCCCGACGAGCTGCTGCTGCAAGTCTTGGGGAATGTCGTTGAACGACATTGCGTCCATCACGATCCACGCGTGCCCTCCGGTGAAGATTGGGGGTGTGCTTGCGATGGCTGCCCGGAGGAGGTCCATTCCCACGTCGTGCGAGGTGGCGAGGATCACCACCTCGACGTACTTCGAGTGGAGGTGGGCAAACACCTCGCCGTATCTTGCGGGGGAGGGGGGTATTTCGAAAACTGTCGCGACGGTGCGCCCCGCCTCGTTCATCGCGTTGCGCAGCTCATACGCCATGTCTGTGCCGTAGTAATCCTTGGAGAAGACGATCCCAAGCGATGCCTTGGAGAGGGCTGGGATCTCCTTCAGGAAGGACGGCATGGACTGTGCGGCAGCGCGGTTGTCAGGCACCGTCCTGCGGAGGAACAGCCCGTCCTTGTCGAGGTGCGACACCGTGGCGCTGGGGGAGATGACAGGGAGGTGGTGCAGGCCTGCCTGGAAGGAGGCGTGGAGCGCCCCGTCGCTGGTCTGCATCCCCACCACCCCCACCAGGCCCCCCTGCCGCACCAACTCGCAGACGCCGTCAACCAGCGCCTCCGACCCCCCCTGCCCAACAGCCACGGGGAGCATGACGGGTTGCCAGGACATGTTGCTGCTGCGGGTGAAGATATCGATGGCCACCTGCACGGCGACATGCACGTCCTGCACCTCACTCGCGTCTTGCGAATCCCAGAGCACACCCACACGCACCTCGGGCTGGGGGGACGCGCAGGGCACAAGCAGCGCGATGCAGATGCCCAGCAGCATGCAGCGGGGCCACGGTTGTGGCGGCATCCCTGTCGCCCAGCAGCCGTGGGCCCTGTGGCGGGGTGGAGGTGGCAATCGGCAAAAGGCCAGACAGGACAACAAAAACATACGGCACTGTGCCGACTCCTTGTGAGGAGGGAGGTGATGTTAAGACAATCTGTTTGTTTCTTGAAAGTGAGGAGGGGGGGAGGGAGGGGGAGGGGGGGGGGGGGGTCGTTGTGATTATCTGCACTCTTTGGACCGAAGCCCCACACCCGCCCCATGCACCCCACACCCCCCTCCCTGCGGTGCCAGTCGGGCTCGGGTGACCAACGGGCTTCTTTGCGGTATCAAAGAAGCGACCGACCTGTGGAAAGAGCAACAAGGCAAGTGGCAAAAGTGTAATATGACAGGCTGCACAAACAAAACGAAGAGAGGCCAGCCCCCCCACCCCCCACCCCTCCTACCCCCTCGGCAATCCTCTTCTTTTTGAGAATACGAGCAGCACCACCGCTGGAAAGCCAATTCACCTCCGACTAAATGTACCAACCTTATGGGGGTCTTCGCTCAGAAGTGCAGAAACATGAGCCACCCCGCAAAAGAGGAGGCAGATTTGACACGGTTTTGACTCACAAAAGCGAAAGCCCTTATGTACGCATGGTGTGGTATGCGGGATCACCGAAGCGGCCCTGCATGCCCACCCCTGGGCAGGCTTGCACACACCCACAGAGTCACAAGGGCACGTGAATCAAATAAAAAGTATCGAGCAGACCAAGCTCCCTACTCCTGATGGGATCATTCGACGTGTAGTGTATCCACCCACCCACCCCCGATCCCCCACCCACATGCGAATGTGGCGGAAGGTGACCTGTCGTGGGTCCTCCGGCACCTGGTTACAGCGTGTCGGCATGGCCATTTCTTTTTTGCAGCCTATATTGTGAGGCGGCTCGCTGTTCTGCACTTCAGAGCGTTTGCTGTGTTGGATTAGCGGACCCCGCATCGTACGAAAGACGACGCACGAGAACTGATACGCTATCAGCCTATATTGTGAGGCGGCTCACTGTTCTGCACTTCAGAGCGAATGCCCCTAAAATATGGGAGGAAGAGTCCCACCACCCACACAGCATCTCTGGAGGGGAGGGGAGGGGGCTGAGGGGGGGAGAGAGTGAAGGAGATCGCACCGGGGGATCAGAGGGGTGGTCACACAGCTCAACACAACCGGGGCCCCTAGCTTCCTCGCCTTGGCGAGGCTTTTCTACGATCTACCAGACAGCCGCAAGGTCTCGGAAGAGTCCCCCACCCCCCTGCTTATGGATAACATGCACAGCAAGCAAAGCATCGCCGGGGGGGGGGGGGGGGGGTAGGGGGAGGTGTGCGAAGGCTGCTTCTTCTCAAGAGTGGCGACCCACACACAGACACACCCCCTCCACGCCACCCCACCCACCCCCCCCTGCCTGGGGTATAACGGGTATGACATCACGTCGCAGGGCGAATCCGAAGGTGGTCCTGCAGGAGCTGAAGGGGGAGGGGGAGGGGGGGGGGGGGGTGCGGTTTGCTCCAAAAAAAGGAGAACTGTCACCACCACCACCACCACCACCCCCGTGTCCCTCAGCACTGGCTAGGCTGGCTGCGGACCGAACCCTTTCGCGGATCACCCTCAGACAGGAGGAGCGCTGAATAGGGGTTCCAATGCCGAGCCGATGCTGATGCCCTCAGCAGCGCCGCCGAGGAGGAGAAGGCGGGGGTGGCCTTGGAGGAGCAGCATTGCGGCATTTCCACAAGCAGCGCCCTGGGGAGGGCTGGCTCGGCGAGGCAGGTCTGTGTGACACGGGGTGTTGAGGGGGGGGCCTGGTCACACGGGGTACCCAGGTTGCGTCACGCGATGCCCCGACATCGCCGGGAGTGTCTGGCTGAGGGAGCTCCCAGGGGTGTGCGGCTGCCTGTCTCCGCCACCCGCTGCGGACGGCGGGCGGAGCGGGGTCGACACTGTGTCGGGCAACGGCCTGTCGTTCTGAAGGGGGCCTCCTGCGCCCCCGCCTGCCCAACCCCCTTTGGACTCCGCCCCGTTCACCAACCGGGCGCTTGCCTGCACCTCGCCGCCCTTCCGTGCATCGGGAGATGACTGCCCGGAGACCCTCCCGTGCCGCTGTGCCACCCCGGCGTTCGGTGAGCCGGACATCACCTCGGGAGTGGTGCTGCCCTTCCCAGCGGGGTGTGTCCCGTAAGGGGATATGCCGACTCTGCTAACGGCGCTGGGTGAGGCAGCAGTTGAGGCAGGAGGGGCGAACAGAGGGTCGCCACCGTCGGAGCCGAGGGGCGCGTAGGATGTGTCGGTGGTGGCATGGGGGCGGCGCGGGGGGCACAGGCGTGCCCTGCAGATGCGGAGGATGCGTGCGGCGACGGCGACCACCACCATGCCCCCGTAGACCAGGAGGGCCCCTCCGAAGTCTTCGATGACGAGGGACTGGTCGGCCTCCTCGGTGGCGGTGCAGTTGGGTGCGTACCACTTGCTCTTCAGGGCGTCGAGGCGCCCCGACTCCCTGAGGGACAGCAGCTGCTCGCTGAGCACCGAGGTGTAGGGGGAGTTCTTCTGGAGGGCCAGCCCCACGCCGCGCGGGTTCCACCCGGCCCCCCGCACCTCGAAGGGGCACACGCCGCTGCTGTCGGCACGCCCGACGTACCACTCCGCCCAGATGCTGTCCTGGATGGAGGCGGCGAGGTCTCCACTCTTCGTCCTCTCGGTCTGCTCGAACTCGGTGCTGATGTTGCGGTAACCACCTTGAAGGCTTGGCTGCGCCCTCAGCCACACCTCGTTGACAGTATCCGGTGTGACACCCAGCTGGGACGCGCCGACCGAACCCGATGTAAACTCATCGATGGAGTTGACCTTATAAGCGGGGGTGCGCCTCGCGAGAAAGGCAGCAAGCTCTGCTGTGTACGTCGCGATGGTGACAACGGACAGCCAGAAGAACCCGAGGGAGAAGAGGCGCCCCGTGCGGGTCAGCGCCTCCCCGGTCTGCACGTTGAGGAAGGCGGTGCAGGCAAACCACAGGGAGTTCTCGTAGGAGTACTTCCCAGAGGGGGCGACGTAGGGCGACATCCCGCCCCGATCCTCGACTGGCTTGATGGTGGTGCGGTCCTCCAGGAGGTAGAGTGCGACAGAGGTGGCGAGGACAATCCCGAACAGGACTATCCACAGCTCGATGGTGAAGGGCGAGGCGAATCGGAACATGTTGCTCTCATACACAGCGCTGGAGACGACGAGGATGCTTGTCGTCTCCATATAGGGTTGGGTGAAGTCGACAAATTTCTCACGCTCCTCCGTGATCCCCGTGTCTGCCGCCTGCATGTCGAACTCCTTCGCGGCGAGCCGCTGCAAACCCCCGCTCCAATTCCCCTTCATCGACACCGCCTCAAAGGTGAAGTCAAGCTTTGCCGAAAGCTCCTGTATGATATCCACGACAAGGCCCTCCACAGCAAGCTCACCCGCCTGCACCTCAGCAGGGTCCCTCGCCTGCACAAACGGGGGGAAGATGATGAACAGAACACGCAGGTGATGCCCCAGAAGGAGTTGCTCTGAAGATGGTGCCTTCCCCCCAGGCCATGTGATGGCATCCTCCGGCGCAACGATCGCAGTGGCTGGCGGTGAGAAGATCCCGGCACTCGCCCAACGCGTGGCACCTCCGAGCGTCACCTGGTAGTTCACCAGCTCAAACTTCTCGCTCTGGGTTGAGGGTTTGACCTGCACGGTGCCAGCAGCACCCTTCGGATCGTGGAGCGTGTCGAGAGCATCCAGCATCTTCTGCCCATCCGACCACCGTGTGTTTGCTGACACCTCTTCGCACTGTTTGGGACCCAGTGGGTTTTGCCACACCTGCGACCGCTCTGCGGCAAGCAGTAAAGCCCACGTTGCGTCGAAGGTGAGTCGCATCAAGTCGGAAGGGTGGCCACCCCGTGCCGCACCCAGCTCGAAGTACCTCTGGCTCGTTTCGAGGAGGGGCCGCACTCCCAGAAGCCCGACGAGCTGCTGCTGCAAGTCTTGGGGAATGTCGTTGAACGACATTGCGTCCATCACGATCCACGCGTGCCCTCCGGTGAAGATTGGGGGTGTGCTTGCGATGGCTGCCCGGAGGAGGTCCATTCCCACGTCGTGCGAGGTGGCGAGGATCACCACCTCGACGTACTTCGAGTGGAGGTGGGCAAACACCTCGCCGTATCTTGCGGGGGAGGGGGGTATTTCGAAAACTGTCGCGACGGTGCGCCCCGCCTCGTTCATCGCGTTGCGCAGCTCATACGCCATGTCTGTGCCGTAGTAATCCTTGGAGAAGACGATCCCAAGCGATGCCTTGGAGAGGGCTGGGATCTCCTTCAGGAAGGACGGCATGGACTGTGCGGCAGCGCGGTTGTCAGGCACCGTCCTGCGGAGGAACAGCCCGTCCTTGTCGAGGTGCGACACCGTGGCGCTGGGGGAGATGACAGGGAGGTGGTGCAGGCCTGCCTGGAAGGAGGCGTGGAGCGCCCCGTCGCTGGTCTGCATCCCCACCACCCCCACCAGGCCCCCCTGCCGCACCAACTCGCAGACGCCGTCAACCAGCGCCTCCGACCCCCCCTGCCCAACAGCCACGGGGAGCATGACGGGTTGCCAGGACATGTTGCTGCTGCGGGTGAAGATATCGATGGCCACCTGCACGGCGACATGCACGTCCTGCACCTCACTCGCGTCTTGCGAATCCCAGAGCACACCCACACGCACCTCGGGCTGGGGGGACGCGCAGGGCACAAGCAGCGCGATGCAGATGCCCAGCAGCATGCAGCGGGGCCACGGTTGTGGCGGCATCCCTGTCGCCCAGCAGCCGTGGGCCCTGTGGCGGGGTGGAGGTGGCAATCGGCAAAAGGCCAGACAGGACAACAAAAACATACGGCACTGTGCCGACTCCTTGTGAGGAGGGAGGTGATGTTAAGACAATCTGTTTGTTTCTTGAAAGTGAGGAGGGGGGGAGGGAGGGGGAGGGGGGGGGGGGGTCGTTGTGATTATCTGCACTCTTTGGACCGAAGCCCCACACCCGCCCCATGCACCCCACACCCCCCTCCCTGCGGTGCCAGTCGGGCTCGGGTGACCAACGGGCTTCTTTGCGGTATCAAAGAAGCGACCGACCTGTGGAAAGAGCAACAAGGCAAGTGGCAAAAGTGTAATATGACAGGCTGCACAAACAAAACGAAGAGAGGCCAGCCCCCCCACCCCCCACCCCTCCTACCCCCTCGGCAATCCTCTTCTTTTTGAGAATACGAGCAGCACCACCGCTGGAAAGCCAATTCACCTCCGACTAAATGTACCAACCTTATGGGGGTCTTCGCTCAGAAGTGCAGAAACATGAGCCACCCCGCAAAAGAGGAGGCAGATTTGACACGGTTTTGACTCACAAAAGCGAAAGCCCTTATGTACGCATGGTGTGGTATGCGGGATCACCGAAGCGGCCCTGCATGCCCACCCCTGGGCAGGCTTGCACACACCCACAGAGTCACAAGGGCACGTGAATCAAATAAAAAGTATCGAGCAGACCAAGCTCCCTACTCCTGATGGGATCATTCGACGTGTAGTGTATCCACCCACCCACCCCCGATCCCCCACCCACATGCGAATGTGGCGGAAGGTGACCTGTCGTGGGTCCTCCGGCACCTGGTTACAGCGTGTCGGCATGGCCATTTCTTTTTTGCAGCCTATATTGTGAGGCGGCTCGCTGTTCTGCACTTCAGAGCGTTTGCTGTGTTGGATTAGCGGACCCCGCATCGTACGAAAGACGACGCACGAGAACTGATACGCTATCAGCCTATATTGTGAGGCGGCTCACTGTTCTGCACTTCAGAGCGAATGCCCCTAAAATATGGGAGGAAGAGTCCCACCACCCACACAGCATCTCTGGAGGGGAGGGGAGGGGGCTGAGGGGGGGAGAGAGTGAAGGAGATCGCACCGGGGGATCAGAGGGGTGGTCACACAGCTCAACACAACCGGGGCCCCTAGCTTCCTCGCCTTGGCGAGGCTTTTCTACGATCTACCAGACAGCCGCAAGGTCTCGGAAGAGTCCCCCACCCCCCTGCTTATGGATAACATGCACAGCAAGCAAAGCATCGCCGGGGGGGGGGGGGGGGGGTAGGGGGAGGTGTGCGAAGGCTGCTTCTTCTCAAGAGTGGCGACCCACACACAGACACACCCCCTCCACGCCACCCCACCCACCCCCCCCTGCCTGGGGTATAACGGGTATGACATCACGTCGCAGGGCGAATCCGAAGGTGGTCCTGCAGGAGCTGAAGGGGGAGGGGGAGGGGGGGGGGGGGGTGCGGTTTGCTCCAAAAAAAGGAGAACTGTCACCACCACCACCACCACCACCCCCGTGTCCCTCAGCACTGGCTAGGCTGGCTGCGGACCGAACCCTTTCGCGGATCACCCTCAGACAGGAGGAGCGCTGAATAGGGGTTCCAATGCCGAGCCGATGCTGATGCCCTCAGCAGCGCCGCCGAGGAGGAGAAGGCGGGGGTGGCCTTGGAGGAGCAGCATTGCGGCATTTCCACAAGCAGCGCCCTGGGGAGGGCTGGCTCGGCGAGGCAGGTCTGTGTGACACGGGGTGTTGAGGGGGGGGCCTGGTCACACGGGGTACCCAGGTTGCGTCACGCGATGCCCCGACATCGCCGGGAGTGTCTGGCTGAGGGAGCTCCCAGGGGTGTGCGGCTGCCTGTCTCCGCCACCCGCTGCGGACGGCGGGCGGAGCGGGGTCGACACTGTGTCGGGCAACGGCCTGTCGTTCTGAAGGGGGCCTCCTGCGCCCCCGCCTGCCCAACCCCCTTTGGACTCCGCCCCGTTCACCAACCGGGCGCTTGCCTGCACCTCGCCGCCCTTCCGTGCATCGGGAGATGACTGCCCGGAGACCCTCCCGTGCCGCTGTGCCACCCCGGCGTTCGGTGAGCCGGACATCACCTCGGGAGTGGTGCTGCCCTTCCCAGCGGGGTGTGTCCCGTAAGGGGATATGCCGACTCTGCTAACGGCGCTGGGTGAGGCAGCAGTTGAGGCAGGAGGGGCGAACAGAGGGTCGCCACCGTCGGAGCCGAGGGGCGCGTAGGATGTGTCGGTGGTGGCATGGGGGCGGCGCGGGGGGCACAGGCGTGCCCTGCAGATGCGGAGGATGCGTGCGGCGACGGCGACCACCACCATGCCCCCGTAGACCAGGAGGGCCCCTCCGAAGTCTTCGATGACGAGGGACTGGTCGGCCTCCTCGGTGGCGGTGCAGTTGGGTGCGTACCACTTGCTCTTCAGGGCGTCGAGGCGCCCCGACTCCCTGAGGGACAGCAGCTGCTCGCTGAGCACCGAGGTGTAGGGGGAGTTCTTCTGGAGGGCCAGCCCCACGCCGCGCGGGTTCCACCCGGCCCCCCGCACCTCGAAGGGGCACACGCCGCTGCTGTCGGCACGCCCGACGTACCACTCCGCCCAGATGCTGTCCTGGATGGAGGCGGCGAGGTCTCCACTCTTCGTCCTCTCGGTCTGCTCGAACTCGGTGCTGATGTTGCGGTAACCACCTTGAAGGCTTGGCTGCGCCCTCAGCCACACCTCGTTGACAGTATCCGGTGTGACACCCAGCTGGGACGCGCCGACCGAACCCGATGTAAACTCATCGATGGAGTTGACCTTATAAGCGGGGGTGCGCCTCGCGAGAAAGGCAGCAAGCTCTGCTGTGTACGTCGCGATGGTGACAACGGACAGCCAGAAGAACCCGAGGGAGAAGAGGCGCCCCGTGCGGGTCAGCGCCTCCCCGGTCTGCACGTTGAGGAAGGCGGTGCAGGCAAACCACAGGGAGTTCTCGTAGGAGTACTTCCCAGAGGGGGCGACGTAGGGCGACATCCCGCCCCGATCCTCGACTGGCTTGATGGTGGTGCGGTCCTCCAGGAGGTAGAGTGCGACAGAGGTGGCGAGGACAATCCCGAACAGGACTATCCACAGCTCGATGGTGAAGGGCGAGGCGAATCGGAACATGTTGCTCTCATACACAGCGCTGGAGACGACGAGGATGCTTGTCGTCTCCATATAGGGTTGGGTGAAGTCGACAAATTTCTCACGCTCCTCCGTGATCCCCGTGTCTGCCGCCTGCATGTCGAACTCCTTCGCGGCGAGCCGCTGCAAACCCCCGCTCCAATTCCCCTTCATCGACACCGCCTCAAAGGTGAAGTCAAGCTTTGCCGAAAGCTCCTGTATGATATCCACGACAAGGCCCTCCACAGCAAGCTCACCCGCCTGCACCTCAGCAGGGTCCCTCGCCTGCACAAACGGGGGGAAGATGATGAACAGAACACGCAGGTGATGCCCCAGAAGGAGTTGCTCTGAAGATGGTGCCTTCCCCCCAGGCCATGTGATGGCATCCTCCGGCGCAACGATCGCAGTGGCTGGCGGTGAGAAGATCCCGGCACTCGCCCAACGCGTGGCACCTCCGAGCGTCACCTGGTAGTTCACCAGCTCAAACTTCTCGCTCTGGGTTGAGGGTTTGACCTGCACGGTGCCAGCAGCACCCTTCGGATCGTGGAGCGTGTCGAGAGCATCCAGCATCTTCTGCCCATCCGACCACCGTGTGTTTGCTGACACCTCTTCGCACTGTTTGGGACCCAGTGGGTTTTGCCACACCTGCGACCGCTCTGCGGCAAGCAGTAAAGCCCACGTTGCGTCGAAGGTGAGTCGCATCAAGTCGGAAGGGTGGCCACCCCGTGCCGCACCCAGCTCGAAGTACCTCTGGCTCGTTTCGAGGAGGGGCCGCACTCCCAGAAGCCCGACGAGCTGCTGCTGCAAGTCTTGGGGAATGTCGTTGAACGACATTGCGTCCATCACGATCCACGCGTGCCCTCCGGTGAAGATTGGGGGTGTGCTTGCGATGGCTGCCCGGAGGAGGTCCATTCCCACGTCGTGCGAGGTGGCGAGGATCACCACCTCGACGTACTTCGAGTGGAGGTGGGCAAACACCTCGCCGTATCTTGCGGGGGAGGGGGGTATTTCGAAAACTGTCGCGACGGTGCGCCCCGCCTCGTTCATCGCGTTGCGCAGCTCATACGCCATGTCTGTGCCGTAGTAATCCTTGGAGAAGACGATCCCAAGCGATGCCTTGGAGAGGGCTGGGATCTCCTTCAGGAAGGACGGCATGGACTGTGCGGCAGCGCGGTTGTCAGGCACCGTCCTGCGGAGGAACAGCCCGTCCTTGTCGAGGTGCGACACCGTGGCGCTGGGGGAGATGACAGGGAGGTGGTGCAGGCCTGCCTGGAAGGAGGCGTGGAGCGCCCCGTCGCTGGTCTGCATCCCCACCACCCCCACCAGGCCCCCCTGCCGCACCAACTCGCAGACGCCGTCAACCAGCGCCTCCGACCCCCCCTGCCCAACAGCCACGGGGAGCATGACGGGTTGCCAGGACATGTTGCTGCTGCGGGTGAAGATATCGATGGCCACCTGCACGGCGACATGCACGTCCTGCACCTCACTCGCGTCTTGCGAATCCCAGAGCACACCCACACGCACCTCGGGCTGGGGGGACGCGCAGGGCACAAGCAGCGCGATGCAGATGCCCAGCAGCATGCAGCGGGGCCACGGTTGTGGCGGCATCCCTGTCGCCCAGCAGCCGTGGGCCCTGTGGCGGGGTGGAGGTGGCAATCGGCAAAAGGCCAGACAGGACAACAAAAACATACGGCACTGTGCCGACTCCTTGTGAGGAGGGAGGTGATGTTAAGACAATCTGTTTGTTTCTTGAAAGTGAGGAGGGGGGGAGGGAGGGGGAGGGGGGGGGGGGGTCGTTGTGATTATCTGCACTCTTTGGACCGAAGCCCCACACCCGCCCCATGCACCCCACACCCCCCTCCCTGCGGTGCCAGTCGGGCTCGGGTGACCAACGGGCTTCTTTGCGGTATCAAAGAAGCGACCGACCTGTGGAAAGAGCAACAAGGCAAGTGGCAAAAGTGTAATATGACAGGCTGCACAAACAAAACGAAGAGAGGCCAGCCCCCCCACCCCCCACCCCTCCTACCCCCTCGGCAATCCTCTTCTTTTTGAGAATACGAGCAGCACCACCGCTGGAAAGCCAATTCACCTCCGACTAAATGTACCAACCTTATGGGGGTCTTCGCTCAGAAGTGCAGAAACATGAGCCACCCCGCAAAAGAGGAGGCAGATTTGACACGGTTTTGACTCACAAAAGCGAAAGCCCTTATGTACGCATGGTGTGGTATGCGGGATCACCGAAGCGGCCCTGCATGCCCACCCCTGGGCAGGCTTGCACACACCCACAGAGTCACAAGGGCACGTGAATCAAATAAAAAGTATCGAGCAGACCAAGCTCCCTACTCCTGATGGGATCATTCGACGTGTAGTGTATCCACCCACCCACCCCCGATCCCCCACCCACATGCGAATGTGGCGGAAGGTGACCTGTCGTGGGTCCTCCGGCACCTGGTTACAGCGTGTCGGCATGGCCATTTCTTTTTTGCAGCCTATATTGTGAGGCGGCTCGCTGTTCTGCACTTCAGAGCGTTTGCTGTGTTGGATTAGCGGACCCCGCATCGTACGAAAGACGACGCACGAGAACTGATACGCTATCAGCCTATATTGTGAGGCGGCTCACTGTTCTGCACTTCAGAGCGAATGCCCCTAAAATATGGGAGGAAGAGTCCCACCACCCACACAGCATCTCTGGAGGGGAGGGGAGGGGGCTGAGGGGGGGAGAGAGTGAAGGAGATCGCACCGGGGGATCAGAGGGGTGGTCACACAGCTCAACACAACCGGGGCCCCTAGCTTCCTCGCCTTGGCGAGGCTTTTCTACGATCTACCAGACAGCCGCAAGGTCTCGGAAGAGTCCCCCACCCCCCTGCTTATGGATAACATGCACAGCAAGCAAAGCATCGCCGGGGGGGGGGGGGGGGGGTAGGGGGAGGTGTGCGAAGGCTGCTTCTTCTCAAGAGTGGCGACCCACACACAGACACACCCCCTCCACGCCACCCCACCCACCCCCCCCTGCCTGGGGTATAACGGGTATGACATCACGTCGCAGGGCGAATCCGAAGGTGGTCCTGCAGGAGCTGAAGGGGGAGGGGGAGGGGGGGGGGGGGGTGCGGTTTGCTCCAAAAAAAGGAGAACTGTCACCACCACCACCACCACCACCCCCGTGTCCCTCAGCACTGGCTAGGCTGGCTGCGGACCGAACCCTTTCGCGGATCACCCTCAGACAGGAGGAGCGCTGAATAGGGGTTCCAATGCCGAGCCGATGCTGATGCCCTCAGCAGCGCCGCCGAGGAGGAGAAGGCGGGGGTGGCCTTGGAGGAGCAGCATTGCGGCATTTCCACAAGCAGCGCCCTGGGGAGGGCTGGCTCGGCGAGGCAGGTCTGTGTGACACGGGGTGTTGAGGGGGGGGCCTGGTCACACGGGGTACCCAGGTTGCGTCACGCGATGCCCCGACATCGCCGGGAGTGTCTGGCTGAGGGAGCTCCCAGGGGTGTGCGGCTGCCTGTCTCCGCCACCCGCTGCGGACGGCGGGCGGAGCGGGGTCGACACTGTGTCGGGCAACGGCCTGTCGTTCTGAAGGGGGCCTCCTGCGCCCCCGCCTGCCCAACCCCCTTTGGACTCCGCCCCGTTCACCAACCGGGCGCTTGCCTGCACCTCGCCGCCCTTCCGTGCATCGGGAGATGACTGCCCGGAGACCCTCCCGTGCCGCTGTGCCACCCCGGCGTTCGGTGAGCCGGACATCACCTCGGGAGTGGTGCTGCCCTTCCCAGCGGGGTGTGTCCCGTAAGGGGATATGCCGACTCTGCTAACGGCGCTGGGTGAGGCAGCAGTTGAGGCAGGAGGGGCGAACAGAGGGTCGCCACCGTCGGAGCCGAGGGGCGCGTAGGATGTGTCGGTGGTGGCATGGGGGCGGCGCGGGGGGCACAGGCGTGCCCTGCAGATGCGGAGGATGCGTGCGGCGACGGCGACCACCACCATGCCCCCGTAGACCAGGAGGGCCCCTCCGAAGTCTTCGATGACGAGGGACTGGTCGGCCTCCTCGGTGGCGGTGCAGTTGGGTGCGTACCACTTGCTCTTCAGGGCGTCGAGGCGCCCCGACTCCCTGAGGGACAGCAGCTGCTCGCTGAGCACCGAGGTGTAGGGGGAGTTCTTCTGGAGGGCCAGCCCCACGCCGCGCGGGTTCCACCCGGCCCCCCGCACCTCGAAGGGGCACACGCCGCTGCTGTCGGCACGCCCGACGTACCACTCCGCCCAGATGCTGTCCTGGATGGAGGCGGCGAGGTCTCCACTCTTCGTCCTCTCGGTCTGCTCGAACTCGGTGCTGATGTTGCGGTAACCACCTTGAAGGCTTGGCTGCGCCCTCAGCCACACCTCGTTGACAGTATCCGGTGTGACACCCAGCTGGGACGCGCCGACCGAACCCGATGTAAACTCATCGATGGAGTTGACCTTATAAGCGGGGGTGCGCCTCGCGAGAAAGGCAGCAAGCTCTGCTGTGTACGTCGCGATGGTGACAACGGACAGCCAGAAGAACCCGAGGGAGAAGAGGCGCCCCGTGCGGGTCAGCGCCTCCCCGGTCTGCACGTTGAGGAAGGCGGTGCAGGCAAACCACAGGGAGTTCTCGTAGGAGTACTTCCCAGAGGGGGCGACGTAGGGCGACATCCCGCCCCGATCCTCGACTGGCTTGATGGTGGTGCGGTCCTCCAGGAGGTAGAGTGCGACAGAGGTGGCGAGGACAATCCCGAACAGGACTATCCACAGCTCGATGGTGAAGGGCGAGGCGAATCGGAACATGTTGCTCTCATACACAGCGCTGGAGACGACGAGGATGCTTGTCGTCTCCATATAGGGTTGGGTGAAGTCGACAAATTTCTCACGCTCCTCCGTGATCCCCGTGTCTGCCGCCTGCATGTCGAACTCCTTCGCGGCGAGCCGCTGCAAACCCCCGCTCCAATTCCCCTTCATCGACACCGCCTCAAAGGTGAAGTCAAGCTTTGCCGAAAGCTCCTGTATGATATCCACGACAAGGCCCTCCACAGCAAGCTCACCCGCCTGCACCTCAGCAGGGTCCCTCGCCTGCACAAACGGGGGGAAGATGATGAACAGAACACGCAGGTGATGCCCCAGAAGGAGTTGCTCTGAAGATGGTGCCTTCCCCCCAGGCCATGTGATGGCATCCTCCGGCGCAACGATCGCAGTGGCTGGCGGTGAGAAGATCCCGGCACTCGCCCAACGCGTGGCACCTCCGAGCGTCACCTGGTAGTTCACCAGCTCAAACTTCTCGCTCTGGGTTGAGGGTTTGACCTGCACGGTGCCAGCAGCACCCTTCGGATCGTGGAGCGTGTCGAGAGCATCCAGCATCTTCTGCCCATCCGACCACCGTGTGTTTGCTGACACCTCTTCGCACTGTTTGGGACCCAGTGGGTTTTGCCACACCTGCGACCGCTCTGCGGCAAGCAGTAAAGCCCACGTTGCGTCGAAGGTGAGTCGCATCAAGTCGGAAGGGTGGCCACCCCGTGCCGCACCCAGCTCGAAGTACCTCTGGCTCGTTTCGAGGAGGGGCCGCACTCCCAGAAGCCCGACGAGCTGCTGCTGCAAGTCTTGGGGAATGTCGTTGAACGACATTGCGTCCATCACGATCCACGCGTGCCCTCCGGTGAAGATTGGGGGTGTGCTTGCGATGGCTGCCCGGAGGAGGTCCATTCCCACGTCGTGCGAGGTGGCGAGGATCACCACCTCGACGTACTTCGAGTGGAGGTGGGCAAACACCTCGCCGTATCTTGCGGGGGAGGGGGGTATTTCGAAAACTGTCGCGACGGTGCGCCCCGCCTCGTTCATCGCGTTGCGCAGCTCATACGCCATGTCTGTGCCGTAGTAATCCTTGGAGAAGACGATCCCAAGCGATGCCTTGGAGAGGGCTGGGATCTCCTTCAGGAAGGACGGCATGGACTGTGCGGCAGCGCGGTTGTCAGGCAC
The DNA here is from genome assembly GCA_963210315.1 of Rhynchopus euleeides. Taxonomy (NCBI): domain Eukaryota; phylum Euglenozoa; class Diplonemea; order Diplonemida; family Diplonemidae; genus Rhynchopus; species Rhynchopus euleeides. Next base: position 1,352,046 of record OY723242.1, on the reverse strand, counting down.
CGTCCTGCGGAGGAACAGCCCGTCCTTGTCGAGGTGCGACACCGTGGCGCTGGGGGAGATGACAGGGAGGTGGTGCAGGCCTGCCTGGAAGGAGGCGTGGAGCGCCCCGTCGCTGGTCTGCATCCCCACCACCCCCACCAGGCCCCCCTGCCGCACCAACTCGCAGACGCCGTCAACCAGCGCCTCCGACCCCCCCTGCCCAACAGCCACGGGGAGCATGACGGGACGCCACGCAGACAGGCTCCTGTTGCGGATGAAAGCGTCGATAGCGACCCCCACTGCGAACCGCACGTCGTCGACATCTTGCGACTCCCAGAGCACACCCACACGCACCTCGGGCTGGGGGGAAACGCAGGGCACAAGCAGTGCGATGCAGATGCCCAGCAGCATGCAGCGGGGCCACGGTTGTGGCGGCATCCCTGTCGCCCAGCAGCCGTGGGCCCTGTGGCGGGGTGGGGGTGGCAATCGGCAAAAGGCCAGACAGGACAACAAAAACATACGGCACTGTGCCGACTCCTTGTGAGGAAGAGAGAAGGGTGGAGGGGGGAAGGGGGGACGGGTGGAGGGGGAGACATTGATATAACCTGCACTCTTTGGACCGAAGCCCCACACTCGCCCCATGCACCCCACACCCCCCTCCCTGCGGTGCCAGTCGGGCTCGGGTGACCAACGGGCTTCTTTCCGGTATCGAAGTGACCGACGTGTGGAAGCGCGACAGGTGGATGCTGCTGAGCTCCCAAGCCAAGACAATGCGTGGCTTGGACATTGAGGACCTTCGCTCTGAAGTGCAGAACAGTGAGCCGCCTCGCAATATAGGCTGCAACCCTGACACACTTTGGCACAGGGCGGAGGCCCCCAATGGGAGTTGTCCAAAAGGATGCCGGGAGCAAGGCAAAAGGCCCTGATAACGTGCTGCAGCACATGTGTCCATGCTGCAAGGCATTCTGCAGCTGCAGCCCAGTAACTTTCCACCACCACCCCTCCCCCCCCCGTCCCACCCCCCCCCCCCTCCCCCCCTCCCCACCTTTAGCAGTGCAGAGCATACAGCCAGTTCCATCTAACGCTGAAAATCTACCCACGGCAGCTGCACCCCCGTCATCCCCGCAACCGCCCCGCCCACCCAGGCCGTTCGCTCGGGGCGAAGTTGGGCCCAACTTCGCTAAAAAAATAAATCTTCAGATTTACTTCGTCCCAACTTCGCCCAACAACTTCGCCCAAGGGGACGAAGTTGGGATAAAAAAATTCTGGGCTCGGCCCCCACCCACCGAAGGGGGGTGGGTGGTGAAAGAGCCCACGGGATCACGAGGCTCAGGGTATGGGGAATGCTCGAGGAAGGAAGTGTCAGAAGGAGACCACAACGACCTTCCCCAAAGTACGATGTATTGCTCCGCCCAGACCCCCCTGTGGCGTATGTCTGGTACCCAAGTCCTTTCAAGTTGCATGAAGCTGTCCATCCGCAATGAACAGATGTTCACTACCGTGGCCTCCGGCGGCTGGGGGGCTCCGCCCCCCAGACCCCCCTGGCAGCCGAACTGTGTGGCACAGCGGTCCCTGCCAATCCACGGGCGTTTCGCTCATCAGCAAGGCTATTAGTGCCTCCGGAGGTACTAACAGCCTTGCCAGAAGTGCAGTAATCTGCCCTCTCAAGGACAGGTAGCCAATGTGTACCTCCCTCGGGGGCGCGAAGCGCCCCCGAGGGGCGCCTCCCTGTGTTAAAAAAAAATCCCAAAATCCCAAAATCCCAAATAAAACTTCGTCCACCCCACACGGGATCCGTGGACGATAGCGAACGGCCTGCGCCCACCACACAAGAAAGTCATAAATGTGGCTCACTTCAGTTCTCTCCCCTGCTGTCTGCTTCGTTTGATGCGTTTGAATTGTTCCGCAAAACCCCAACGCCCGCGAATCCCGCGACTGTTGGAGGGGGGGGGGGGCGGGGCGGGGCGGGGCGGGGGACCCTTCGTGGTGCGGGTCACGCACTCTGGTGCGTGATGCATGCTGCGTGCCACGGCTTTTTTTTCAATTCCGGAACACTAGGTGCGCAGAGCACGGTTCGAAGCACTGTAAAGACACGTCGCCACCCCCCCCACCCCCCACGAGCGGAAGCATCAACACACACACGCGTCCTCTCCTCCTGTTCTGGGCGACACCTGTCTGAAGGCAAACCAAAGACCCCCTGTAGGCCAAACTCTGTGACGGCGCACCACAAACAGACAAACTAACCACGGAACTGACTTGACGAAGGGCTGGATATGTGCTTCACAAAGAAAGGATTCCCACAGAGTGGTTGGCTTTTGAGGGCGTGGTTGCGATACCGCGAGTATCACATGACTGTTGATGCCGTGCATTTTTTTGGAGGGGGGTGCGGGGGGTTTGATTGTCGAGAGGGAATGGAAAAAAGCAAGGTCTCCCTGCACCTCTTCTTGCAATGTTGTACTTTTTGTCGTCACCCACACCAGGTATGCTGTACAATGCGGATCAATGCGCAATGGAAGGGGGTGGGGTGGGGGCAATTTTCCCGGCTCACCGGCCACCAGCAACCAGCGGGGCAGGCAGCACACGACATGCACAAAGGGGGGGAGGGGGGCGTTATTTATTTCATCGTGGGGGACTTCGCTCTGTGCTTCACTGTGCCACTTTACAGCCAGTGTTGTGGGCAGATCGCTTTTCCTCAAGGCTCTGCACTTCTAAGCGAGGGCATGCTCCCCGTCACGCAGATACTTTGTACCTGCTGCGCCACCACCCACCACCTCTTGAAAGCTGTCTTCGGGCAACGCTTTATTTGCCGCACACACAACAAAAAATCACTTCACCATTCAGCAGCAACCGCTCTTAGCCTGTATTTTGTTTGTTGATGCGTTGACGCTTCTACACACATGGAAACCAACGGCACGTTTGTTGCCAGAACACAGACGTAGCTTCTCTAATATTGAATGGGCCGAGACACGGGACAGGCAGGCCTTGCTTTGAAGCTTGCCGTGTGTTAACGCTGCGCTGCTGATTCACACACCCACGTAACCCCACCCACCACCACCACCACCGCCCCCTGCCCCCCCCCCCCTTCGTGGGTGCGTCCCTCCCACCCGACCTCACAGCAGATCCCTTTCAGTGTGAAACGTCATGTGACGAGAAAATGTGCGAGAAAAAAAATCGAGCCTTCTCCTGATGATCCTCACCGGTGCTGCACCATTCACATATCACTGGAGCTGGAGCTGGAGCTGTCTGAGGGAGCCAAGCTTATCTCATCGTCGTCCTCAGGGCCGAGCACCACCACTTCGTCCTCCACGTCAATTACTTCCACCTCCGACTTGCGGAGGTACTCCGACGCACTCGCGTGGGGGATCGTTTTCGATACGTTCGTCCCGATGATCTCCACGCGCGTGTCCTTCTCAGACACAGTGATCACCCGCGCCTGAGACCATGTGTTGTCAGACCGCTTCACCAGCAGATGCATCCCGACCGGAAAGCCCCCACCCGCCTCCCCAGCGGGCTGCACGCCCCGCCTCCGCTTCCCTGCAGGCCCCTGTGCGGAATCGGGGTCGGACCTCTCCCTCCTTGAGGAGGCTGTCCCGTTGGACACCAGGCGGGACGCCTGCGCGGGGCGCTGCATCTCGGGCCGCATGGGGTCTTTACACTTCGACAGGACCTGGTCGAAAGACAGTTTCTTTGTGTAGTTCATGAGGTTCTGCGGGTCGCCCCGATATTCCAGAAGGATAGTCCGCAGGTCGTAGTCCACCTGCTTCACGGTTGCCTCCACCCACTCCCCTGAGCTTCGGCGCAGCTGCAGAAGCATGCCACACACGATCTCCACGTCTGCAATGGTGAGCCGCCCAGGCCTGCTCCCGAGGGGGGCGGTGTGCCCTTCGTATCGTCGCGGCGGTGGCGAAACCGTTGGGCGTGGCGGCTGCGACGGCCCGACGAGCGGTGTGCCCGTCTCCTTCACGAGTGAGGATGCCCTGAGGTATCCCCTGAGGCCGGACTCCACGACGACCAGGACGAAGCCTTCGCGGGGAAGGCCGACAACGAGCACAGCCTCGTCAGGTTTGACCATACACTTCCGCCCTTCGGGGGTGCGCGAAGCTGTGGCTGACTCGGATGGCTCACACCTCAGCGAGGCGCCAGCGGGGTACTGCACAGGGTTCAGGAGGTATCGCTGTGGCAGGCGTGGTGGTGGTGGTGGTGGTGGGGGAGGAGGGGGGGGTTCCTGTTACTACACTATGCGGCTGGGAATCAGAAAGGGGGGAGAGAAGGAACCAAGCGGGCAATTCGTCGGTCGCGAGAACACCACTCCAAAAATCGTACTCCGTTTCGCTTTATTGGAGACGCCCTGCCCCAGCAACTGCGGGAGAACAGCTCCAGGCTGATATTTTTTTTGTTGAGGGGGTCTTCGCTACGGGGTGGTCGTCAGTGCATTTTAGTGCATTTCCAGTTGAATTGGCTGGAAAACTGACGAAGATTGACGAAGGATTGACGACCAGCGAAGACCCCCTGAGACAAGCAAATAACTCCCCCCACTCCCCCCACCCCCTGCGAACAGGGCGATGGTGTGGAATACCAATGCATCGCCATCATGACCATCCCCACCCCCACCCCCACCCCCACCTGCTGCCTCTCGCAGCGCAATGCATACCGAGAGTTGCGAATAGCTACGCAAGCATGGGCCAGTCCAATCTTCGCCCTCCACCCCGCCCGTCATGGGCGCTGCCGGCGTTCGTAGCAGTCGTCGTAGCGTCTCCATTGGGCTGGAGCTGTGTAAGCTGGGCCCCGCAGAACCTTCTGCATCCTTCTGCCGCCCGCCGCAATGTCGGGATATGTCATCCGTTTCTTGCGGTGGGTCCTCGCCATCGACGGTGCCGCAGGGAGTCGGCTCCGGCTCGAACGCGCCCCCCTCCCTGTCCTCCCTCCCCGCTGTCTCGCCCCCCTCAGCCGTGCTCCCCTCAGCACCGTCACACGCATCCACGGCTGCGCCTGTGTGCGCACCGCCCTCTTCCTCCTCCTCCTCCTCCTCCTCGCCCTCCTCGTACTCTTCATACTCTTCGCCATCCCCGCATGCGTCGCCCTGTGTGCCGGGCATCGCCGTCAGGTCTGGCATGTCGAACCGCATCTCGGTCCGCTCTTTGGCAATCAGCTGCTCGTGTGTGTGTAGGAGGATGGGCAGCAGCTGCGGGCTCCGGTGCCGCAACTCGGCTGCACTCAGATCCTGTGGGTGTGGTGGTGGTGGTGGTGGTGGTGGTGGTGTTGCGGGGACCGGAGAGCTGAAGAGCCGGGACAAGGACACGAAAGATCCTGATAAAGGGCGTTGTAGCGGTATCTCGTATCCGTCCCTTCCAACCTCACCTCAGTGAGTGGAGTCTTCTTGGTGATTGAGCGCCTGTGCACTTTACAAAAGTTAGCAGTGATGATCATGCCCCCCAAGTCGCACTCTGTGAGTTGCTCTAACAAGTTAGCTAGGATGGTGGTGGCGGTGGCCAAGGTGAACCACCGACCCGAAAAGGCGGTGTGTGATGCCACTCTCCGCTGCGATCCCAACGTAAACCCAGGTGGTGGCGGTGGAGGTCGGGAGGGCGCCTGCCGCCTTGCTCTCCCCTCAGGTTCGTTACGCGACAGGCCCGATCCGCCTGACATTCACCTGACATGACACCTGACAGGACATACGTGGGGCAGCCGGAAGGTGAGAGATCGTTGGCTGGGTATTTTCTTCGGGAGAAAATACGTCGGTTGCTTCGCGCTCGTCGGCCTGATGAAGGGGTGTGTGGTGTGGTGCGTGGTATGGTATGTTGTGTGGCGTTGTTGCAGAACTTCGTCGTTCACCGAAAGACCTGAAAATAACCCAAACATACGCGTGCTTCAGCATATAGAGGAGGAGATCCGACATAACGCTGCACAGCAGCTCATAGCTCGCGAGCGCTGACGTCGGGATGTGGCTCGGTTTGCTGCAATCAAACCCGATCCATTTCGCATCGGCTGTCATCAGCACCTTCACCTGCGGAGCCGCATCGCTTCGGGACACGCCAGCATCGCCCATCGCACCACAAACCCCCAACGAAGGTCCTGTGGCCGCCCACTCAACCGCTGCCGGCAGGGGTGCCGCACGGGCGGGTCGGGCCGGGGCGGGGTTGGGGCGGGGGTGGCAGAGATCAAGGCCCTAACCAGATGTCGAGCGCTGCCTCCAGCTGCACACCTGTTCCATGTCAGCCTCCTCAACGTCCCCCCAGCACTCCACCTCCGCCTCTGCCTGGCGCAACCCCCCGACCCGCCACCTCCGTCAGCGAGGGGGGCTGTGCAGAGGCAACACCACAAACAGCCTCGGGCAGGGCAGCTGTGTGGGGTGTCGGCCTGGGTGAGCATGGCGGTGGTGCGTGTGTGAGAGATGATGTGTCAGCGCGGCGGGCATTACCAAACAGAAGGGTGGGAAGGTGGGGTGGGGGGGGGGGGGGGGGTGGGGGGGGTGGGGGATGAGGGTGCTTCTGGGACTCTCCACAAAGCAGCCAAAAAGCCCCCCATGCATGATGGGCTCGTGGGGCCTGGGTGGCACTCATGCTGCTGTTCTGCGCCTGACCTGACAAAGACACTCGTTCTGTGTGTGCTGAATCAGGCGGCAGGACACCGTGGTTTACACACGCACCGCACTCACACACGTGAACATTTTTGTGTTTGATGTATAGGACGCAATGGGGGCCTTCGCCCTGAAGTGCAGAACAGTGAGCCGCCTCACAATATAGGCTGCAACCCTGACACACTTTGGCACAGAGCGGAGGCCCCCAAGCTTGCTCTTGATGCAACTCTCTGTGGAGGCTGACACACACACGCACACACAAGCCCTCAAGACTCTTGAAGCGGCCTGACTATTTAGTGTCTTCGTCGCAGCAAGGGGGCGATATATACCACCCTTTTTATTGATTTCACGTGTCAGTGTTTGACTTTTTCGCAACTTCATTTCTTCCTTTTTCTCCCTCTCCAACCCCACCCGTGACACCACCAGGGTTTAGCTAGCCCTGGTCCGATTATCCCCGGTTCTTCGCTGAAGAGACGCGGCCGGGGGGAGGGGTACGAAGAGTACGCGTCGAAACCGGTGTCACGTCGTGTTGGGGAATCCTTCGGGAGTGCGATACTGAAGGGGAGGTGCTACTGCCCGTGCAGGGCGACACCGCCTTAAAACTTTGTAACCACACACAAACCCTCTATTCCCCCAGGCCTGATGAGCAATCCCCCCTGCCTCATGTTGTGACTTCCTTTCTACCTTGCACAAAACATCCCATTTGCCCCTTTTCTTCCTTCGAAAGTGTTGTGACTTCCCCCCTACCCCACCCCTCGGGAGTGCCACTCCTCTGGTGGTTAAAAGTGACCCGCCGTTGTGCCTTCGGCATCTGTTGCGTGTGCCGTCGTATTCTTCCTATGCACTAGTTATAGCTATCCGGGGGCGGTCTGCTGTCGCACCAGTGGGCTGCCCCACCTCTGCACCCTCGGTTTTTAAGACGTTCACCACAGCGGAGAATGATCCCCTTCTGTGGCGATCGAGCCAAGCTGGACGAGGTTCGCCTTCGGGCGAAGGTCATGTGGGCGGACAAAAGGTGCCTGCTCCTGAGACTCATCAGCAACCTGTTTCTTCCTTCAAGCCCTCAAGACTCTTGGAGCGGCCTGACTATTTAGTGTCTTTGTCGCAGCAAGGGGGCGATATATACCGCTTTTTTATTGATTTCACGTGTCAGTGTTTGACTTTTTCGCAACTTCATTTCTTCCTTTTCTCCCTCTCCAACCCCACCCGTGACACCACCAGGGTTTAGCTAGCCCTGGTCCGATTATCCCCGGTTCTTCGCTGAAGAGACGCGGCCGGGGGGAGGGGTACGAAGAGTACGCGTCGAAACCGGTGTCACGTCGTGTTGGGGAATCCTTCGGGAGTGCGATACTGAAGGGGAGGTGCTACTGCCCGTGCAGGGCGACACCGCCTTAAAACTTTATAACCACACACGCACACACAGTGGTTCGTTTATGATTCTTTGGTTCGTGACTCAATTACCAGATTCAGTGTTTAAGATACTGTTATGAAAAACGGGGCTTAGCCCCGGTTTTCGAGATTTTGCCCCGAAAAACCGGGGGTGCCTCTTTTTTTTTTCACCGGGATTTTTCTGAGATTCTGTCCGGGTACTATTCCAGGGTACTTTTTGGCCAGAGGAGGCCGGGGCCAAGAGCACAGTGCCCTGCCCCAGGCGTTCGCCCAATGAACCTGTTGAGCACAAGGTGCACGTTGCCTACATGCGGCGTGCGACTATGGAGCAGAATCAGCTGTTCACTACCGTGGCCTCCGGCGGCTGGGGGGCTCCGCCCCCCAGACCCCCCTGTGGCCTGTGCATGTCCAGAACCAAGTCCGCAAGGGCAACCTGCGGTGCTTTCAACACCACCACGCTCTCAAGAACGCCTTCCTCATCGACTGGCTCCTTCGCGTTGACGACAAGAAGGAGCGCGCTCCTCTCGGACCTGGCAGCGGCGGCGAGGTCAGTCCCCTGCAGACTCTCCACCCTGCCCATCCCAGTTGAGTGGCGTGGGGTGGTGTGTTGTGGGAAGGGAAAGCCCTTCCATTTGGGGAAATGGCCGAAATTTTACCCCCGATTACCCCCGGTTTTCGGCGCGCAGCCCGGAACCCTATCTTTTACCCTGACCAGATTATCTCGACTAATTTTTTTTTTGAGGATTTCTTTCTGTTCCATATGTCGTAACGGCAGCCCTGAATATCCTGGATCCACTTCCCACTCCACCCCCCACTCTCTGCTGGGCCTGCTCACCGTCCATTTGCGCACTGATGGGAAACACAGTTGAATACATCTGGTGCACAAAAAAGACACCGAACAGAACCCAGTGAACTTCGGCACAGTCTGCCTCCCGTTGAATCTGACTGAGATTTCCACAGGGGTGGTCGGGCCAGGGACCTGAGGCATCGGCACAACGACACGTGACTATCTTGTATGATGATTTCGAACGATTTTTTCCTCGTGTCAGGATACAACACGTAGGCCTGCTGATGACAAGAAATATCACTGCACACATGCACGCCGTTCGCCCACACAAGGCTGTGCTCATACAGAGCACACCCGCATGCACCTTGGCCTCGCCTAACAGTTCCTGATAGCCTGCCTTTGCATCAGACACCTGGCTGATGCATCGTCTGGGGGGAGGACACTCCTCCTGCAGGGGGCCTTCGCCCTGAAGTGCAGAACAGTGAGCCGCCTCACAATATAGGCTGCAACCCTGACACACTTTGGCACAGAGCGGAGGCATCCACTGGATGATGAGACGAACAACGTTGCCAAGCGACAACTGTGCATCTGAGACACGGCAAGGTTGGGGGGGGGGGTGAAGGAGAGTATGCACGCGCAGCTATGAAAAAGGGGGCGGGGGGGAGGGGGGCTGCAAGGCTGCAAGAAGAAGAGGAGGAGGAAGAAGAAGAAGACAAACGAGGGCGGCAGAAACCATCTCTGATCCTGGGGGTGAAGGGATGGGTGGGAGGGGGTGGTGGGGAGGACAAGTTCAAAAAGACACGTTGCTGCCCATTCACCATGTCCAAAGCTGCCCAAAAATCAGGAAGTCGCCGCCTGGGAGGGTGTGTGTTGTTATGTAGAGAAAAACATGTTTAAAAAAAAGCAGATCACAGCGCCGACACCCCTCCGCTCGTTACGCAGGCTCTGATCGCCACACTGAGGTGGTGGGGGCCTGTGTGATGCAGAGTCATGCATAATAAGGGGCAGCCGATCCAGGCCCAGTGGATATATCAGTGATCGAGGGTCTTCGCTCCGGTACCGAAAACTGTGTGCTTTGGTGTATTTCGGAAATTCCTCCAATTTTGAAGGTGAAAAATCGCCGGACTGTGTCGAAGACTTGGCCTTAGCGAGAGGATTTCCTCCTCCGGCTGCGTTTGGTTGGAGCAAGCATCGACAGCCACAGCCTGTAACGCGTGAGACGAACAGGGCAGGGACGTGCACAATGAGAAACGCAAGCGAGTCTCACACGCCGTTAATCCGTCAAATGTACCGAAGAGAGTGTTGTGTCGCAATGTGTCCTCTCACAGAAACCCCGCTGCCTTTTCTTTTCCTCTTTTGCCTTTGATTTTTTTTTGGTGTCGACAATCACAAGCAAGCTTGATCTGTCCCATTGATTTTTTTTGCTTGGGCAATGGACAACAAATGCCATTCAAAATGAAAAGGAGGAGGGGGAGGGGGAGGAGGAGGGGCAGCGGCATTCAGTAGTAACGTAAAGGGTGAAGCGGGGTGGGGGGGGGGGGTTGATCGTCGAGAGTGAATGGAAAAGCAAGTCCCCCAGCACCTTCTTGCAATGTTGGGATGAAGCGGGGGGGGGAGGGGCAACTTATTTTTTGGGGGTCTTCGCTGGTCGTTATGCTTCGTTGTTCTTCGTCAGCTTTCACCGAGTTTCCTTAGGAAATGCACCAAAATGCGAAGACCCTCTTTGGCTGATTTCAGAATCAAAGACCCTCCCCATGCACATAGCGTGCTGTCTGCTCGCGGGCACACGCATTGCCCCACAGACAGCAGGCCAATGCAACGGGGGGGGGGGGGGGGAGCTGGTGAGGACAAAAAGTGGACAAAAAAGCAGGGCTGCACTGGACGATAGAAGTATCGACGAGCAGCAGCCACACAACCTGTCCTTGTTAGGCGGAGGAGAGAGAGGAGGAGGTGGGGGGGAGGTGTGCGACAGATGATGCAGATAATTTAAAAAAAACTGGGGGGGGGGGGGGGGGGGGGTCTTCGCTACGGGGTGACCGTCAGTGCATTTTGGTGAATTTCCTGTTGAATTAGCTGAAAACTGACGGAGATTGACGAAGGATAACGGCTAGCGAAGACCCCCTGGGGTAAAAAACAACAGAGAATAAAGGTAATGACCAACGGTTCTTGACAGGGCTCTTCCCAGCCACACACACACACCCACACCCTCCCCAGTAGTGTGGGGCCGATTGCCTCGTGTTCTTCTGGTCCGCACGGTAGCATTGCATCGTGTCGACCTGATTTTAGGTTCCATGCTTGACCTGTGCCAACCGTACTATCCTGCCGAAGACCGCTCCTACAATTGAGAGGGGAATGCACTCTCTGAGGCGTGCCAGATCTCGCGGATTTGGCTCACAAACAACAGCCTTATCTTTTTTTTGGGCACAACAAAAAAAGAGGAACGGAAATTGCAAAAGAGAATAAATCAAAAGGGAGGGGCCTCACAGCGACAGCAAACCCTGGGGTGCCTTGTGGCACCGTATGCAACAGCACCTTCTGGATGGCCCCAACAGTGGGTGTGATCGGCGCACAACAGCACACGATCTGTGTGTGGCAAGCGGGTGTGTGAAAGGTGATGCGTGGGAGAGGGCAGTGCCTTGGCACTATCCATGGGTCGGGGCAGCCCCTGAAAGCCGATATGTTTTGGCGTATTCTACGGCGTTGAACGGATTCTGTCAGAATTCTATCAAGCCATGTCGTTCTGCTCCTTACACTGGGGGGGGGGGGGGTAAAGAGTAGAATGTAGAATTGATTGTTCCACGGTACACTGGGGGGGGTTTTTTTTCTTGAGAGGGGCGGGCCCGTTTTTTTTGAACAAATTAACTGATTCTTCGCCATGTCTCAGCCGCCCCCCGGGCGAGCGGGGCTGCCGTTGCGACTCTTCCTAGACGCCCATTCTACCATGTAATGTAGCCCATCGGCGTCTTACCGTGACAACATCCTTTACAGAGGCACCGCCAGCCCAACACCTCGCCCCCTCCTTCTTGTGTTCCAATATGTCTGGCGGCACATCACAGCTTGGTGCATATGCGATCGTTTGTCTGCCTCCTGCCATAGGGGCAGTGTATTTTTTCCTCAAAAAGAATCTTCGATGCTTATGAACAGCCTCGCCATGTATGGAACCTCTGGGCTTTATCCCTTTGCACTACCCAGATGAACGCCCAGCACGGTGGGATCTTGTAAATTTTACATGTATAACTACAAGTATAATACATGTATTATACATGTATAATACTTGCATGTCAACTATTATACATGTATAATACATGTAGGAGGATCCTTGAAATCGGTAGTGGACAGTAGCGGACAGGGCGGACATTTCCTTGTGGAAAAAGTGCCCGAAAAAAAAATTCGAAAAGGTCCCCCTTACAGAATTAGCCTTTTTTCAAAAAATCAGAAAATTTCGGACCGCAATTTGTACCCAAGAAAGTGCCGAATTTTCGGACTTGGTCCGATTTGAACGATTTCCGTGCCTCTTGCAACCCCCATGAGGGGGGGGCTGCTGTTTCGGGTTCTTCCGGTGGTACATGCTGGGGTGTCAGGACAGGGAATCCTGCTCGCTGTACCCGGTGATCCCTGACGCAGCCAGGAAGTAGAGAGCCTTGGAACCCTGGTTGAGGCCTGTAACACCCGGCCTTCCTGCCACTTGTGGCATTGTGGAGTGGTTATGGAGAAGGTTCTCTCTCCGTCCGGTCGAGCACAACCGTCCTCTCCAGCCAGGGGTCATCTACTTTCCAAACAAGGGCCAGGAACATGCTCAAACAAACCAATTGATCAGAAAATCTGGCTTGCCGTGGAATCATTGAGCATTGGGGAGTGGTTTGCCCCCTTGCTGCGTATGACATGTCCATTTTTGACGATTTTTGGGCAGAATTTGGTGCGTGGGACCTTTCGATTTTCATGATTTTTTCGGAATTTCGTGGGGACCGGTACCCCATTTGAGGGCCAAAAATCTCATTTCCGAGGCCTGGGAATGGTCGCAGTGGCCTCAGATGTCCAAAAACGTTCAATTGACCTCTCCTCGAAAAAAAAATCGAAAGGTCCCCCCTACTGGCACCCCGGATTAGGACATGTCTCTGGGGGTGTCCGGGGGGCATTTTTGGCCCATTTTTGGCTGGGGAAAATGGGCCATTTTTCACGATTTTTTCGGTTTTTTGTCCGGACCGGCACCGCATTTGAGGGGCCAAAATCTGATTTCCGAGGCCCGGGAATGGTCGCACCGACCGTTGGTGATGGGCCGGTCTTAGGAATTTTTTTTTGGGCACCCAGATTTCAAAAATTTTCAAACTATTTTCTGGACCAAAAATCAAACTATTGAGGTCCTGGCCGGACATGTCCGGGGGGGGGGGGGGGGGGGGGGGGGTCAAAATTGGATTTCCCGAATTTCCGGGTCCGGACATGTCCGCCCGGACATCCGGACACCAGAAAATGTCCGCCCTGTCCGGGGCGGACATTTCTGGATGTCCGGATGTCCGCCCGGACATGTCCGGGCGGGAAATTCGGGAAATGTCCGGGGGGGGGGGGGGGGGGGTCAAAATTGGACCCGGACATCCGGACACCCGGATTTCCGGGTCCGGGCATGTCCGCCCTGTCCGCCCTGAAACCGCCTAAGGGGCCGGGGGAAATCCAGGAAATTCGGGAAATCCAGGAATATGAAGAATCCTCCGTATATGCCTGAAATATACATGTAAAATACATGTATATCAAGTAAAAATACATGTATAATACTTGCATGTCAACTATTATACATGTATTTTTACTTGATATACATGTATTTTACATGTATATTTCAGGCATTTACATGTATTTTACATGTATAATACTTGTCATGCAAGTATTATACATGTAAAATACTTGCATGACAAGTAAAATACTTGCATGCAAGTAAAATACATGTATTTTACTTGCATGCAAGTATTTTACTTGTCATGCAAGTATTATACATGTATTTTACTTGTCATGCAAGTATTTTACTTGTATAATACTTGCATGACAAGTATTATACATGTAAAATACATGTAAATGCCTGAAATATACATGTAAAATACATGTACCGTAAACGGAAAAAGGGTGGACCGTAAAAATGTTCCAAGTTCCCAAAAAAAGGCCAAACGTTCCATCTTTTTTACGGTCCACCATTTATTGGGACTGAATATGGAAAAGACAATGCGATTTTCGCCCGCGGGCTGGTGGGTTGCGGGGCGCGGACTGCGGCCTCCACGCCGCAGACTCCCGCACGTAGGCCTCCCGACCTCCCAGCTTTGGACCCTCCCTCCACCACCGCAACCAACACCAGCAAGAGAAGCAAGTCCTCCCTGCGTGTGGAAAGGGCACGATCACCACCACTCACCTCGAGACTCACCCACCACCACACCTCGAGAAGTGTAGTACCATGCAAGGAGCGTTCCGGTAGAAGTAAAAGTAGAACCTGCTGCACGAGCCCACAAAAGCAGCCACAGTACGGCAGGGCGCGCAGACAGAAGCTGAGACCACCGGGCTCCCTCCGGATGTAAATTCGTGAATCAGTGCCCGGAAAATTCAGGGAAATCGTACTCCTTTAGTGTAGTACACCCTGCAGTAACTGTGGGAGAACAGTTCCCGGACGATGGTGAGCGCACACTCTGTGTTGAGGCCCTGTGGTGTTAATCCTGCAGCTTCAGTCGTGCGATTTCCTTGGTTCCTTCGCGACTTCGTCGAAGGAATTCGTAAAAAAAACCGCCAAGTCCACTATCCCAACCGTAAAATAGGTGGACCGTAAAAATGTTCCAAGTTCCGGAAAAATCCCATTTGTTCCATCTTTTTTACGGTCCACCTATAGTACGGTTCACCTTTATTACGGTCCACAATATTTCCGTTTACGGTATATCAAGTAAAAATACAAGTATAATAGTTGACATGCAAGTATTATACTTGTATTTTTACTTGATATACATGTATTTTACATGTATATTTCAGGCATATACATGTATTATACATGTATAATAGTTGACATGCAAGTATTATACATGTACCGTAAACGGAAATATTGTGGACCGTAATAAAGGTGAACCGTACTATAGGTGGACCGTAAAAAAGATGGAACAAATGGGATTTTTCCGGAACTTGGAACATTTTTACGGTCCACCTATTTTACGGTTGGGATAGTGGACTTGGCGGTTTTTTTTACGAGTTCCTTCGCGACGAAGTCGAGAAGGAACCAAGGAAATCGCACGACTGAAGCTGCAGGATTAACACCACAGGGCCTCAACACAGAGTGTGCGCTCACCTCGTCCGGAACTGCTCTCCCACAGTTACTGCAGGGTGTACTACACTAAAGGAGTACGATTTCCCTGGATTTTCCGGGCACTGATTCACGAATTTACATCTGGAGGGAGCCCGGTGGTCTCAGCTTCTGTCTGCGCTCCCTGCCGTACCGTGGCTGCTTATGTGGGCTAGCGCAGCAGGTTCTACTTTTACTTCTACCGGAACGCTCCTTGCATGGTACTACACTTCTCGAGGTGTGTGGGTGAGTCTCGAGGTGAGTGGTGGTGATCGTGTCCTTTCCACACACAGGGAGGACTTGCTTCTCTTGCTGGTGTTGGTTGCGGTTGTGGAGGGAGGGTCCAAAGCTGGGAGGTCGGGAGGCCTACGTGTGGGTGTCTGCGGCGTGGAGGCCGCAGTCCGCGCCCCGCAACCCACCAGCCCGCGGGCGAAAATCGCATTGTCTTTTCCATATTCAGTCCCAATAAATGGTGGACCGTAAAAAAGATGGAACGTTTGGCCTTTTTTTGGGAACTTGGAACATTTTTACGGTCCACCCTTTTTCCGTTTACGGTATAATACATGTATATACTTGTAGTTATACATGTAAAATTTACAAGATCCCACCGTGCAAGGTGTCCGAAGGGTGGGGGGGGGGGGGGGTGGGGATGGAAGAGAGACTAGAGGCGCATTCATTTCTACCGCCCCTCAGCACGCCCGGCAATATCTGCCATTCTTGCGGTGCGCTTCGCGCATCCAGCACACACAGCTTCATGGAGCGCGCACTTTGTAGTTCAAGGCTGTGGTGAGTCCCTGTGAAAGTGGCATGAAGAGGTGATGATCATCCTCACGGTGTGTGGCCCCTCGGGGCTACATTGCGATGCCAGCACGCTAACCCAAATTGCAATACGAGTCCCTCCTGTGAAAGTGGCATGAAGAGGTGATCATAAAAATTCGGTCGTGATATGTTTCGTTACCTGGCTTGCGAAGGGGGGGTTGGGAAGGGGAGCGTGTGGGGCACACAGTGTTCCTTCCGGCTAGAGAGGGAAGGAACAGACACCGATCGGCAGAAATGCGGCCAGGATCCGGGGCCATGATTCCGGTCCCTTTTTTTTGCCGCAATAAAAAGTTGATCCAAACATATAGACTGCTGGGCGGGGGAGAACAAGAGGAAAAGAAAGTAAATCTGGATCAAGTGCGGACCGCGAAGTGGCGGGAGGGGAGAGGGGACAGCCAGAAAGAACATATGCAAACGGATCCAAAACACAGAACGGATGCAAAAAAAAAACAGGCAAACAAAACAGCGCCGCGGTGTAGGGTCGGGCCTGCCTCGGGATCAGGGGGGGTGGGGGGTGCGATGTTCTTTTTTTCGAACTTCGCCACCAGGCCTGTGCCTAAGTCGGATGTAGATGTAAGGGTCGGCCTCAGGGAAAAAAAGTTCCCACATTTTTCTTCCCATATTTTTGGTGGGGGTTTTTTTGGGGGTTTTTAGGGTTCTTTTTGGGGGGGATATGCCTGAACTTTTTTGGGCACGCTCCGCACCCCCGCTGACGCGGGTGCTGTGCTGAGTGCCGTCCTGCAGCTGCTCGCGACCACGGTGCCCGTGGCCGCGGGTGGCTGTTTGGGCACTTCCAAGTTATTGTACAGCCTCTGTGAATAATCGGAGGCTGTGCAAGAACTCGGAAGTGACGACGAAGACGAGGCCATGGGCGACCTCCCACGGGATGGCATCGACCAGAGGCTTGCTCTCGAGCTCAAACCAACAGATGTTCACTACCGTGGCCTCCGGCGGCTGGGGGGCTCCGCCCCCCAGACCCCCCTGTGGCGTGTCTTTGCGCGACAATTAATCGTCCCCCCATGCGACATGTGCTATCTGTCAGTTGTGTTGTACTTGAGTGTATGCGACTATGGAGCCAGGCCAACGGGCGTTCGCTACCGTGGCCTCCGGCGGCTGGGGGGCTCCGCCCCCCAGACCCCCCTGTGGCTTGTGCCTGGTCTTGGAGCCAAGTCCTTGCGTGTACGGGGCTGTGGCATATGGGTTCCAGCACCCTCGCGGGAGGCTCCCATATCAGGCGAGATCCTGTAAAACAAAACGCAAAAAAAGGAGACCCCCAGCCCAGCTGTGAATTGGTTGTGTGCAAATGCAGCAAAAGAACGTGTTTTCGCGCTGAAATACCGTGTTCTGGGCTAAAAAAAAAGGGACCAGCGCCGAAGGAAAAAAGTGGGAAAAAAGCTGGGTGTAAACTCTCATTTTTGACGATTTTTGGCCATATTTAGGCACAGGCCTGTTCGCCACAGAGGGGTGATGCCGAAACCCTAATGGCCGAGCCACGCCAGAAACGTGTTTCTGGGGGGGGGGGGTTCTTGGGCAAAAGGGAGGATGTGGGTGGCATTGAAGTAGAAGTAGAGGGAAGCACAAGGGTGATCTCCCATTCGTTATGCAGGTTGTGAAAAAGGGGGGGGGGGGGGGTGGGGGGGGGTTTTCCCCAGGGTGCAAAAAATATATGGAACTCGCACGAAATGGGAGTTCTACGCATGTCTCGAGACTGGGTTCTGCCATGGAGAAGGTCAGCCCCGTAGGAGACGAAAATCGTACATTCTTCTCCGAGGGGCGACGATCCGCGCAGGCTCTACTCCACTAAAAGCGGTGGTCACGTCACATGTGTGAATCTTGTTGGGGGCGTGCAGAAATAAAACGCACTTAGCAAGCTGCTCCTGGTGCAGGCTTTCACTATCACACACAACACACCCACATGATTCTTTTATGTCTTGGTATCAAGGTTTAAGAATGTGTAAGTTCCTACAGAACTGTAACACACACATGATTCTTGCTGCTTTAAACGGAAGGAGGTCTGGGCGGTAAAAAGGGTATGGGCCACCAGGGTGACCTGAGACGATACGTGAGCCTGAGATGCAGCCCAGACTTTTACAAATTCAAACGATTTTTGATCCATTTACAGCGGTGTGGCAAACGGCATGACACTGAACACGCCGTGCCCTCTCCTCCAGGAACAACTCTAAAGCTTTGCTGCCGTGCCTGCCCTTTGGTCGGCCTCTCCTCTGGTTACGTCTCGTAGGACCAGTCATCAGTGTTGCCTCCCCACTGGATCAGCTCACCGGGAGAGAACCACATGTTCACCTCGCGCACCCCTGACTCGACCTGCACAGGGGTTGGTGGGTGGATACGGAGAGAGAGAGGGGGGGGGGGTAAAGAGTAGGATGTAGAACCGATGTGGGGAGGTGGGGCAAGGATGGCACCCCTGGATTATATTCATGGATTAAACTCGTGGATTAAATGGATTAAATGGATTTTATTCGCCTGGATTTTGCTATTTAATCCACGCCTTTGGGGGTTTGTGCTGCGGGGTGCCAGCGAAGGCATTTTGGGTGCATTTCCAGCTTGGCTCGCTGAAAAATGACGAAGGTTGCCGTAATACCAAAGCGCAAATGCCCCTTGACGTGCTTCGATTGACGTGTTGGCATTGCATGTGTTCAACATCTTCATCCCCGGCACAGTCAGGTCCGACCAGACGAGTGGAGGAACTGTGGTCCCGTGTGTGGATCCGCCTGAGCAGTGGTGGCTGACATTCAGTCGCCTTGGCCGGAGTCCACCCTCGCAGGGGTGGGGTGCAGCCCGGGCCGATGTCCAGCAGGAACAGCCGCACAGGAGCGTATCTTCAGCTGTGTGGGCTGGCACTCTGAGAAGAGGCGCAACAGGCTCCAGCCAAGAGAAGGTCCATAAGTTGACCACGATCCACCGGCACCGACCTGGTGGTAGGGCCTGGAAGCACCTGCAGTGGGATTAAATGCTGGATTAAATCCTGGATTAAATGGATTAAATGGACTAAATGGATTATATTCCAGGGTTGTTGGATTATTCCCATCCTTGAGGTGGGGGGCGGGGATATAAACAGCTCCCTGGGGCTCCCTGCACGCACGGTGGCACAACTATATCGGTTGGACGGATTTGCTTTGCATTGACCCCTCCACCCCCCCCCCCCCCCATGTGTGAAGGCCGAAAAGTGGGGGGGGGGGTATTGTTGAACGGAAAAAACACCTCGCATCTGCAAATTCGATGTGGGAGGGGGGCAGACGCGTGGCGAAGCGTCGCAGATTGCCCGCTCGACTTTTGGACGCGCAAATCCCTTGGTGCATGGGAAGGGGGGGGGGGAGGGGGTAAAGAGTAGAAGATCCACGGCACTAAAAAACCCACATGTGGGTGAGGTTCTTTCTTGAGGGCTCAGCCCACACCGGGTTTCCTTTCCTATTTCTCCACGAATGATCCTGCCGGGATACCATAAGCTGTATTCTGAACAGGCCTCTGCGCCATCCCTCATCACAACCACCCACCCCACCACCCCCACCCCTCAACCCAAATGCAGGTTATCTCGCACCTCACCAACATACCGAGTCAGACGAGTGGGCAACGTTGTGCAGGATGTTGGTGCCAAAGTCGGCGCGCACGCTGTCCTGTTGGCCGTACCCCCCGATGATACGCCGTGTCCCTGCAACCACCCCCGCGCCCTCCCAGCACATTGCCACGACGGGCCCAGATGTGAAGTAGGCAACTAGCTCCTTGTAGAAAGCGCTCCTTGACAGGCGCTTGTAGTGCCGTTCGGCCTGCTCGCGCGTGGGATGCACCATCTTCATCCCAACCAGCTTGTACCCCTCGTGCTCGAAGCGGCGGATTACCTCACCGACCAAACAGCGCTGCACACCATCAGGCTTCACAGCCACAAATGTGCGCTCTGTGACACCCATTGCAACAGCGAGGCCAGCAGCTGGCGCAGAGCGAAGTAATACAGATCCTCAAGAGCGGGGGGTGGGGGGGGGGGGGGGAGGTCAAAACCAGAGGAGAGAGAGGGAGAGTGAGGGGGGGGGGGGGGGGGGGAGGGTCTGTAGCGTTGGTGCGTAAGGCAAGGAAGGTGGGCCAGCACGAAGTGGTAAGGGTGGGTGGCTCGGTGGAAGGGGAGAACAAGAAAAGAAACGGGGGGCAGGTGGGGGGGTAGTGAAATCGAATTTGAAGGGAGCACAAGAATGATCACCCTTCACTCGTTATGCAGGTTGTGTCTGAAATCCAGTGTTTTTCCGGCTTGTGTTGTGTTGTTGTACTGTGTGGGCAATTAGGCAGGTGGGGGGGGGGGGGTTTGATCGTCGAGAGGGAATGGAAAAGTAAATCTCCCAGCACCTTCTCGCAATGTTAGTCCTTTTTTGTAGTCACTACACCAGATATGCTGTGCAAGGCAGATCAATGCACAATGGGAGGGTGTGTAGCAGTTGTCTGTCAGTGGCTTGGTGGTTGGACCGCAACACAGTATCACTAAAACACAACCAGGTGTCTGGGGGGTGCGCGAAAGGATATCCTGGATAATGGCTGGCAACCCCTCGGGAGGAGATGGCGCAGACACAGGCCCTGTGGTGTGGCAGTGGTGTGGTGTGGTGGCGGCAGGCGGGAGGCTTCGGTCGGATATCAGACATAAACCATCAAGATCAAAACACGCGTCTCGTGGGAGATGGGGTGGCTCAGCCACAGATTTTGAAACAACACGTACATGTACAAAATCCCGATCGGAAATGGAAAAAGATAAGGCGTTGTTTGTGCGCCAAATCCGGGCAAAACAAAAGCAACTCTGCAGCCCTGATGAGGATGTTGTATGTGTTGCCCAAGCGCTGCCTACCATCATCTTGACACTGACAGGGTCCCCCTTGCAGTAAAACCCTCTGACCCTCTGTGCCCCGCTGCATTACGAAAATACCAGCGACCCTCATGGGGTGCCAATCAACCTGCACATGGCTGCACGGTACTACCTGTAGGAAGGCGCGAACCCTCCAACGGAGTGGAGCAGGCTGGGGAGCGGGGTCGGTGTGGCCTGAGGGCACACCGACCCAGAACGATCAGAGGGTCAGAGGCAGCGGGGTCTCTTGTTGTGATGCAGGTCAGGGAAGGCGGCAGCAACGACGTCGCTGTCGCGGCGCAGCGGGGCAGAAGCGTGAATGAAGGCGTATGGGTCGGCACGCACAGCCGCCAGCACCACCTCCTTGTCGCAGCACAGCGCTGTGGGGGCGTACTTCAGGGCACAACCCTCCTGGCGCACAGCCGCCAGCACCACCTCACGCTTGTTCCACAGTGTGTGGTCGGCGAAGCGCAGCGCACAACCCGAACTCGTCACGGCTGCGAGGACCTATTGATTTTGTTTAAAGACTGACTCATCCAGAGGATCCAGGGAGCCCAGCGCAATTGCCAGACCCCCCAGACGGCCAGAAGACGCCGGTCTTCGCCGGGGCGGACCCAGCTAAAAGCTAACAGCAAGAACAGCAATAAAAAGGGAGAGCGTGCTCCTATCTCTGTGGGCTGGCGGGAAAAGGCTAAAAGGTAGAAAGGAAGGAAGCAATGTGCAACAAAATACGATTAATGCACTCGTTTGTTAACACCGCGCCGGTCGCATAATGCTGCGGTCGGATGAACGATTGACTGATCAACTCCAACCCAGTGGGCGTAAAAAGGAGAAGACGGGAACAACGGCTGGTCTAAACAGGACGAACGGACACTCACCACCACAGGGTATTCCAGAGGCGTTCCTGGTCGCGGCTCGACTGGTCGAACAACAGGTGACGGGCAAAAGATCGTGGTGAAAAAGAACTAAAAGTAGGAAGGCGAAGGAAGGCAAAGCCGGGGGATCCACGTGTGCGTTGAACTTGTCCCACGTGCGCGTGTGCGGTAAACTTGTCCCACGCGCCCCGGTGAAAAACACGTAACACGGTTGCCGCCCACAGTTTCTTCTGGCCACGCGGCGCGCTTCATGAGCGCCGCGTGCAGCCTGACTGGTCTTAGCGGCCTAAGCGAAACACCGGGTCTCCAGAGGGATACATCCAGCCTACACGCAATGCGCTACCTTAAGCCAAAGCGTGCAGCGTAGCTTACCTCAACGGTCTGTTCGCAAAGGCCCCCAGGGTTCACCACGTGGAGGTGCCAGCCGTAGTCGCCAGGTCCGCTCCCCTGACGACCCATCACCCCGTCACGGCTGCGAGGACCACCTCCTCGTCACCACAGAACACAGGATCGGCGAACTCCAGAGCATAGCCGTGTGCACGAGCCGCTTGAAGCACAACCGACCTGTCGCTTCGCAGTGAAGGGTCAGCGTACCACAGCGCCCTCCCGTCCTGCAACACGGCCGCCAGTTGAAGCTCCTTGTCACGGCACAGTGAAGCACTGGCGTAGCGAAGAGCGCACCCGCACTTGCGTACGGCTGCAAGCATGAAGTCTCGGTTGCTGAGGAAGGAAGGGTCGGCGTCTTCAAGAGCATGCCCCTCACTGTGTGTGGCTGCGAGAACCACCTCCTCGTCTTCGTAGAATGTCACATCAGCATATTTGAGTGCATATTGTGAGGACTTCACAGCAGCAAGGACGACCTCACGATCCTTGCGCAGGTTGGATGAAGCATACTCCAAAGCATCACCATCCTTCCGCACGGCTGTGAGGACCACATTTCTGTTGCTGCGGATCGACTCATCACAGTACTCCAAGGCACACGGGTCCTGTGACACCGCAGCAAGCTGCACCTCCCTGTCGCTGGACACAGAGGGGTCGGCGTACTGCAAGGCACGTCCCTGCAGCTTGACACACTGCAGCACGAAGTCTCTGTTGATGAGAAGCGAGGTGTCTGCTTCTTCGAGCGCATCTGGATCACGCTGGACACCTGCCAGCACCACCTCCTCGTCCTTCTTCAGGTGTGAGGGTGCACAGCGCAGTGCAAAGTAGTGACCCGACGGTGATCTGCTGTGCATTGCAGCGAGCACCACCTCCCTGTCGCCCTGCAGGGAAGGGTCAGCGTGTTCGAGTGCCTGGGGGTAGGTCTCGACTGCTGCAAGGAGATATTGATTTTGTTTAGAGACTGACTCATCCAGAGGATCCAGGGAGCCCGGCGCAATTGCCAGACCCCCCAGACGGCCAGAAGACGCCGGTCTTCGCCGGGGCGGACCCAGCTAAAAGCAAACAGCAAGAACAGCAATAAAAGGGAGAGCGTGCTCCTATCTCTGTGGGCTGGCGGGAAAAGGCTAAAAGGTAGAAAGGAAGGAAGCAATGTGCAACAAAATACGATTAATGCACTCGTTTGTTAACACCGCGCCGGTCGCATAATGCTGCGGTCGGATGAACGATTGACTGATCAACTCCAACCCAGTGGGCGTAAAAAGGAGAAGACGGGAACAACGGCTGGTCTAAACAGGACGAACGGACACTCACCACCACAGGGTATTCCAGAGGCGTTCCTGGTCGCGGCTCGACTGGTCGAACAACAGGTGACGGGCAAAAGATCGTGGTGAAAAAGAACTAAAAGTAGGAAGGCGAAGGAAGGCAAAGCCGGGGGATCCACGTGTGCGTTAAACTTGTCCCACGTGCGCGTGTGCGGTAAACTTGTCCCACGCGCCCCGGTGAAAAACACGTAACACGGTTGCCGCCCACAGTTTCTTCTGGCCACGCGGCGCGCTTCATGAGCGCCGCGTGCAGCCTGACTGGTCTTAGCGGCCTAAGCGAAACACCGGGTCTCCAGAGGGATACATCCAGCCTACACGCAATGCGCTACCTTAAGCCAAAGCGTGCAGCGTAGCTTACCTCAACGGTCTGTTCGCAAAGGCCCCCAGGGTTCACCACGTGGAGGTGCCAGCCGTAGTCGCCAGGTCCGCTCCCCTGACGACCCATCACCCCTCGACTGCTGCAAGGAGAAGGTCTCGGTCTTGGTGAAGCGGCACATCTGAGCACAGCTCCTCCGGCTCGGGGATATACTCTGCCTTGGGGACATATCGCAACGCATGACCGTTCCACAGCACGGCCTCGCCTTGGAACTCCGTGTCGTGGCGCAGTGCGGAAGATGTGTTGCTGAAGCTGCTTCCCCGCTTACGCACGGCAGTCAGCATCACCTCCCTGTCGTCACCGAAGATTTCGAGATAAACAACCCCGCAAAATATACGTATGGCACGGAGAACAAGCTCCTTGTCGTTGCGCAGTGCAGCACTTGCGTGCCTCAAGCCAGTACCTGCCGCCATGACCACCTGCCTGTCGCTGCGGAGGGACTCACAGGCGTACTGGAGTGAATCGCCGTTGCCCTGGACAGCTGCCATGACGACCTCCCTGTCGGCCTGCAGCGCTACATCGACATGATTGAGTGCGTAACCGCAGCGCTGCACAAGAGAGAGGACGAAGGGTTTGTTGCTGAGCAGTGCAGGCGACGCATGATTCAGAGAGCTTGGGCAACACATGACTGCCAGCAGCACCACGTCCTCATCACCAGACAGGTCTTCGGAAGCGTGTTGAAGTGCGTTGCGGTGCCCCTGTACCGCTGCAGTGACGATGTGTTTGTCACTGCGGAATGACTCATCGAGGTGCTCCAACGTCATGCCGTCAAACTGCACCATCGCAAGCGCCACATCACGCAGACCCCGTGCCCAGGCAGGTATGGCCTTCATCTCAAAGTCAGACTCCCTCAGCATGGCATCGTTGGCACGATTCTGTTCCTTTTCCAACACCTTCACGAAGCGAGCACCCGTGAGGGCGACGTCGATGGAGCACCCGTGGGAGACAGGTGCGGCACCGGACAGAGGGGTGCTGTCGTCGAGCACCACCCCATCCACCGAGAGCTCCACGTCCTCGGGAAGCGCGTCGGGAGGGGACCCGAGCACCACGTCGAGTGCGTTTGCCTTGAGATGAACCGGGGTGTCGCCCTCCCCGATGTGCACCGCATGCTGCTCCCCACACAGCCTGTCCTTCAGGAACACCTCCATTCCTTCTCCTGACATCCTTCGTCTTCCCTGTGTGTCTGGTGGCGGTGCGGTGTGTCAAAGTCACGGGGCGCAGTGCAATCACTGAAGGGATCTGGGCTATGCTGGATTGGGTTGGGTTCAGTTGCCACACTCTCAGTCTTTGCAGCACCAGTTTCTTTGGAAGAACACTGAAGGTGGGGAAGGGTGGACAAACGGGATTGGGGGACTTCACACACTAAGAGGGGAAGGGGCGGGGACTCTTCGTCGGGTTCGAGATCTGCCTGTATCGCCCAGGCGCCTTTTGAGCATCGGGTGATGGGGCTCAGGATTCTATGGACTCGGAGGGGGAATGTCGAGCCTGTCTGTCAGTCTATGTTTTCCATGCACCTGCACAGGGGGCTGTGCGACAGCGGCCCACCTCTGCAGGCAGGTGGCAGGTCCTGTGCGTCCTGTGATGTGGAGAGGGTCAGAGGCAGCGGCGTCTCTTGTGCTAATGCAGGTCAGGGAAGGCGGCAGCAACGACGTCGCTGTCGCGGCGCAGCGGGGCAGAAGCGTGGCTGAAGGCGTCTGGGTCGGCACGCACAGCCGCCAGCACCACCTCCTTGTCGCAGCACAGCGCTGTGGAGGCGTGCTGCACGGCACAACCCTCCTGGCGCACAGCCGCCAGCACCACCTCACGCTTGTTCCACAGTGTGTGGTCGGCGAAGCGCAGCGCACGGCCGCAACTCGTCACGGCTGCGAGGACCACCTCCTCGTCACCACAGAACACAGGATCAGCGAACTCCAGAGCACCGCCGTGTGCACGAGCCGCTTGAAGCACAACCGACCTGTCGCTTCGCAGTGAAGGGTCAGCGTACTCCAGCGCCCTCCCGTCCTGCAACACGGCCGCCAGTTGAAGCTCCTTGTCACGGCACAGTGAAGCACTGGCGTAGTGAAGAGAGCGCCCGCACTTGCGTACGGCTGCAAGCATGAAGTCTCGGTTGCTGAGGAAGGAAGGGTCGGCGTCTTCAAGAGCAAACCCGTCAGTGTGTGTGGCTGCGATCACCACCTCCTCGTCCTGAAGGAATGTCACGTCAGCAGAACCAAGTACACCATCCCAGGACTTCACAGCAGCAAGCACGACCTCACGATCCTTGCGCAGGTTGTATGAAGCATACTCCAAAGCGATGCCCTTCTTCCGCACGGCTGTGAGGACCACATCTCTGTTGCTGCGGATCGACTCATCACAGTACTTCAAGGCATACGGGTCCTGTGCCACCGCAGCAAGCTGCACCTCCCTGTCGCTACGAACAGAGAGGTCGGCGTACTGCAAGGCACGTCCCTGCAGCTTGACACACTGCAGCACGAAGTTTCTGTTGGTGCGAAGCGATGTGTGTGCTTCTTCGAGCACACTTGGGTTCCGCCGGACACCTGCCAGCACCACCTCCTCGTCCTTCTTCAGGTGTGAGGGTGCACAGCGCAGTGCAAAGTAGTGCTGACCCCACGTTGCTCTGCTGTGCATCGCAGCGAGCACCACCTCCCTGTCGCCCTGCAGGTCGGCGTGTTTGAGTGCACCGGGGTAGGTCTCGACTGCTGCAAGGATAAGGTCTCGGTCTTGGCGAAGCGGCACATCTGCGCACAGCTCCTCTGCCTTGGGGACGTGCTGCAACACGCCACCGTGCCACAGCACAGCCTCGCGTTGGAACTCCGTGTCGTGGCGCAGTGCGGATGATGCGTTGCTGAACTTGCCTCCCCTCTGACGCACGGCAGTCAGCATCACCTCCCTGTCGTCACAGAGGACTTCGGAGCCCTCAACCTCGTAACCTAACCGTATGGCACGTAGAATAGTCTCCTTGTCGTTGCGCAGTGCAGCACTTGCGTGATTCAAGCCGCTGCCTGCCGCCATGACCACCTGCCTGTCGTTGCGGAGGGACTCACAGGCGTACTGCAGTGCGTCGCCGTAGCTTTGAACAGCCGCCATGACGACCTCCCTGTCGGCCTGCAGCGCTGCATCGACATGCTGGAGTACATCACGCTGGCGCTGCACAAGTGTGAGGACGAAGGGTTTGTTGCTGAACAGTGCAGGTGATGCATGCATCAAGGCAGAGGAACCAAAAAGCTCTTGGGAAAAAGCAGCTTGCAGGACTACGTCCTTGTCCCCACGCAGGTCTTCAGAAGCATATTGAAATGCGACGGAGCTTCTCCGCACCGCTGCAGTGACGATGTGCCTGTCACTGCGGAATGACTCATCGAGGTGCTGCAACGCCTTGCCGTCACACTGCACCGCCGCAAGCGCCACATCACGCAGACGCAGTGCCCAGGCAGGTATGGTGCTCATGTCAAGGTTCGACCAACGCCCGAAGTCAAGCTTCTGCTTTTGCAGCATCTCAACGAAGCGAGCACCTGTGAGGGCGACGTCGATGGAGCACCCGTGGGAGACAGGTGCGGCACCGGACAGAGGGGTGCTGTCGTCGAGCACCACCCCATCCACCGAGAGCTCCACGTCCTCGGGAAGCGCGTCGGGAGGGGACCCGAGCACCACGTCGAGTGCGTTTGCCTTGAGATGAACCGGGGTGTCGCCCTCCCCGATGTGCACCGCATGCTGCTCCCCACACAGCCTGTCCTTCAGGAACACCTCCATTCCTTCTCCTGACATCCTTCGTCTTCCCTGTGTGTCTGGTGGCGGTGGTGCGGTGTGGGCGCAGATCCCGGCATACCGAGATGTATTACTGGGATAGTCAACTCTGAAAGGTGGTGCGCCTCGACGTGTCGGAAAGAGGGAAGGGGGTCGGAAGGGCGGAGGGGTGGGATTGAGGATGGGGGCAAAGGCCCCAAAAACTGAGAAGGCACCGGCTCACCCCCTTTCGATAGACCAGGCATGCCACCCCAGAGCCCTGTGGCCACGCGGATATTGCGCCTTGGGACTTAAAGGGTTAAGAAACTTGTATCGTTTCCACGCGGGGGACTGGTCAATAACCCTGCCACAGACTCAGCCCTATGCTCCTTGACAGGAGGAGTTGTGTCCTCCCATCAAGAGGCATGTCATGCTTTGGGGAACAGCGCGTCGCACATCGCTACGAGCACAGGGTGACTCGTGGTGGAGGGGTGGGCAGCCAAGCCAGATGCAGTGCCATGATATGCGTCCTTAGTGCCCGCTGAGTGAGGAGACACCCGCTGAAAAGATTTCTGAGTTGGCTTCCGCCGAACTGACCAATATGCCACACCGGGGGCTGTTTGAGACACCGGCAAAAGAAAGAAAGACCTGGAGCTGCGCTCTCCCACGAACGGGGCCTGCTTGTGCATGCCTGCGGGATACTTAACGCTGCATGTGTCGTTTGGTAAGGATAACACGTTGTCCTGCTAAAACTTGTGCGATGCGACACATCATTCAAGGCGAGACTCACTGAAATCCACACACAGTCGTTGGCTATGTTGGATAGCGGACCCGCATCGTACAGGAAGTCCACGAGAGACGAACGCACGAGAACTGATACGCTACACACAGTCACATCCGGACTGATTTTTTGGGCTAGCGTGCCGACACCGCACCTCGTAAGGCGAGGGAACTGAACCCGCTGCCCAGTACGCCAACCTATGTCACACCGCTCGGGTGTGATCGCCTCCTCGGCAAAAGAAAAGGGGGTCTGACTGCGGCACTCTGCGCCTGTAGCCCGGCTCTGGTCCGAGATACGACGGTGGCCTTCTGCACACACACGCACACACAAGCCCTCAAGACTCTTGAAGCGGCCTGACTATTTAGTGTCTTCGTCGCAGCAAGGGGGCGATATATACCACCCTTTTTATTGATTTCACGTGTCAGTGTTTGACTTTTTCGCAACTTCATTTCTTCCTTTTTCTCCCTCTCCAACCCCACCCGTGACACCACCAGGGTTTAGCTAGCCCTGGTCCGATTATCCCCGGTTCTTCGCTGAAGAGACGCGGCCGGGGGGAGGGGTACGAAGAGTACGCGTCGAAACCGGTGTCACGCCGTGTTGGGGAATCCTTCGGGAGTGCGATACTGAAGGGGAGGTGCTACTGCCCGTGCAGGGCGACACCGCCTTAAAACTTTGTAACCACACACAAACCCTCTATTCCCCCAGGCCTGATGAGCAATCCCCCCTGCCTCATGTTGTGACTTCCTTTCTACCTTGCACAAAACATCCCATTTGCCCCTTTTCTTCCTTCGAAAGTGTTGTGACTTCCCCCCTACCCCACCCCTCGGGAGTGCCACTCCTCTGGTGGTTAAAAGTGACCCGCCGTTGTGCCTTCGGCATCTGTTGCGTGTGCCGTCGTATTCTTCCTATGCACTAGTTATAGCTATCCGGGGGCGGTCTGCTGTCGCACCAGTGGGCTGCCCCACCTCTGCACCCTCGGTTTTTAAGACGTTCACCACAGCGGAGAATGATCCCCTTCTGTGGCGATCGAGCCAAGCTGGACGAGGTTCGCCTTCGGGCGAAGGTCATGTGGGCGGACAAAAGGTGCCTGCTCCTGAGACTCATCAGCAACCTGTTTCTTCCTTCAAGCCCTCAAGACTCTTGGAGCGGCCTGACTATTTAGTGTCTTTGTCGCAGCAAGGGGGCGATATATACCGCTTTTTTATTGATTTCACGTGTCAGTGTTTGACTTTTTCGCAACTTCATTTCTTCCTTTTCTCCCTCTCCAACCCCACCCGTGACACCACCAGGGTTTAGCTAGCCCTGGTCCGATTATCCCCGGTTCTTCGCTGAAGAGACGCGGCCGGGGGGAGGGGTACGAAGAGTACGCGTCGAAACCGGTGTCACGTCGTGTTGGGGAATCCTTCGGGAGTGCGATACTGAAGGGGAGGTGCTACTGCCCGTGCAGGGCGACACCGCCTTAAAACTTTGTAACCACACACGCACACACCGGAAAGCCCTCAAGCCTCTTGGAGCGGCCTGGAGATATAGCGTCTTTGCCGCAGCAAGGGGCGTTGTACAGTGTTTTCGCAACACCATTTCTCCTTTTTTTCTCCCTCTCCAACCCCACCCGTGACACCACCAGGGTCTTGCCACCCCCGGTTATCCCCGGGGCTGTGGGGTGAAGAGGGGGGGGGGGGGGGCGGGGGCGGGGGGAGCTCTGAAGGGGCTAGCGCGTTTGTGCTCCCGCCACCCCCCCCCCCCCCACCCCACCCCACCCCACCCCCTCCACAGCAGCGGGTCAGACCTTTGGGGCAGGGGGTTTGGCCCCATGGCACCGGGGGGTGCTCGTGATGGCGCTTTCCCTGCTTCAAACAGCTTTTCAAGGGGGCCCTCGCTACCAGTCACAACTCGTCACAGCTCGTCAGTCAGTGAGGGGAAGTGGGGCTGGTGTTCACTTTTTCTCACTCAGTCACATCTGGTAGCGCTGCCCCCCCCCCCCCCCAAGTGACATTTTGTTTTGCCCGATGACAAAAGAAGAAGGGTGCGCAGATCGCAGTTGACGCCCCCCCCCCCCCTAGGGACCGTCTTAAGGTACCGAAATCCCTCAACTTTACGACATTTTTCGACATAGGCAATTTTCGACCAGAAACCCCCCAAAAATGCTGAAAAAGTGGCCAGACCACCCCAAAAACCGCCCCTGGGTGTGGGACACCCACTTTGGTGCCCCGGAACGCGGCTGAAACGCTGTGTTGAAAAAAGTGTCATGGTTTGGTACCGAACCCCTCCCCGGGTGAGTCTCCCGAGCACCCTGTCACCTGCGTCATCACCATCCCCCGTCATGTAACACGTTCTGCCGCCTCTGATGAGACATCTGAGTACTATCGGGCCAAGAAAATGGTATTTCAGCGAGTGTTCTGTCAGGTTTCTACCGACATCCTCAACAAAGATCGGGTGTGTCTGCGAATGCAAGGGCGTCGCTCGGGAGGCGATATTATGTGCCCTCCCTGAGGTGTCGGATGCATTGGGGACTTCATCAGGGGTAACGGCAACAGCGAAGTGGGTGTGGTGTATAACCTGTGTCACCCCGGCTCTACGGTACTGCAGTGGCACTTCTCAGTGGCGATGATCCTCGTCATCTGCACCATCACCCCCACTTACGCGCTCTTCATTGCAGCACTGCAAGAGCTAAAAGAGATGCCGGACGACGGTCAGAATGCTGGGGAACTCAGCCGCAGATGGAAAGGAGAGGCTGGAGACGGTGCGCGAGTGGATTTTGGGGCCGGCGTCTTTGGAAAATATGCCGGTGTGGGTTCCAAAGCCTTATTCGGTGTGCAAACCGGCAGGCGCAGTGGTCGGTGTACGCTGCAGCAAGTGTTACCAGGAAATGCCGGCGAGAAGACGCTCCTTCCCAAGCTTGTCACACGCATTTGCTCCCAAATTGAACCGTGGGCATCAGTGCCCACCCAAGACAAGAAAAGGCGGAATGTTGCGGGCAAGTTGGGCGGGACGGGCTCGGAAGGGTGGTTCAAATGAGGGGGCCGGAACCAAACCATGACACTTTTTTGAGCATGGTCACGGATTGGCTCAGAAGTGACCAAATACCCCCAAAAACCACCCAGACCGCCCCCAAATACTCCCAGGGGCCGGGGTTTCAGGTTTACTGCCATTTTGTGCGTGTTCCTCGCCTATGTGAAAAATCCCGTAAAGTTTACCCCTTAAGGTTTTCCCTACCCCCCCCCCCCACGCACCCACCTGACAGACTCGGGCTCCACCGAACTATAAAAAAACCCCCCCCTCACTGCCCGCTCTCACCACCCTTCTTCCACGCAGCATCCAGGTTAACGGCAGGCTTCCCCACCGCCTCCCTGGAACGATCTGTCAGGGTGCGGAATGTGAGAGACACCCGTCTCTCGCGCTGTTCCCTCCCGGTCGGCAGTTCGTTGTAGGTGCAG
Organism: Rhynchopus euleeides; assembly: GCA_963210315.1. NCBI lineage: Eukaryota > Euglenozoa > Diplonemea > Diplonemida > Diplonemidae > Rhynchopus > Rhynchopus euleeides. The sequence continues at coordinate 1,320,471 of OY723242.1, read as the reverse complement.
AACGGGATGCCGTGGGTCCATCCGTATCTTGCATCGCCCCTCATCATCACCAGCGTCCGCCGGGGCATAAACACTTTCTTCATGTGTGGTGAAGATACCGCTTCCTGCCGCTGGGCGAAGCTGGGCGACTTGCTGAAGTCATTCAGCACCGTGGTCGAACCCGTCGCCCCAATCTTATCAAACTCGAAGAAGACGTCCCCACCGAGCGAGAGGGACGCAACGCACGGCCCGAAGCACTGCCGATCGACATGGGGGTGGATGCCCTGTCCCGGCCGATATTCGTTCACAATCATCTGCTCCGGGTCTTCCGGGTAGGGGAACTGCTCAATGCCGTCATCCCCTGCGGGCTTCTCCTGGATGGTCCGCATGCGCTGCAGCACGGTGCCCAACACGTCGGGCAGGGGGCGGGCGCCTGTGAGGACCGTCATCTCGCGGTAGTCAAAAGCATAGCCCCACTGCTGTGTCCGCCTGTCCAGGGGCGTGTCGGGGTCCCATTCCTGAGAATCGAAGAAGGAAATCAGCATCGCCTCCTCAGCCTTCGTGATGAAGTCTTTCATAACGCAGAGCCCGGACGGCATGGTGTGCCTCGGGTCATTCGCGTTGCTGATAACCTGCAGCGACTGCAGGTGTGCGGCGTACTCCTCCTCCTTCGACATGTCCGGGCGTCCCTCGGACCACACATTCCCCGCTCCCCCGCTGCTCTTCTTCGAAGGCACAGATGGTTTCTTCGCACCTCCGCCCTGCAACCTGTTCTTCTTTTTGTCCTTCTTCTTATCCTCCTTCTTCACAGCCTCAGACATGGCCGCACCGATAAGTCGGGTCGCGGCAGGTAGATCGGTCAGAGGCGAGAGAGAGCGACGAGAGACGAGGCGGATACTGGCCAACGGAAGGGTGCAAAGGGGGTGGGGACGGGGGCCGCTGAGAGGGGGAGAGGGAGTGTGTGGGTGGGTGGGGGACACACAGCGCTGGCCGTCTGCCTCGTTCACGGATCGGGGGGGGGGAGAAAAACGGGGTGGGGGGGGGGGGGGGGAAGGGGCAACTGTGTTGCCGGTGTGTGCGCGAAGGGTTGCGCTTCCCTGCGTGGAGAAGGTGTTCGTTGGGGGTGTGTGTGTGGGGGGGGGGCATTGAAATAGAAGTAGGAAGCGCAAGGGTGATTTCCCCATCATTCGTCATGCAAGTTGTGTCTGAGATCCACTGAGTGTGCGTGTGTGTGTGTGGGGGGGGGGGGGGGTAAAGAGCGTTCGGGGCTCATTCTGTTGACAGCGGCGCACTCCAGTGGGCAATGTAAGAGAGAGGAAGTAGTGGAAAAGCCCGATCGGAAATGGAACAACTTCGACACGTGTCACTCAACACGGGGGAATGGAGGGGGCGCGGGCGGGTGATGTTGTGGTGACAGGCACACCCAAACCCGCTTCGTCCATGAAATGTGGGTCTGGTTCAATTGCTTTGTAATGCTCATCCACATCATGTGGGTCTGGTTGTGGGGCTGGGTATGGGAGAAGGTGACTGGGGAGTGAACACATCATGCCACCCCACCCCACCCAGCAGGGCCCTCTTCGGGTGTTCCAAAACCCCGTTCTTTGGGATAATTGGGATCCGTACGGATCGTGGTAGGGTCACTTTGGCCATGAGGTGCCTTCCTGGCCACCTCAAAGGCCCAACTCCTGCTGTCACCGGGATTAAAAATACCCATGTGTCGGCTACACCGAGCACCTGCATCTGCTCTTGCAACCGAGCGCCACCATAGACTGAACCTGCATGCAGCTTTTGCGAAGCCCCTGTCCTGCATCTCACCCGCCGAAGCAGTGCCTGTCCTCAGGGATCGTGCGTGTGATGCGCGTCAGGGAGGCAGCAGCAATGACGTCGCTGTCGCGATGCAGTGGGGGGCCAAATCAGTTGGGATGAGGCGTCGGTCAGTGCAACAGAAACAGACTGCCCACTCCCAGGCACAGCCAACTGCAGCAGAAGGGTGACATGGGTCCTCTGGGTGACGAGGCACCACCCGCGTCCGCTGCGGGGTGTTGCACTCTACAGCAGCGCGCATGAGGTGCTAGGGATGTGGGGGGGCGATCGGGGTCTCTTGTTGTGGTGCAGATGGGGGAAGGCGGCAGCAACGACGTCGCTGTCGCGGCGCAGCGGGGCAGAAGCGTGGCGGAAGGCGTCTGGGTCGGCACGCACAGCCGCCACAGCACCACCTCCTTGTCGCAGCACAGCGCTGTGGGGGCGAACTTCAGGGCACGTCCCTCCTGGCGCACAGCCGCCAGCACCACCTCACGCTTGTTCCACAGTGTGTGGTCGGCGAAGCGCAGCGCACGGCCACAACTCGTCACGGCTGCGAGGACCGTATTGATTTTGTTTATAGACTGACTCATCCAGAGGATCCAGGGAGCCCAGCGCAATTGCCAGACCCCCCAGACGGCCAGAAGACGCCGGTCTTCGCCGGGGCGGACCCAGCTAAAAGCTAACAGCAAGAACAGCAATAAAAAGGGAGAGCGTGCTCCTATCTCTGTGGGCTGGCGGGAAAAGGCTAAAAGGTAGAAAGGAAGGAAGCAATGTGCAACAAAATACGATTAATGCACTCGTTTGTTAACACCGCGCCGGTCGCATAATGCTGCGGTCGGATGAACGATTGACTGATCAACTCCAACCCAGTGGGCGTAAAAAGGAGAAGACGGGAACAACGGCTGGTCTAAACAGGACGAACGGACACTCACCACCACAGGGTATTCCAGAGGCGTTCCTGGTCGCGGCTCGACTGGTCGAACAACAGGTGACGGGCAAAAGATCGTGGTGAAAAAGAACTAAAAGTAGGAAGGCGAAGGAAGGCAAAGCCGGGGGATCCACGTGTGCGTTAAACTTGTCCCACGTGCGCGTGTGCGGTAAACTTGTCCCACGCGCCCCGGTGAAAAACACGTAACACGGTTGCCGCCCACAGTTTCTTCTGGCCACGCGGCGCGCTTCATGAGCGCCGCGTGCAGCCTGACTGGTCTTAGCGGCCTAAGCGAAACACCGGGTCTCCAGAGGGATACATCCAGCCTACACGCAATGCGCTACCTTAAGCCAAAGCGTGCAGCGTAGCTTACCTCAACGGTCTGTTCGCAAAGGCCCCCAGGGTTCACCACGTGGAGGTGCCAGCCGTAGTCGCCAGGTCCGCTCCCCTGACGACCCATCACCCCGTCACGGCTGCGAGGACCACCTCCTCGTCACCACAGAACACAGGATCGGCGAACTGCAGAGCACCGCCGTGTGCACGAGCCGCTTGAAGCACAACCGACCTGTCGCTTCGCAGTGAAGGGTCAGCGTACTGCAGCGCCCTCCCGTCCTGCAACACGGCCGCCAGTTGAAGCTCCTTGTCACGGCACAGTGAAGCACTGGCGTAGCGAAGAGCGCACCCGTACTTGCGTACGGCTGCAAGCATGAAGTCTCGGTTGCTGACGAATGAAGAGTTGCAATGGAAAAGAGCCCTCCCGTCACTGTGCGTGGCTGCGATCACCACCTCCTCGTCCTTCCGGAATGTCACGTCGGCATATTCGAACGCCCACCCGAACGACTTCACACTCACAAGCACGACTTCACGATCCTTGCGCAGGTTGTCCGAGGCATGCCGCAAAGCATCACCGTTCTTCCGCACGGCTGTGAGGACCACATCTCTGTTGCTGCGGATCGATTCGTCACAGTACGGTAAGACCATCGGGTTCTGTGCCACCGCAGCAAGCTGCACCTCCCTGTCGCTGGACACAGAGGGGTCGGCGTACTGCAAGGCACGTCCCTGCAGCTTGACACACTGCAGCACGAAGTCTCTGTTGGTGCGAAGCGATGTGTGTGCTTCTTCGAGCACACTTGGGTTCCGCCGGACACCTGCCAGCACCACCTCCTCGTCCTTCTTCAGGTGTGAGGGTGCACAGCGCAGTGCAGAGGACTGGCCCGACGGTGATCTGCTGTGCATCGCAGCGAGCACCACCTCCCTGTCGCCCTGCAGGGAAGGGTCGGCGTGTTCGAATGCACCGGGGTAGGTCTCGACTGCTGCAAGGATAAGGTCTCGGTCTTGGTGAAGCGGCACATCTGAGCACGGCTCCTCCGCCTTGGGGACATATCGCAACACGCCACCGTGCCACAGCACCGCCTCGCGTTGGAACTCCGCAGCCTGACGCAGTGCAGAAGATCCATCGGTGAAGCTAGCTGCCGAGACACGCACAGCATTCATCATCACCTCCTTGTCGTCGCGCAGTAACTCCGAATTAAAAGTAACAGTGTAACTCAGGCTCGCCCGCATCGCACTGAGAACAAGCTCCTTGTCGTTGCGCAGTGCAGCACTTGCGTGCCTCAAGCCAGCACGTGCCGCCATGACCACCTGCCTGTCGTTGCGGAGGGACTCACACGCGTACTGGAGTGAATCGCCGTTGCCCTGGACAGCTGCCATGACGACCTCCCTGTCGGCCTGCAGCGCTGCATCGACATGCTTGAGTGCGTAACCGCAGCGCTGCACAAGAGTGAGGACGAAGGGTTTGTTGCTGAGGAGTGCAGGCGATGCATGATTCAGAGATCTTGGACAACACATGACTGCCAGCAGCACCACGTCCTCATCACCAGACAGGTCTTCGGAAGCGTGTTGAAGTGCGTTGCGGTGCCCCTGTACCGCTGCAGTGACGATGTGTTTGTCACTGCGGAATGACTCATCGAGGTGCTCCAACGTCATGCCGTCACACTGCACCATCGCAAGCGCCACATCACGCAGACCCCGTGCCCAGGCAGGTATGGTGTTGATGTCAAAGTCAGACTCCCTCAGCATGGCATCGTTGGCACGATTCTGTTCCTTTTCCAACACCTTCACGAAGCGAGCACCTGTGAGGGCGACGTCGATGGAGCACCCGTGGGAGACAGGTGCGGCACCGGACAGAGGGGTGCTGTCGTCGAGCACCACCCCATCCACCGAGAGCTCCACGTCCTCGGGAAGCGCGTCGGGAGGGGACCCGAGCACCACGTCGAGTGCGTTTGCCTTGAGATGAACCGGGGTGTCGCCCTCCCCGATGTGCACCGCATGCTGCTCCCCACACAGCCTGTCCTTCAGGAACACCTCCATTCCTTCTCCTGACATCCTTCGTCTTCCCTGTGTGTCTGGTGGGCGGTGCGGTGTCTGGTAGCGTTCTGATGTGGTATGTGGCGCCGAGCTGTGGGCCGAGCTCGCTCCAAAGAGTACAAACACGCCAGTCATATTGCGGCGCACGTTCGGATGAAATATCCCCACTCTCGTCACCAAGGTCCTGGGTAAGACGTTAAACTGCCTGGGGGGGCCGTCCCCGGACCATGACGGGTGCCTGCACCAGGAGTCTAGCACGGCCGTGGTCCAGGGCATGACCGAAAACTGCTTGGGTACCGAGGCTCCCCAGACCAGGAAGGGTGGAGACACCTGGAGTCTAAATAGTCACACCACGTCAGGCCAGACCTTCGCATTGCACTCCGCGAAGACTGCCACACAGCCGCGGGGCAGGTGTGCAGCCTGTGGAAAACCTCGTACAGAAAAGGGTCGGCGACCGCCCGCCCCCAGTCTGAGAGGCATCAGCCGAATCTCGGTGGAGGCGGGCACAAAACAAAAGGGAGAGTCGTCACTGTGCATATCAGCACGGTCCCGCCCTCTGTGCCAGACCAACACACCACCAAAGGAAAAGAGGAAGAGGCGACGTAAGGCAATGCCTCCGTGCGGCCAGGAGAACACGAAATAGCGACCCCCTCAACGGGGAATGCTACGAGCACGGCCAAAAATCGTTCAAATCGTTCAATATTTTGTCGGGCATGACGTGGGCATGACGTAGGGGCAGCAGAGGGAGAAGGGGCGGTGCGGGTGTCCGCTGCTGGCCGCTGCGGGCCGAAACAAAGAAGCGCTGCGTTGTGTCGCGGGGTGTGTGGGGTGTTGAATGCAGTTGGGGGGGCGGGGGGGCAGACTGGATCTGAGACCTCGTGTTGGGATCCAGCTCGTGCTGCGTCAGAATGTTGTTATCGGCCAAACACGGTGGACTGCCGCTCCCCGACAGGAGGGCCAGTCTGACCCCCCGCTCGGCGGGGGTTAGGTGTCGGGGTCAGACCAGGTATAGGTATGCCTGGGACTTTGGCCTTTTTGGGCCCAAAAAGGGGTCGGGATTTTTCCGGGGTTCCACTTTTTCTCCAAGGGTTTTTAGGGGGGAAAGGGCGCCCAATCCCCTTCGCAGGCAAAAATCGTACTCCTTTCGCTTTATTATAGACACCCTGTCCAGACTGTGGGAGAACAGTTCCGGACTACTTTTTGTTGAGCGCACAACACGTTAAACTTGAGCGCACACTTGCTGTCTCAAGGCTGTGTTGAGGCCCTGTGAAGTGGCATGAGGTGCTAATCCAAAGCTTCAGTCGTACGATTTCCTTCGTTGCTTCGCGACTTCGCTACGCTTCGTCGCTCGTAACTAGTAAAAAAAACCCCCGAGATACTGGCAGCACAACAGCAACATGCCAGGCAAGAGGAGCCAAAAATGGGTTTTCGGGGCGTTATTGCAACAACCCCTTCCTATGCCCAGTGGCACAAGCTCAGGCGGAGCCCCCAGCCGCCGGAGGCCACGGTAGTGAGTCTCTGTTCCTTGCGCCGTAGTGGGAGCGTGTGGGAGTTGCGGGTGTCCAGATTCTGTGTGAGTTGGCTGCGTCCTCCTGAGGCTACTGAGAGTGGTCTGGGACCCATTCATTTCCTGCAAGGTTGGAAGGGGGGCGAACGGCACAAACACCACCCTTCATCAGGCCAACGAGTGGTGTTTTCCTCCCTGCCTTCGCCCCTCCGTACCGAGAAGGGAGGGGAGGGGGGCAGGAGAGGCTTCGCGGTTGTCCCGCTGTGGGCAGGACAGGAGGGGACCGCAGTGTCGTCAGTGTCGTTGCTGGATGACGGAACTGCTGGGCACCCGATGGGCAACAATCATGTCAAACGCGGTCGCAATAGGGCACGGCCCCTGTGGTGTTGTTCCTCTGGACGGCGTTGAGCAACGCATGCCCTGTCAGGGGGAAGCGACCCACCTAGCCTGGCATAGGTAAAAGTGTCTGTTCCAGGCGATGCAGCTCAGGGAAGGCGGCATCAACGACGTCGCTGTCGCGGCGCAGCGGGGCAGAAGCGTGGATGAAGGCGTGTGGGTCGGCACGCACAGCCGCCAGCACCACCTCCTTGTCGCAGCACAGCGCTGTGGGGGCGAACTTCAGGGCACATCCCTCCTGGCGCACAGCCGCCAGCACCACCTCACGCTTGTTCCACAGTGTGTGGTCGGCGAAGCGCAGCGCACGGCCACAACTCGTCACGGCTGCGAGGACCACCTCCTCGTCACCACAGAATACGGGATCGGCGTACTGCAGAGCACCGCCGTGTGCACGAGCTGCTTGAAGCACAACCGACCTGTCGCTTCGCAGTGAAGGGTCAGCGTACTGCAGCGCCCTCCCGTCCTGCAACACGGCCGCCAGTTGAAGCTCCTTGTCACGGCACAGTGAAGCACTGGCGTACTCAAGAGCGCACCCGCACTTGCGTACGGCTGCAAGCATGAAGTCTCGGTTGCTGAGGAATGAAGGGTCGGCGCGTTGAAGAGCACGCCCGTCAGTGTGTGTGGCTGTGAGCACCACCTCCTCGTCCTTCCTGAATTTCGCGTCAGCATATCGTAGTGCATCCCGTGACGACTTCACACTCACAAGCACGGCCTCACGATCCTTGCGCAAGTTGTCCAAAACACCCCACAATACGGCACCATTCTTCCGCACGGCTGTGAGGACCACATCTCTGTTGCTGCGGATCGACTCGTCACAGTCCACTAAGGCCCTCGGGTCCTGTGCCACCGCAGCAAGCTGCACCTCCCTGTCGCTGGACACATTAGTTGGGTTTGAACCGAACGAGGTCCGACCCCGGCCCGTCGGCCACAGGTCCGAGCTAGCCTGTCGAGCAGGCTATCCAGCGTCCGTCCGGCATGCGTGTGTGGGGGTGGGGAAGGGAAAAGACACACGGGACACACACCGGTGTTAGATTTAAAAATGGAAGCTAGAAGGGCACACACCACAGGACGGCAGGGGGCTGATGGCAGCCCCCTACCCGCCCCCTCAGACGGAGTGAAGAAGTGTAGCTAAGCTACTAGCAAACGAATGCCCGAAGGCCTCTCAAGCAGTGTGACTAGCAATTGCCTCGTAACCTGCGAGCCGACGAGCGCCAGCTGTTGCGTGCACCACGGTAAAAGGGAAATCACAAACACCACAACATCAATAACGCTCAAAGCTGCGAGAAAGGGCCCCCCGCTGTATTGAAATAGGGCACGCAGCGGAAAAATGAACGGATCTTCGCCGGTCTCTACCCTCACCGTTACCGGGGTTCGCCACGTGGAGGCGCCCGTTCAAAAGGTTCACCCCTCCCTGTCGCTGGACACAGAGGGGTCGGCGTGCTCCAAGGCACGTCCCTGCAGCTTGACACACTGCAGCACGAAGTCTCTGTTGGTGAGAAGCGAGGTGTCTGCTTCTCCGAGCACATCTGGGTCACGCCGGACACCTGCCAGCACCACGTCCTCGTCCTTCTTCAGGTGTGAGGGTGCACAGCGCAGTACAGAGGAATGACCCCACGGTGATCTGCTGTGCATCGCAGCGAGCACCACCTCCCTGTCGCCCTGCAGGGAAGGGTGGACTTTACTGAGTACATCGGGGCAGGTCTCGACTGCTGCAAGGATAAGGTCTCGGTCTTGGCGAAGCGGCACATCTGAGCACGGCTCTTCCGCCTTGGGGATATACTGCAACACGCCACCGTTCCACAGCACCGCCTCGCGTTGGAACTCCGTGCTGTGGCGGAGTGCGGCAGATGCACGCTGGAAGAAGCGGCCTGAGAAGAGACGCACAGCATTCAGTATCACCCCATTGTCAGGCAGCGACGGCCATATACATGAACCCATCCGTAGGGCACGGAGAGCAAGCTCCTTGTCGTTGCGCAGTGCAGCACTTGCGTGCCTCAAGCTAGCACCTGCTGCCATGACCACCTGCCTGTCGTTGCGGAGGGACTCACACGCGTACCGGAGTGCAGCACTATTGGTTTGAACCGCTGCCATGACATATTGATTTTGTTTAAAGACTGACTCATCCAGAGGATCCAGGGAGCCCAGCGCAATTGCCAGACCCCCCAGACGGCCAGAAGACGCCGGTCTTCGCCGGGGCGGACCCAGCTAAAAGCTAACAGCAAGAACAGCAATAAAAAGGGAGAGCGTGCTCCTATCTCTGTGGGCTGGCGGGAAAAGGCTAAAAGGTAGAAAGGAAGGAAGCAATGTGCAACAAAATACGATTAATGCACTCGTTTGTTAACACCGCGCCGGTCGCATAATGCTGCGGTCGGATGAACGATTGACTGATCAACTCCAACCCAGTGGGCGTAAAAAGGAGAAGACGGGAACAACGGCTGGTCTAAACAGGACGAACGGACACTCACCACCACAGGGTATTCCAGAGGCGTTCCTGGTCGCGGCTCGACTGGTCGAACAACAGGTGACGGGCAAAAGATCGTGGTGAAAAAGAACTAAAAGTAGGAAGGCGAAGGAAGGCAAAGCCGGGGGATCCACGTGTGCGTTGAACTTGTCCCACGTGCGCGTGTGCGGTAAACTTGTCCCACGCGCCCCGGTGAAAAACACGTAACACGGTTGCCGCCCACAGTTACTTCTGGCCACGCGGCGCGCTTCATGAGCGCCGCGTGCAGCCTGACTGGTCTTAGCGGCCTAAGCGAAACACCGGGTCTCCAGAGGGATACATCCAGCCTACACGCAATGCGCTACCTTAAGCCAAAGCGTGCAGCGTAGCTTACCTCAACGGTCTGTTCGCAAAGGCCCCCAGGGTTCACCACGTGGAGGTGCCAGCCGTAGTCGCCAGGTCCGCTCCCCTGACGACCCATCACCCCTGAACCGCTGCCATGACAACCTCCGTGTCGGCCTGCAGCGCTGCATCGACATGTTTGAGTGCATACCCCCAGCGCTGCACAAGAGTGAGGACGAAGGGTTTGTTGCTGAGCAGTGCAGGTGGTACAGTCTCTACATCTTTGATCGACAGGGTAATCAGCAGCACCAAGTCTTCATCCTCACGCAGGTTTTCGGAAGCATGTTGAAATGCATCGCAGTTGCTCCGCACCGCTGCAGTGACGATGTGTTTGTCACTGCAGAATGACTCATCGAGGTGCTGCAACGTCATGCCGTCACACTGCACCATCGCAAGCGCCACATCACGCAGACCCCGTGCCCAGGCAGGTATGGTGTTGATGTTAACCTGAGACTCACACGGGTTGTCGCGCAAGTGCTCCTCCAACACCTTCACGAAGCGAGCACCTGTGAGGGCGACGTCGATGGAGCACCCGTGGGAGACAGGTGCGGCACCGGACAGAGGGGTGCTGTCGTCGAGCACCACCCCATCCACCGAGAGCTCCACGTCCTCGGGAAGCGCGTCGGAAGGGGACCCGAGCACCACGTCGAGTGCGTTTGCCTTGAGATGAACCGGGGTGTCGCCCTCCCCGATGTGCACCGCATGCTGCTCCCCACACAGCCTGTCCTTCAGGAACACCTCCATTCCTTCTCCTGACATCCTTCGTCTTCCCTGTGTGTCTGGTGGGCGGTGCGGTGTGTGGCAAAGTCACGGAGCGGTACTGCAATCCCAAGGGCACGTCCCCGCCCTCCGGTTGTGTCTGCGTGTTCCAACCTTTGCTTGAGTGAATGCAAACAAACTCTCGTGGGGAGCCCTCCGTGTCACTGTGTGGCACACAGTCCCAGGCAGTGTGGGCATTCGCTGAGGAAGTGCAGCAACTGAGACTGGACCCACACAATTGCTGGGAAAGAGCCAGAAAAGGGCGCTTGAGCAACCACACCTTACTGCCTCACGGGGGGGGGGGGGTAGTGAAATCGAATTTGAAGGGATCACAAGAATGATCACCCTTCACTCGTTATGCAGGTTGTGTCTGAAATCCAGTGTTTTTTCCGGCCTGTGTTGTGTTGTTGTACTGTGTGGGCAATTAGGCTGTGATGGTATGCAAAAACGTTCTTTGGTTCTCATGATCAAACGTCAAGGCACTCATCTGTGGAAATGTGCGTAACTGGTGTCATCATTGTAGTCAGGTTCATGTAGCCTATGTGACCGCAGTGATGTCTTCAGTCATTCCATTTGCATGTCAGCTTGTTCGTTAAAAGAGGAACGTTCATAGGAACGTTCAGGGGGGGGGGGGGGTAGGGGGGGTCAAATGGGGGTGACAAACACGATTTTTAAAAAAACCGGCGCAGAGGCCCCAAAGCCCCCGTAAACCCTCCAAACCCCCCCAGATCGGTCCGGAAACCCATCGAACCCCACTTTTCCACCATTCCGGGCACCTCAGGTGCCCGAATTGGGGTACCTAAATTTTGTGCCACCGTTTGGTACCGGACAGTGCCACTGTGTGGGAGGTTGGAAAAGAAAATGCCCCAACACACCACATCTGAGGGTTGCAATGCATGTTGCTTGCCAACCACGTCATCCGGTGGGTGTCAGGCGCTATGTAGGTGGCATGAGCCAGGTCTTCGATGTGTTCTGGCTTGTATATGTACCTCCCTGCCTGCGGCACAGGCACTGCCTTTGTCCCCCACACCAGCCACAGAGAGCGTATTGTACTCGGTCCACGGTTGCTGATTCATTGTGATGCGTTGTATCCTCGAGTGAACGTCACACACTAGTGGCACCACCACCCGCCATCCGAGAGCTGTATTGACTTTGCGCCCTTCCGTTGCATTCACCTCGCCACGCATATTGCACCGTTCAGTACCAGTGCTCTTGGGCCAGGCAAAGTAGACCGCAGCAACTACCAATTCTGGCACAATGGGTACCACGACAGCGCACTTCGTGTGTTCCCGGAATGTACAGCTCGTGTTGCAACAGTCGTTGTCAACACATCCCGGTTGTGGAGCACTGCTGCACAGGAATCACACGACCATCTGGACTTGTTCCGTACCTACAGGCAGCCTCCCGGTGCATGGTGGCAGGGAGGTACATATACAAGCCAGAACTCATCGAAGACCTGGCTAATGCCACCTACATAGCGCCTGACACCCACCGGATGACGTGGTTGGCAAGCAACATGCATTGCAACCCTCAGATGTGGTGTGTTGGGGCATTTTCTTTTCCAACCTCCCACACAGTGGCACTGTCCGGTACCAAACGGTGGCACAAAATTTAGGTACCCCAATTCGGGCACCTGAGGTGCCCGGAATGGTGGAAAAGTGGGGTTCGATGGGTTTCCGGACCGATCTGGGGGGGTTTGGAGGGTTTACGGGGGCTTTGGGGCCTCTGCGCCGGTTTTTTGAAAAATCGTGTTTGTCCACGTAAAAGGGTGGCATTTGACCCCCCCTAGGGGGGGGGGGGCGCAAAAAATTGCTTATGGTAGCAGTTTCGGCTGCCAACCCACGACCGTACCATAAGGACGCGGAACACATGCCGGGGCAGCCCGGTACGAGGTGTACCTTTCATCAGGTGGGTATCGGCAAGATGCACAGCGTCAGGGGTGGGGACAGATAGAGGGCAAAAGATGAAAGGGGCGGTGGGGTAGGGGGGTGGATTTTAGACAGGGGATAAGATAGGTCTGGTTTTCCGGTTTTCAAAACCAGGGTTTCCCGGTTCCCGGTTTTCTGGAAAAAAAAAAGGTCGGTCTCATTTTTGGCGGTTTTTTTGTGACTTTGGGACAGTAAAACAGTCAGAAAAAACGCCATAAAAAACTAGAAAGTGACCCCATCGTGATCCGCACAGAGCTCAAATAGTCCAAAGAAGGCAGAGAAGCGGAGAAGAAAAAATGGACCTAGCGGGTGGCCCGGTGGGTGGTGATGCCCTCGTCATGCAGGTCTCTTCTGTTTTGAAGGTGCGCACATGGTGGACTCCAGCCACCATGTCTAAGAGGGAGTCTAAGACTGCAGTCTGTACTGGAGACGGGAGTCTATTGTCCAGCTAATGTACGCTAAGACTCCCGCTAGTTGAGACTCATGGGAGACACACGGTCACGTGACGGTGTACTCCAGCGGAGGTAGGGTAACTTCCGCTGGAGTTCACCGTGTCGTCTGCCTCTGTGCAGCGTCACTCAGTGCCATCGAATACATGGCGACAGCCCACCAAATCGAGACAGATCTGCTTGTCTGGAGGGCTGAGACGAGAACACGAACGACTTTCAAGCAGTCTTGAAGGTCGCCAAGCCTATTGGGGGCAACTAACAGATGAGATTTGTTTGTTGCCTGTCGTCACAGCTAGGTGCCCATCTCCTCGATAACGGAATGTGTGCAGAGATCTCGTGGACCCTTTGGCCATTCTGTCGTGCACCCACTTCACCCACAACGCACACCTGTCGCGAGTGGTCGCTCCCCCGTCCTCCTCCACCCTGAAGGTTGAACCCTCAAGGACCAGTGATCTCCTGCTGGCCGGGCTGCGATACAGCGAAGCCTTCCTACTTACAAGCGAATCCAGACAGTAGGGAACAGATGTTCACTACCGTGGCCGCCGGCGGCTGGGGCTCCGCCCCCCTGCGTAAGAAAATTGCACCAGACCGGTTTTTTGACCGAGAGTCCAAACTTTCAAAGCAGCTGCTGCGCCTGCCCCACCAAGCAGCCTCAGTACGACAGGACGCGCGCAGGCACCGGGCCCTCTCAGATTCTGGGAGGGTTTGCGCGGGTCGCGCGCGCCGAAGGCGCGCGCGAAAAATTTTCAAAACCAGAAAAACCGGAAAACGGCGCCAGAAAAAAAGTCTATCTTATACCCTGATTTTAGAGAAAAAGAAAAAAGAAAAGTGATGATTAAAAGGAGAAGAGAAAGCAGTAAAGAAAAGAATAAAAAAAGAAAAAGGTGTGGATCGGAGCACGACTCCACGGGCCACGGGAAGCATATGAAATGCCTCCCGGATCGGACATTGCGTCTAGGAGTGCGGCAGGGGAGACGGTGTCCAGGGGGGGGGGGGGTTTTGGGCGTATGGTGACTAAGTGCATGGCCAAAGTATAATCTTTGGGGGCACAGAAGCACGCCATTACGCCGTCAGCTATGCATGGCAGGGTCGCTGGTTCCCTGAGGATCGTGTTAATCCCGCATACCGGAAGGAAAAAAGGGGTTGGGGGCATGATACAACGTGAGTTTATGAAAGGTATAACTACCGTCTGGTGGCTAGTTGTAATCGGACTCGGGTTCCGATTGATCCGTCGACATGTTGTCCGTCTGTCTGGATCTTTTGTGTGGTGCGGGGTTATCATCTTCTTCTGTAGATGTATCATCCGGCATCTCCGTATCGGGCAGGGCTGGTCCATGAGTCCGTACATAAGGGGTGTGGGGTAAGGGGGGGGGGGGGCACTGGGTGGAGTTTTTCCGTCGTGGACCAGTGTTCTCGCTACTCTTCCGCCACCACCCACCAGCTCGGTCTCTTGTCTTCATGCAGTTCAAGAAAGGCGGCAGCAACGACGTCGCTGTCGCGGCGCAGCGGGGCAGAAGCGTGGCGGAAGGCGTGTGGGTCGGCACGCACAGCCGCCAGCACCACCTCCTTGTCGCAGCACAGCGCTGTGGGGGCGCACTCAAGGGCACAACCCTCCTGGCGCACAGCCGCCAGCACCACCTCACGCTTGTTCCACAGTGTGTGGTCGGCGAAGCGCAGCGCACTCCCGCAACTCGTCACGGCTGCGAGGACCACCTCCTCGTCACCACAGAACACAGTAGGGTGGCCCTAGTCTTAGGATTTTAGCAGAGCAAAAAAGTGGGCAAAATTAAAGTGCTGTTTTTGGTCAGTTTTCCCCCTCTCGTACCCCTCCTGCCTGCCACAATGGGGTGGTGGGGCTGTTCCAGCACACATACACCCTAGACACAGGGGGGCACGCAGCAGGTCGGCCCTTGGCAGCCCCAGGTACGAAGTCAGATGGTTCCGCCCTCACGAACGCAGAATCCAACACTGTCCTCACCACACGGCGCCAAACCTGATAACCTGTCGGGGAAGTGTCAAAGAATCCGGAAGTGTGCGGCTGCAATAAATGACAAAGTGCTCGCGAGTCAATGGGTAGGGTGGCGTCGGGACGGTCGGGAGGGGTTGGGGGAATGGGGCTGCAGACACGCTTGTTAGTCCGACTGCTTCCGGGCCTGGTGAGAAAAACTGAAGTCTGATCCAGAACGAACCTTGAGAGGCAAGAGAATGACACGCACAAGTGGGAGGGGACCCTCAGAAAAGCAGAAAGCGTAGCAACCGTGCTTCCTTCTTCCTTAATGATGCGTTGACGCTTCCACCACCCTAGAGCCTGCTGCTTTGATGTGGGTGTGGAGCACATGTGAACACGAGATAGCTAGACACACAGAAAAGGAACGGGATCGTCGGAAGCACTCCTACACTTTTACGCATCATAAATGTGCTCAAAAAAGAGAAGAAAACGACCAGCCCCGCACAAATCCGCAAAAGTACTTACCCACGCAGGGCTTCACGCACCACATGGAAGAAAAAAACCACAGAATGTGTTTGTTGCCCGCTTCTATCTTGTGCTCACACATGTGCTCCTCACTCACATTAATTTGAAGCAGCAGGCTGGCGGCGTCGTCAACGCATAACATACGGAGGAACTATTCAAGGAATTCTTGAAGCACGGTTGCCCCGCCTTTTACCGACCGTGATCATCGGCGTGATGCTTCAAGGGCTTTTTGCAGTGCCCTTTCCTCCTCGACCTCCCCGGAGACTGTCTCTGTGCCGGCAGCCTCAGCCTGAGCCTGGTTGAACAGAGATTCCTGTATATCTGTCCACAGCTGCGTGTTCAACTGCCCCGGGTGCCTCTCATACCGCACGAGGACAGCAGACGACGCCATATCCTGGAATGCAGTGGAGCGGGACACGTGGGTCGCCCTGGCATCATCCAGGTGGACCATGGTGCCGCTGTCCGCATCCTGGCTGTATGCGGTGTAGTGCATACCCCCATACACCACAGCGCCCCCGAAAGAGAAGGTGGCGGTGCCATCCTCTTTGAGGCAATCCCTCAACTCGAGCAGCCGTGGGACCTCGCACCTGTCCGTGACGAACCTCGGAGGGCGCCCAGCACCGGCGCACGCGAACCGCTGGATGAAGACCAGCAGGGTGTTACCGATGCACATCGCCCTCTTCGACACCCCTCTCAACGAGGTGCACTTTGGCGACGAGGTGCACGGACCATCTACGGCCGTCTCCTCACTCACGTACGCCGAGGCAAGCTGCTGCAGGGTGCGACCACCCTGGGGGGGGAACTGCATCATCCAAGCTGGGCGCAGGTACCTCGAGGAGATGGTCCCGCAACTCTTGCACGACCTTGTCTCCCTGACTGCCACCTGGAGCGGCGGCGTCAGCGGCGGCTGGTTCCCGGTGCTGGTGGTACGCAGGAGATAGCACTCCTCCCGCAGAATACCCAGGAAGTAGCCCAGGAACTCCCCAGCGCACTGCATCTCCCCGTCGAGGAAGCTGCCCCCCCCGACACTCAGCTGAGCCCTCTCCATCGCATCGAACACGAACGTGGTGTGGGTACCGTCTGGAGAGAGGCCCTTCAGGCTGCGGAGCCCGTCCAGCTGCACGTGAGAGCCCGCGCGCAGGTTGTACTTCACCCAGTGCATCAGGGGAAAGATTTCGGCAGTCAGGTCAAGCGGCAGCTGCTGAACCTGTGCGAGACATGGCCGCAGGAGCTGCAAAGATGCGGCCAGGTAGCAGGTGTTCCTGCCACTCCCGAGCGGTTCCCGCGGGAACAGCCAACAGCGGCTACTCAGGTCGGACAGCTGGATCCCGGGGCCCCGCTGCGACACCGACGCTGGCCCCAAGTCGACCATATCCTCATCATCCATGGCAAGCTGCTGCGCGCCACGGCTGCTGTCCACCATCAGGCCAGGAAAGACCTCCCTCACTTGCTGTTCCACATGAACAGCACCCGAAGACCGCAACTGCTTGCGCCGAGGTAACTCGAACAGATCATCCGACTCGCCACCACTTGACACCTCCTTGTTGGGGCCGCCCTGCCGCTTCTTGCTGCTGGGAAGGGCCGTCCCAGTGCAGCCCCACTGCAGATAGGCGGCGTACGTCATCTGGTGCTTCCCACTCACATGCGACTTCAGGGACGCCTCTGCCACGAAGGGCTTGCCCCCAGCCGTGCGAGTAGTGCCGCATATCTTGCACTCCAAACCACCCTCCCCCTTCACCAGAGCGCCAGCCAGCAGGTCCTCGGAGGTCCCGTCAGCCAGCATGTCGTCGGAGTCCAACCCGTCAACCAGCAGGTTGTCGGAACCCACACTCCCGGCAGAGTCGTCAGCCTCAGGTGGTGCGTCGGAGTCCACTGCATCGTCGCTGTGCTGCGGAGGAAGAGGCGGCGGACACCACCCCTTCTGCGCTGCCTCCAGCGCAACTTCCAGCTCTGCCACTCGCTGGGTGAGCAGCGTCACCTCCTTGCCCGATTGCCACTTGCCGCTCTTCACAGCCTTGCGGAGGCTCGCAAGTTCCCCTGAGTCGAGGATGATGTCGGACCGGCTAGTCCGAGGTTCATCAAACTTCATGATGCGCTGCCGGGCGCTCTGCTGCCAGAACGTCAGTTCCAACCCTGTCTCATCTGAAACCTCAGACAGTGCAAGGTCTGTCACCGCCGACAGCATGTCCCCCAGGTATGTGACAGCGAGGGGGCGGCGCATCAGCGACCAATCCGTTGTGCCGAGCAGCTCCCTCAGGTTATCCTGCCGCAACTTCACCCCCGGGTCCCGCTCAGGCGCATCCGCCTCCTCCAACCCCCTGATGACAGCCTCAAGGTCCAACGACACGGACCTGTCGATCAGGCTGATCGCGACCTCCTGCAGGGCACCCACCTCTTCGTTGACCTTTGCCCGGATGTAGGCCAACGAATGCTCACGCCATGCGAGGGCAGGCACCGCCAGGGAGCTGAGGGAGAGCTCACTGCGGTGACGCTGCAGTCTTCTGGGGTACGTCAGGTGCGTGGAACATCCACGCGCCTTCGATACCACCAATGGCCGACTCCTCACGACGAGAAGTTTGCACTCTTCTGTCTGGGGAGGTGGAATCAGGGCCTCCACCGCAGCCGACAGGTCGGAGTAAATCCCCTCACAGCAGTCGGTGCTCCACACCTTGCAGCCGCCCTTGGGCACATGCAAGGCGACGTACCACGTATGGGGTTCGCTGCGGAGCGGCGCGATGACCACAGCAGGCACATGTGGACCCCAGTCATCCTTCCTCACGCGCGACACCCCCGAAGGATCACCAACACCAGGCTGCACAAGTGTCGACTCGTTGCAGCCCGCTCCGGTAAACGCGTTGTCCGGAACCGCCTCCAGGAAGCTCCGGATCTGCGACTCCACACACAGCCGCGTGACACCTAAACACCCACTACGACGCTCTCCTAGGTTGCGACATAGCCGCGTGACACCTACATACCCACTCCGACACTCTCCTAGGTTGAGACATAGCCGCGTGACACCTAAACACCCATTCCGACACTCTCCTAGGGTGAGACATAGCCGCGTGACACCTACACACCCATTCCGACACTCTCATAGGTTGAGACATAGCCGCGTGACACCTAAACACCCACTCCGACACTCTCATAGGGTGAGACATAGCCGCGTGACACCTAAACACCCACTACGACACTCTCCTAGGTTGAGACATAGCCGCGTGACACCTAAACACCCACTCCGACACTCTCCTAGGTTGAGACATAGCCGCGTGACACCTAAACACCCACTACGACACTCTCCTAGGTTGAGACATAGCCGCGTGACACCTAAACACCCACTACGACGCTCTCCTAGGTTGCGACATAGCCGCGTGACACCTACATACCCACTCCGACACTCTCCTAGGTTGAGACATAGCCGCGTGACACCTAAACACCCATTCCGACACTCTCCTAGGGTGAGACATAGCCGCGTGACACCTAAACACCCACTACGACACTCTCCTAGGTTGAGACATAGCCGCGTGACACCTACATACCCACTACGACACTCTCATAGGGTGAGACATAGCCGCGTGACACCTAAACACCCACTACGACACTCTCCTAGGTTGCGACATAGCCGCGTGACACCTAAACACCCACTCCGACACTCTCCTAGGTTGAGACATAGCCGCGTGACACCTAAACACCCACTACGACACTCTCCTAGGTTGAGTCATAGCCGCGTGACACCTAAACACCCACTCCGACACTCTCCTAGGGTGAAACATTGCCGCGTGACACCTACATACCCATTACGACACACTCCTCTGGTACGACACAGCCGCGTGACTCCTGCCCAGCAATGCACCTTGCGGAGGCGTGCACTCCAACACTCTTAACAATATGTTAAATGGAGGCATGCCCCTCACCACTCAGCTGCTGATCAGAGGAGCACCACACGTCAAGGACGTGCCAGGTACCACCTACTCACCAGGAGCTGCCCTGCCTTGGGAGCAGAGAATGGGGTTTAACATGCAGTAACCCCTCCAGACAGTGCAGATATTTTACGTCTGGAGGGTCCCAAAACCCTTAGAAAACCCCCCTACAGGCCCTGAGGCCCCCCCAGGCCATTTGTCAGCGGCAAAGTGAAATTTTTAAACCCGAAATTTCTGCCCAAAAACCATTTTTTTCTGGGTGTGGGTGTGCCTGGGGCCGAAAAAACAGTGTTTTGGGCGAAATTTCGGGAAAAAATTTTTTCGGATTTTTCGCGATTTTCGCATTGTCTCAAGGGCCCCGTGTTTTGGGAGTTTTTTGGATTTAAAATTTAACAAACGGGCAGCATTTAGATGCCGCCAGGTGCTGCTAGGTCAGATGGACTCCGTAGAGTGATTTTTGGTGGGGTAGTGCTTTAGACAATGCGATTTTTAAATCGCCGAAATTTTGCCCACGCTTAAGGTTACGCAGCTTGGGCCCCTCTACCTCTAGCAACCTCTAGCAACCTCCAGCCACCTCTAGCAACCTCCAGCAACGTCCAGCAACGTCCAGCAACCTCCAGTAACCTCTAGCAACCTCTAGCAACCTCCAGCCACCTCTAGCAACCTCCAGCAACCTCCAGCAACCTCCAGCAACCTCCAGCAACCTCCAGCAACCTGCAGCAACCTGCAGCAACCTCTAGCAACCTCTAGCAACCTCCAGCAACCTCCAGCAACGTCCAGCAACCTCCAGCAACCTCCATTAACCTCTAGCAACCTCCAGCAACCTCCAGCAACCTCCAGCAACCTCCATTAACCTCTAGCAACCTCCAGCAACCTGCAGCAACCTCCAGCAACCGCCAGCAACCTCCAGCAACCTCCAGCAACCTCTAGCAACCTCCAGCAACCTCCAGCAACCTCCAGCAACCTCCAGCAACCTCCAGCAACCTCTAGCAACCTCCAGCAACCTCTAGCAACCTCCAGCAACCGCCAGCAACCTCCAGCAACCTCTAGCAACCTCCAGCAACCTCTAGCAACCTCTAGCAACCTGCAGCAACCTCCAGCAACGTCTAGCAACCTCTAGCAACCTCCAGCAACCTCTAGCAACCTCTAGCAACCTCTAGCAACCTCCAGCAACCTCCAGCAACCTCCAGCAACCTCCAGCAACCTCTAGCAACCTCCAGCAACCTCTAGCAACCTCTAGCAACCTCCAGCCACCTCTAGCAACCTCTAGCAACCTCCAGCAACCTCCAGCAACCTGCAGCAACCTGCAGCAACCTCTAGCAACCTCCAGCAACCTCCAGCAACCTCCAGCAACCTCTAGCAACCTGCAGCAACCTCTAGCAACCTCTAGCAACCTCCAGCAACCTCCAGCAACCTCCAGCAACCTGCAGCAACCTGCAGCAACCTCTAGCAACCTGCAGCAACCTCCAGCAACCTCCAGCAACCTCCAGCAACCTCTAGCAACCTCTAGCAACCTCCAGCAACCTCCAGCAACCTCCAGCAACCTCTAGCAACCTGCAGCAACCTCTCGCAACCTCCAGCAACCTCCAGCAACCTCTAGCAACCTCCAGCAACCTCTAGCAACCTCCAGCAACCTCTAGCAACCTGCAGCAACCTCCAGCAACCTCCAGCAACCTGCAGCAACCTCTAGCAACCTCCAGCAACCTCTAGCAACCTCGAGCAACCTCTAGCAACCTCCAGCAACCTGCAGCAACCTCTAGCAACCTCCAGCAACCTCTAGCAACCTCGAGCAACCTCTAGCAACCTCCAGCAACCTCCAGCAACCTCCAGCAACCTCCAGCAACCTCCAGCAACCTCCAGCAACCTCTAGCAACCTCCAGCAACCTCTCGTAACCTGCAGCACACAGGAGTATCTAGCCGTCGGCTTTTCGTCCTGCCCAACACCACACCTTCAGGAGGCGTGCACTCCAACACTCTTAACAATCTGTTAAATGGAGGCATGCCCAGTGATCTGAGTAGGTACCGTACCAGGTACCGGGGGGTAGTACCCCCTGGTACCCCCAAAATGGTCGTTTTCAGTTTCGCGAAATTTGCATTTCCGGAGTTTTTCAGAGCTGTGGTGGGGTCACTTTGCTCTGGGAGATGAGTTTTTGGCCATTCAAATTTTTTTCGATTTTCCTAAGGAAATGTGGACCAGCCCAAAATGAAAAATGGAGGGGGGGTACTTCGGACGTGAGGTCAAAAAAAATTTGCGATCAACCAAACTCATCTCCCAGAGCAAAATGACCACACTACTGGCCGGAATTGATCCGGAAATTCCTAATTTCTGAAAATTTTTGGGCTGGGACCCAAGTCTGGATTTTCGAAGTCCCGGGGGGTACGGGGGGGTAGTACCTGGTACGGTACCTACTCAGATCACTGGCATGCCCCTCACCACTCAGCTGCTGATGAGAGGAGCACCACACGTCAAGGACGTGCCAGGTACCACCTACTCACCAGCAGCTGCCCTGCCTTGGGAGCAGAGAATGGGGTTTAACATGCAGTAACCCCTCCAGACAGTGCCATTCTGGTGTCTGGAGGGTACCAAAACCCTTCGAAAACCACCCAAAGTAGGCCCCCCAGGCCATTTTTCACCCAAGAAAGTGAAAATTTTGCACCCCAAAATTTCGCCCAAAACCCATTTTTTTCTGGGTGTGGGTGTGCCTGGGGGCGGAAAAATGGTGTTTTGGGCGAAAATTCGGGGTGAAATTTTTTTCGATTTTTCGCGAAAATCGTATTGTGTTGAGGGCCGTCAGGCCGATTTTTGTGAAAAATACGATTTGCCACCTCCTGGCGAGCATTTCGGGAGTGCCCGTGCCTGCCCGTGCCTTCAGATACCTCGAAATAATGATTTTTGGTCAGGGGCAGGTCGAGACAATGCGATGTTTTTTGCTGGCCCAGCTGTGCAATATTACGGTACACGCTGGTCCCGCAAAACTTGCCATACCCTAAGCACCACCTCGCGCTTGTTACACAGTGTGTGGTCGGCGAAGCTCAGCGCACTGCCGCAACTCGTCACGGCTGCGAGGACCACCTCCTCGTCACCACAGAACACAGGATCGGCGTACTTCAGAGCATAGCCGTGTGCACGAGCCGCTTGAAGCACAACCGACCTGTCGCTTCGCAGTGAAGGGTCAGCGTACTGCAGCGCCCTCCCGTCCTGCAACACGGCCGCCAGTTGAAGCTCCTTGTCACGGCACAGTGAAGCACTGGCGTAGCGAAGAGCGCACCCGCACTTGCGTACGGCTGCAAGCATGAAGTCTCTGTTGCTGACGAGTGAAGGGTCGGCGTATCGAAGAGCATACCCGCCAGTGTGTGTGGCTGCGAGCACCACCTCCTCGTCTTCGTAGAATGTCATATCAGCATATTTGAGTGCACACCCTGTCGACTTCACAGCAGCAAGGACGACCTCACGATCCTTCCGCAGGTTGGATGAAGCATACTCCAAAGCAGCACCCTCCTTCCGCACGGCTGTGAGGACCACATCTCTGTTGCTGCGGATCGACTCATCACAGAACTCCAAGGCACACGGGTCCTGTGCTACCGCAGCAAGCTGCACCTCCCTGTCGCTGGACACATTAGTTGGGTTTGAACCGAACGAGGTCCGACCCCGGCCCGTCGGCCACAGGTCCGAGCTAGCCTGTCGAGCAGGCTATCCAGCGTCCGTCCGGCATGCGTGTGTGGGGGTGGGGAAGGGAAAAGACACACGGGACACACACCGGTGTTAGATTTAAAAATGGAAGCTAGAAGGGCACACACCACAGGACGGCAGGGGGCTGATGGCAGCCCCCTACCCGCCCCCTCAGACGGAGTGAAGAAGTGTAGCTAAGCTACTAGCAAACGAATGCCCGAAGGCCTCTCAAGCAGTGTGACTAGCAATTGCCTCGTAACCTGCGAGCCGACGAGCGCCAGCTGTTGCGTGCACCACGGTAAAAGGGAAATCACAAACACCACAACATCAATAACGCTCAAAGCTGCGAGAAAGGGCCCCCCGCTGTATTGAAATAGGGCACGCAGCGGAAAAATGAACGGATCTTCGCCGGTCTCTACCCTCACCGTTACCGGGGTTCGCCACGTGGAGACGCCCGTTCAAAAGGTTCACCCCTCCCTGTCGCTGGACACAGAGGGGTCGGCGTGCTCCAAGGCACGTCCCTGCAGCTTGACACACTGCAGCACGAAGTCTCTGTTGGTGAGAAGCGAGGTGTCTGCTTCTCCGAGCACATCTGGGTCACGCCGGACACCTGCCAGCACCACCTCCTCGTCCTTCTTCAGATACGAGGGTGTACAGCGCAGTGCATACTCATGACCCCACGGGAATCTGCTGTGCATCGCAGCGAGCACCACCTCCCTGTCGCCCTGCAGGGAAGGGTCGGCGTGTTTGAGTGCCTGGGGGCAGGTCTCCACCGCTGCAAGGATGAGGTCTCGGTCTTGGTGAAGCGGCACATCTGAGCACGGCTCCTCCGCCTTGGGGATATCCTCCAAAACGAAACCGTTCCACAGGATCGCCTCGCGTTGGAACTCCGCGTCGTGACGCAGTGCTGAAGCATGCTCGAAGCCATGGTACCGCACGGTCATAAGCACCACCTCCTCGTCACCCCACAGGGCTTCCGAAGGATCCATAGTGTAAAATAACCTGATGGCACGGAGCACAAGCTCCTTGTCGTTGCGCAGTGCAGCACTTGCGTGCTTCAAGCCCTTGCCTGCTGCCATGACCACCTGCCTGTCGTTCCGGAGGGACTCACAGGCGTACTTCAGTGCACAGCTGTCGTTTTGGACATTTGGTGGGTTAAAGAAGGTTCCCCGCCCGTTGCCCGTTGGCTCCAGGCCGGGAGTTGCCTCCTCCTTCCCTTATTCTTACACCGGAGCTTCCGGTGCACTTCCACGCCGCTGCGCTGCAGCCGACTCTAGCGCCGCCTGCCTCGCAAGCTGATCCGCCAACTTGTTGTGCTTCCGGTACACGTGCTGAAGCGTCACGGTCCGGTTCTGCTGTGCCTGCACGTACAGTTGCTGCGCTTCGCGGTGGCGGTTAACCAGCGCGGGATGTTTGCAGCGGTGCCGACCGTGCACTTGCTCTACTACCAACGTGCTATCGCCGTAGATAGCCACGTCCTTCTTCCCCCTCTCGGCAACCAGGTGCCGTAGGCAAAGGAGGAGCCCCTCATATTCCGCCTCGTTGTTGGAGCTCGAGGGGTCCATCGGTTGGGTCGCTTCCCACTTCGTGGTCCTTGCCGAGAGCAGTAGGGCACCCGCTCCAGCGCCCTCGCCCTCGGTCGATCCGTCGAAGAAGTACTCCAGCCCCTTCCGCTTAGGCGTTATCCTGCTCGCTTCCAGCTCGGCGGTCATGCGCTCGTCCTCCTCCCGCAGCACCGCGCTCCTCTCTTCCCTCACCGCCTTGTGTTGGTACGGCGGCAGCTTCCAGCTCATCCACCCCTTCGCTTCTTTCGGGGCCTTCTGCTGCAGCAGCCTCATGTGCTGCATCGTTTCAGCGGCACTAAACAGCGGCCGGCGGGTCACCCCCGTCACATCGTTGGCTCCCAGCGAGCGGAGAACCGGCGAGGTGCTGATGAGGCCCCCCGCGATGATCTGCTCGTGCCCTGCCATTTCCTTCATCATCTTCAGCCAGCTACTCATGATGCGGGTGCGCCGGTTCACCGTCTGTGCCTGCTGTCTCTTCCTCACTCCGGACACCATGTCTACCCCTGTGAACAGCTCGAAGTCGACCGTCAGCTCGAGCAGCGAGACGTGCTGCTCCTGCGTGTACTCCGGCCAGCGCAGCGACTCCAGCCATGTCCTCGCTGCCACATACGTCAGCGATCCGTACTCTCGTCTCCACTCCTCTGTGGGCCGCTGTGGTAGCAGTCCAGTGAACTGCTTGACCGCGCCTTCCGGCTGCCATTCCCAAGGGTATTCGTTCCCCAGCCCCGTCCGCTGCGTCTTCTTCTGCGACTTCCCATCCAGCTGCAGGCGCAACAGCACGATGTCGACGTACATACTGAGCAGCAATCCCAGCATGTATCCATTCGGCTTGGTCGGGTGTATGCGAAACCCCGTCGGCAGGATCGCACACCTCGCGAGGCACGCCGGCCAGCTCTCCCTTGGCAGCCCGCGCAGGCTCTCGTAACGCGGGTCGTTCCTGATCTCCTCCGTCCTCGAACACTCCCACCACATGTGGGCGTGCGTCTCCGGCGCCTGCCCGCAGTGCTTGCAGGTTGGTGACATGCCCTTCTTCTTGTTCTGGTGTTGCTCGGAGAGCCGCACCTGCGTCACGATGGACCCCGCGATGATGCCCCGCATGGTGCCTGCCCGATACTCCTCCGGCTCACGCTCCCACACCCGATTGATGGTCTTGTAGTCGACTCCAACCGCCGTACCTCCGGTGTCGTCGCGTTTGTCCGCCTGCATGATCTGCCAGTTCTTCTGCCTCATCCATTCCCGCAGGTCATGCTTCATCACGTCTTTGTCGCCCGTCTCCAGGTTGAGGGTCGCCTGTGTTGCTCCTCTTCCCTTCTGCAGCACGAGCCCTCCATTCCATCTCCACTTCAGGAGCCTCAGGGTGGAGAGCACTAGCCCCACCGGGCCGATATCCTTGCATTTGAGGGCGCTCGGCGTCGATCTACTCGCATGCAGGAGGCGCACCTCCGTGATCAGCTCCGCCATCTCCGCACTTTTCCGGTAATGCGTGGCCAGCGCCAGCAGTCGTTGATATTTTAAAAACGACGACGGGTCCGTCCTATGCATGGGGGTGAGCAGAGTGAGCACCGTCCTTTTACAGCGGTACTTCCTGCCATCCCCCCAGATGCCTCTCACTATGGCGTTCCCCAGCGCATCCAGCTTGTTCTTGCTGGGCTCGCCGGTCTCCACGGCGTGCAGTCCCGTCGTGATGATCGACGAGGCCGCCATCGTCGCCATCGCCTGAAAACCTAGGGGTAGGTTCTGCATGCGCTCTGCCTTCTTCGTCCCCTTCTCCGCTCGCTTGTCGTACAGCTCGGTGACCTCTGTCCTATCTGCCGTCGTAGACATCCCCGCCCCCAGGTGCATGAACGCCTGCAGTTGCGGAATGGGCACCCCCCGGATGTCCAGCTGCAGCTCCTGTGACCCCACCGCGAAACTGCTGCACTTCTGCTCTGGCTCGACTGCGTATTCCAGCGTTGTCGCGTCCGAGAACTCCTCCGAGACCCTGATACCGGCCTCCAGCTGCGCGCCTTCCACAGCGACCATCTTCGTGTCGTCGGCGAACGCCGTCGCCTTGCACTGCGTCTCCGCCTCCACCGCCTTTACCCACACTGCGATCAGGGCGTTCAGCAGCACCACTGAAATCGCACACCCCTGCAGGATCCCGTTCGTCGCCGTGAACTCCTTCCCCAGGGTACCCAGCACCTTGAATCTGCGGCGGAGCCCCACGTACATGTTTCGGAGCGGGCGGGTCACCCTCACGTCCATCCCCATCTTCTCGACCAGACGGAAGGTGATCTCCCACGGGACAGTGTCGAAACACTTCTTCACATCTAACAGCACTCCGCACAGATCCTCACCTTTCAGCATCGCCTTCTCGATACGGAGCGCCAGGTCGTAGTAGGCGTCCCCGGGGCCCTTGCCCTTCCGGAAGCCTGTCATCCCCTCCGTCAGCCACCCTTCCTGCCATTCCATCAGGGTCGCCACCCGCACCTTTGCCCACAGCCTGTACACGACCGACATGACCGTGATGGGCCGGTGCTCCAGGGCGGTCGCTTCCTCCTTCTTTGGCACCATCGCGACTGTCGCCGTGAGGAACGATTCCGGCCATTTGCCCGTGCGCTCAATGTCGTTGAGCACCGTCGCCAGTCGCTCGAGCATCGGCAGGGGCATCTCCTTCATCTCGTCGGTGAACCACCCGTCGGTGCCTGGGCTCTTCCCCGTCGGCATGTCCTTCAGGGTGTCGCGTAACCTCTTCGCCGTGATGTTGTCGAACTGCATTGGCACCTCGCTGATGTAGTCCCCGAAGCGTGTCTCGAAGGCCTCCCACGTTGGCGCCTCTCCCGCATGTTTCCGGAAGATCGGCAGCCAGTCTTCCAGCTGCCACTCGTCCATCTCTGCACGGTTGGCCGTCGCCTGCTCTCCTTTGCGCATTGTCCGTCCGTCCGCACGCTTGGGCCTCAGCAATTTATATAGTTGGCCCGGGTTGTCATGCCACTGCTTCCGGAGTTTGTGGGTGTGCGCCCTGCTGCGCTCTTGTTCCACTCGCTGCCTGTCCCTCTTTAGCTTCCCGTCGAGTGCTGCGTACAGCTGCTGCATCTGCTCCTTGCTGGGGCATTCCTGCTCATCCCGTTTCAGCAGGGATTTCGCCGCTTTCCGCACCTTGCCCCATGCCCGTCGTGCGTCGTAGTTCGCGTCGTAGAATCCCGTCGTGTTGCGGGTCGACTCCATCACCGTGCGGAGTTGCCTCAGCGCTTTCAGCGTCTGCGCCATCTCGACCGTCATGGTGCCGTCCTCCTCCTTTGACTGCCTGCCACACAGCCACGCCTCGCGCGTCTGTAGTGGTGTGCCTTTCGGGGCACCCTTGCCGGGGGGAGGTCCGCAGCGGTGCTCCAGGTATTTCGTCGCGTCCCGGCACCAGATTTCCCACCGCTTCTCGACATCATCCGACCCCGCCTCGATCCAGCCCCCTCGGGAGGCCTGCAGGATAGCTGTTGCCGCCACCTCGGCGTCTTGAACGATTTTGAACGATTTTTGGCCGTGCTCGTAGCATTCCCCGTTGAGGGGGTCGCTATTTCGTGTTCTCCTGGCCGCACGGAGGCATTGCCTTACGTCGCCTCTTCCTCTTTTCCTTTGGTGGTGTGTTGGTCTGGCACAGAGGGCGGGACCGTGCTGTCTTTCGGCTTGATCTCCGGCGCCGCCGCTACTTCGAAGTGGTGTGATGTCTTCGGCTTCAGCACCTTTTGCCTGTACGCCCCCACCGCAAATGAGGCCTCCACTGGGATGTGGGTGGAGATCGCCACCGTCTTGTCCGACTCGCCCCTCTTGACCGTCTCGCACCCGTCGAGTGCTGAAGCGGCAAGGTCGTTGGCGAACACCATGTCGATGCGGGAGTGCGCTGCCCCGTGCGTGCACGTCGCTTCCGGCTGGCCCCCTTTGGCGTCTGCTGCCCTGGCCGCGCAGTCGTGCCATCCGGTGGCCAGTGCGAGCTGGAGCGTGGCACTGTCTTCGGGTGCGGTGTTGAAGTCCCCTGCTATCAGCACCGGGACGTCCCCGAGTCCCGAGGCCTCCTCCAGCACTCTCGCCAGGAGGGCCTCGTTTTCCGTCTCGTTGTTCACCACGCCATACACCACCAGCACGTGGAGGAAGCACTTCCCGTCCACGTAAGCCACCTTCGCGTGCAGATAGCGTTCGGACTTCCAGAGCTTCTTGGATCGCGTCGAACGCGGCTGTACAATGTGGGCCGGGATGCCTTCGCGGACCAGCAGACCCACTCCTTTCGCCGTCGCCATCTCGACACTGCCCCCGGCCGGTTGACCCGCATTGCCCCAGAGTGCCTGCCAGCCCGCTCCTGCTGCCGTCCTTGCACGCTTGCTCTGCCCCGCCGCCGTCAGGTGTGTCTCCTGGACTGCGACCAGGTCCACTTTCCAGCTCAGCACCTCCTCCATCCGAGCTCCCGAGAATGCCGTCACGTTGGTGGTGCGGAGTTTCCAGGCTTCGCTCGGAGCGACGTGCCGCCGCATGTCCAGTCCTGCCGCCCCGCTCGCTGGTTCACCACCCTGGAGTAGCCCCCTGTCTCGCACTGGAGTTCTGATGAAAACTCCGGAATCTATGTACGGCGAGCCGTGTCCCCCCGACATGGCTGGTCTGCCGTCTTCGCGCCCCGAAGTGAATCGGGTGCGTTGCTCCTCGCTTGCCGTTCAGGCTGTGCCGTTAAGGGTGGGTGGGTTCACTGGAGGGCCGGTGACTGCACGCCGCCTGGTGCGCTTGGGGGACCCATCCCCGGAACTCAGTGATGCATCCGTCGCGTCGCGCGCCAGACGTGGTGACGCCGCGACTCCCTCTCCCGTTGGTGGCGCCGGCTTCGGCGAGGCCTCGTCTGCCTCGTCTGTCTCGCTCGTGTCTTCAGATCCGCTGGGGGAGGGCTCCCCCGGAGGAGGGGAAAGCGAGGCCCCATCATCCGGCAAGGAGGCCTCCTGTGCAGACTGCTGTCCCGCTGCCCCCTCCGGCTCCGTCGCCTCCGCTGCCGGCTGCTCCTGCTGCTGCTGTCGAGGCTCCTCTGCCTCGGCCTCCATCTCCGTATCCGCCACTGGCTCTGGTGCCATCTGCGGAGCTGCGCTCCCTGCCTGTCCTGCCTTTATGACTTTGTGCAGCGCTGCCACCTGCGCGCCCAGCTCACCCAGTGAAGTACGGATGTCCCCCATGCCCCGCTCCAGGGTCCCCACCGCCGTCTTCACCTGCGCGGCGAGCGTCTCCACCAGCCGGACGGATTTTTTTTTCATGTCGCTCCCGTTGGTCACTTCGCTGCTTTGAGTCAGCCACGTGGCGGAAGCCGGACCGCAGGGAGGGGCGTTGCGCCCGTTGACGCCTCTCACTCCTCATGTGCCTTGAGTAGCTGCCAGGTGGGTCTGCTTTGAGGCGGGGAATCGCGTCAGGCCAAACAGCCACTGCGAGGACGTCTCCCCTAAAAGAAAAGAAAGAATGTGGGAAGGGGACGGGGGTGGGATGGGTGGGCAGCGCAAGCCGGAAGGAGCGCCTCCCATGGGGCGGAAGCTCACCCGACAGCATAAAATGCTGCGAAAACAACAAAAAAAGGGAAAATAAACCACGCACACCACAACATCAATAAAACCAAAGCCGTGCAGAAAGGGCCCCTCCGCATATATGAAACAGGGCACACAGCGGAAAAAGAGTTACCAGAGCTTGCTTTAGTTTCCCCTCGGAGGAGGGTAATCACAGGGGGCGCCACGTGAAGGCAGCAAGTTGGATTTTATCCCCCCTAAGTGGTGAAGTACGGATGTCCCCCATGCCCCGCTCCAGGGTCCCCACCGCCGTCTTCACCTGCGCGGCGAGCGTCTCCACCAGCCGGACGGATGCAGCGTTCACCCGCTGCTCCAGCTCGGCGTTCGCCGTTTGCCACTTCGCCTCCATCGCCGCGATCGCCGCGTCGATGCTCGGTCCTCCCGTGGCGGTGGGGGCGTGGGCTGGCTGTTCGGCCTTCGCCCCGTCGTTGTGAGGTTGATGCTTCTTCTGCGCCGCCCCCCCCCTCGCTGGCGCTGTAGGCTTGTTCTGCGGTGCTGCTGTCGTCGCCGCCTTCGCTGCCGCCGGGTTCGGCTTGCCCGTCCCCCAGGCCCCCTGCCTGAACGCCGACGCCGGGGGCGCCGATCCCGGCCTGATGACGGGGCCCCTCGGCCCCTTCCGCTCCTTCCTCTCCAACAGTGTGATCGTCGCGGTGCTGTCTGCTTGCAGATCCCGTAGCATCGCCAACACCGGGAACGACCACTTCGTCGGCGGTGTTTTCGCCTGCACCACCCACGCGCCTCCCCCTTGGTTGATGGGGTTTTGGACCGTCCATGCGGCCCCTTCCTGCATCGTCCCCACCACATCCATCGGCACCAGCCCCGTCCCCAGGCCCGTGACCCGGTACCGCATCAGGTCGTCCTGCGGCACCGTCCCCTTCTCTGCCATCCGCTTCGCCAGCTCCCCGCGCGCTCCCTTCCGGGTCCTCAGCCCGAATAGACCGTCGCGTGGGCCCCATGCAGCCCCCATCAGCAGCGGGTCTCCGTCTAAGGCCTGCTTCGCCGCCAGCACCGTCTCCGCCGTACCCCCCTGCAGCCATTGGTGCCCCTGACGACCCCATATTGCGTAGTTTGTGCGTAGTGAAAAGGGGGGGGGGGGTCTCATTTTTTGATTTACTCAGCCATTCTCTGTCTCTATGCCGGGACCCCAAACTCAAGGAGTTCTTGCTGTTCCGGGGTCAGTGAGGGTGCAGGCGCTTCAGGTGCTGCAGGTTCTTCAGGTGCTGCAGCGCTGGCAGCCTTCGGTGCGGGTTTCGACGCAGTCTTTGCAGGTCTCTTTGGGGGTGCCCTTTGGCGCGGTGCCTGCTTCAGCTCGTCGGGTGGAAGCATCAACGCATCATTAAGCGGTGCCTGATTCAGCTCCTCCGGGTGGAAGCGTCAACGCATCATTAAGGAAGAAGGAAGCACAGTTGCTACGCTTTTTTGCAGCTGCAGGAAACGACACCATACCCAACAACAATCCCCAGACCGTCGAGGGAGAGTGGGCGCCTGGATCCCGTGACACAGATCTCTAGTGCCGTTGTGATCCCCTCGGATAACGTCTCCTGGACGTTGCCAGCGGAGGTTGCCTGTGTGGCGGTGACCTCCGTATACCCCGCGGGATCCAGTGCCAGTAGCGCCTTCTTCAGCTTTTCGTCGACCCCTCGGCCGACGCTCTCCTTGATGTCAAGGGCCACCTTCAGGGTGGCACCTCGCAGCGCCCTGAAGGCTGTGATCGTATCATCATTCACAATCTCGAGGGTGTTCTACGCGGCTCCTGGAACTCACTTCCTTCTCAGGTGTTTCTGGGCATGGGGCAACCTTGCCCAGGTGTTTCTGGAGTCCCGCCCCACATGTCGTGCGTTCTTTCGTACGGTGTATAGTGAGTTCTGGCAATAATTTTTTGCTCGGTCAGCGCAGTGCCTCCAGTCCTGTCTCAGTAGCCACACAGAAAGGGGGACCAAAAAAAACTGGGGGGGGACCAAAAAGCGAGACCCCCCCCCCCAGATTGCGTAGTTTGTGCGTAGTGAAAAAGGGGTAAATCAGGGGCACCACGGCCATTTTTTTTTTTTCATGTCGCTCCCGTTGGTCACTTCGCTGCTTTGAGTCAGCCACGTGGCGGAAGCCGGACCGCAGGGAGGGGCGTTGCGCCCGTTGACGCCTCTCACTCCTCATGTGCCTTGAGTAGCTGCCAGGTGGGTCTGCTTTTTTTTTTTTTTTCATGTCGCTCCCGTTGGTCACTTCGCTGCTTTGAGTCAGCCACGTGGCGGAAGCCGGACCGCAGGGAGGGGCGTTGCGCCCGTTGACGCCTCTCACTCCTCATGTGCCTTGAGTAGCTGCCAGGTGGGTCTGCTTTGAGGCGGGGAATCGCGTCAGGCCAAACAGCCACTGCGAGGACGTCTCCCCTAAAAGAAAAGAAAGAATGTGGGAAGGGGACGGGGGTGGGATGGGTGGGCAGCGCAAGCCGGAAGGAGCGCCTCCCATGGGGCGGAAGCTCACCCGACAGCATAAAATGCTGCGAAAACAACAAAAAAAGGGAAAATAAACCACGCACACCACAACATCAATAAAACCAAAGCCGTGCAGAAAGGGCCCCTCCGCATATATGAAACAGGGCACACAGCGGAAAAAGAGTTACCAGAGCTTGCTTTAGTTTCCCCTCGGAGGAGGGTAATCACAGGGGGCGCCACGTGAAGGCAGCAAGTTGGATTTTATCCCCCCTACTAGCAGAGGTAGGTTACCATACCACGTCTTCTACGTTGGGGTCTTCGATGGGGCGCCTCGCGAACACCCCCTCATCCCCGCTTTTGCGGAGCAGGCCCTCCGCCATCGCCGCCCCCCCGGCCGTGAACCGGGCAGTCGTAGTCTGCCCCGCCGTCGTGCAGGGGCCCAGCTGACCCGTCCCCATGCCCGCCACCCACCTGCGGAAGCGTTGCGCCGCCTCCGTGCCCTGCTCCTGCACCATCAGGAACAGGTGCACCGTCCTGCCCGTCGTCCGCACCGTCGCCCCAGGCCCGAGGGGTGTGAACCCCTCGCCCACCACCCGCATCGCCGACGACTTGCGGCCCACCACCCTGCCCTCCCCGTCCACCTCCTGCAGCAGGACGCGCACCGTCCTGGCCGTCAGCGTGGGCAGGGGCCCCCGCGAGACCCAGGTGACCCCGGGGTGGCGCGCCCTGCCGAGCTCCGCCTGCGCCTCCTTCCCCTCCGGCACCAGGCATACCCCGCGTGCGTCCGTGTCTGCTGCCTCCAGCAGCTCCTCCCATGCCACCACCTGCACCTCCCACTGCTCCGGCGCCAGCTGCTGCTTGCGGGGCGGCGGCGGCGGTGCCTGCTTCCCCTTCTCCTCCTTCCGGGGGACGTACCTCCACCCGGCGGTGTTCGGGGCCGTCGCCGCCTCCCCCTTCCCCTTGCCTTTCCCCTTGGCCTTGGACGTGGCCGGCACCGTCACCTTCGGGAGTTTCACCTGGCAGTCAGCCAGGTGCTCCTCCCTCGCCCCCCCGGAGAGCCCGCTGTGCTGCTCCGCGGTCGCCCTCCCCCCGCTTGGGACGATAGCAACGTAGTGTTGCTCGTCCAGGTAGCCGAGCCTCACCGGCTCTGCGTCCCTCGACTCGCCCGGCTGCAGCACCCACACCCGCGCGTTGCCATCTGGCCCGATGGAGAACACCTCCACCGGCCGGTGGAGTTCCTCCGTCATCGCTTGGAGGGTCAGCTGATCCCCCCACGTCCCCGGCCGCCTCATCAGGTCGAGGTACGCGGCCTCGTCGACCTCGCCCAGGTGCCTCGGCCAATGCCGGTCCGCCACCACCCTGCAGGCGAGCTCACGTAGGGCGACGTGCGCCGAGTTCTCCCCGTGCAGTACGAACGAGACTGCCTTGAACTGGCAGTCACCAGCGCCTCCCGCGTCCTTCAGCTCGAAGCCGAAGCCCCCCAGGAACGTCGACAGCTGGTCCTTGTGGCTGCCTCCCGTCGTCGTAGCGGCACCGCTTCCGGCGCCCTCTCCCCCTGACAGCGCTTTGGTAGCCGCCTGCTGGCGACTTCCGGGGGTACCGCGTGGAGGCGCACCGTCATTCACCCCCCAGCTGTCGTTTTGGACAGCCGCCATGACGACCTCCCTGTCGGCCTGCAGCGCTGCATCGACATGCTTGAGCGCCTCACCCTTGCGCTGCAGAAGAGTGAGGACGAAGGGTTTGTTGCTGAGCAGGGCAGGTGATGCAAATTCAAGCTCGGATACGTCGTGCGAGACGAAGGCCAGCAGCACCACATCCTCGTCCCCACGCAGGTCTTCGGAAGCGTGCTGGAGTGCAGACGGCATTCTCTGCACCGCCACACTGACGATCTGTTTGTCACTGCGGAATGACTCATCGAGGTGCTGAAATGATGGAGGCCACCACGGCACCAACGCTTCTCCGTCATACTGCACCACCGCAAGCGCCACATCACGCAGACCCCGTGCCCAGGCAGGTATGTCCTCGATGACGTCAAACTCATCCGGGTGCTGCAACACGTTCACGAAGCGAGCACCTGTGAGGGCGACGTCGATGGAGCACCCGTGGGAGACAGGTGCGGCACCGGACAGAGGGGTGCTGTCGTCGAGCACCACCCCATCCACCGAGAGCTCCACGTCCTCGGGAAGCGCGTCGGGAGGGGACCCGAGCACCACGTCGAGTGCGTTTGCCTTGAGATGAACCGGGGTGTCGCCCTCCCCGATGTGCACCGCATGCTGCTCCCCACACAGCCTGTCCTTCAGGAACACCTCCATTCCTTCTCCTGACATCCTTCGTCTTCCCTATTCTTGCCTGTGTGTCTGGTGGTGGTGCGGTGTGTGGCGAAGTCATGGGGCGCGGGGTGGTGGAGCGCCGCTACCACTCCAATGCACTCCAGTTGAGACGTGTGCTGTCTCTGCTGGGTGCGACAGGTGGGCGTGGATTGTGGCCTTCCTTCAAAGTGTGGCCCTGTGTCACGGCTCCAAGTTTCGCCTGAAACACACACACAGGTGAGCATCACTGCTCCACCCCTGCGCACCGTTCTCTTGCTTTGTGCAAGTTGCACTGAGCGAACACTCACTGATGCTATCACACACAAGGCCTGGGATGGTTTTCCAGTGGTTGGGTTGAACAGAGCCCACTCCACCCAGAACAGGCAGACGTTGTCATTCTTGTTTTCAGGTTGTTGTGAGTCGTTCCGTGTCATCTTTTTCCTTTTTTTAAACCCTGTGCCTGGAATTTTGACCGAGTTAGATAAAATTTTCAGTGCAATCCTTCAGCACCTCCCCCCTAGTTTTTTCGGTTTTCTTGACCCAATGGTCGAAATCTGCGACATCGTGGAAATCCCGGGGACATGTCGAATTCGAAAATTATGGGAAATCGTACTCCTTTCGCTATAATAAGAGAAACACCCTGCCCAGCAACTGCAAAAAGGCAGATCCGGGCTACTTTTTGTTGAGCGCACACTCCTGTGTCAAAGGCTGTGTAAGCCCCTGTGAAGTGGCATGAAGGTGATCCTTATAAAGCTTCAGTCGTACGATTTCCTTCGTTACTTCGCGACTTCGCTACGCTTCGTCGCTCGTAACTAGTAATGACATCTGGGTAAATTTTTTGCCCCCCCCCCCCCCAATTTTCACGAGAAATTTTTCCGGGGCTGGGCACGAGTTCCAGCTGACCTTCGGTACCAAAACCCAAAAAAAAAAATTGTCGTGGGCCCTACCTTGTCATCAGGACACCTTCCACACCCAGCAGGGCACTTTTTTCATCATTTTTTCGACAGATATTGGCCTGAAATGGCCCGCAGGGGCCAACCTTGGAAGAAGGTGTCTTTTCCTGGGTTTCACCAGTTTTGCCCATCTTCTGCTCATTTTCTGGGCCCGAAACCGGTTCCGGTGGGTCCACAGGACTCCTGTGGACCGATTTCTCCTCCTCGGGGTCAAGAATGCATCTCGGAAGGCGAGAAAACTGCAAAAACTCACCTGTTTCACCCCTCCTGCAGCGAAGGCCCCAGTATTGCAAGTATTAGAACAGGGGGGAGGAAGAAAGGGAAGAAGGACCCACCCCGACCGGATCAGTTCTGTGGGTCCCTGGATAATCCCACAGGCTCCGCAAAGCGCCCTATCACTTCACAGCTACAACCGCTCTGATGAATTTCCTTTTGTTTGTTGCGTTGACGCTTCTACACACAAAACCCTGAACTGATCACACCCTGAGCCTGATGAAGGGTGGGGTTAGTGTATAGAGTACGTTTGGTTGCAGCTGTGGTGGGGCGCTTTCCGCTCACACGAGTGTGCTTAAAAACTCCCTTCACCCCCTCGCTCCATTCGAATTCGCCCTCACCTTCTGCACACAATGTCCGTTGTGTGGCCCTCCGTCACAAGGCTCAACATCCACCTCGAGGGGCAAGAGCGGGTCTTCTTCGATAACGCTGCACATGAGGCTGTTTTGCATTTCCCCCCCGGTGCTGAGAAGAATACAATGAAACAATCACCAAAAGGGATGTGTAAGCCGGGTCAGCACGGGCGGTTCACCTTCGATGGGATGACGAGTCTCAGGTACCCCGAAGTGCCGGAGTTCTTTGCGTTCAACCGCCAGACAAACACGTGGGCTCTGAGACAGGGTGTCGTCTGGGAAATGATGATGGTCACTCTCTGGAAATTGGCTGTGCAGCAGGGAGGCAGATTGCCGCTGGGAAACTGCTAGAGCCGATCCGGGTCTTTCACCTGTTTTTGGAGTTTTATGCTTGTGACCTGGCCCTGCAGTTCCCCGAGGCAGCTTATTTTAGGTCAAATGACCATGATCATCGGTTTTCTGCCATTACGGGGCTTGAGCAGCTCAGAACATGAGAAAACCAACCACTACCTGAGTGACTGTGAGTGACACTAAGTGACGGTAAGTGAAGCTAAGTGACTGTAAGTGACGCTAAGTGACGGTAAGTGACCGCTAAGTGACCGCTAAGTGACCTAAGTGACACTAAGTGACGCTAAGTGACGGTAAGTGACTGTAAGTAACAGTGCGGTGACTGTAAGTGAAGCTAAGTGACCGTAAGTGACAGTAAGTGACGCCAAAAAAGCGGAAAAAATGGGACAGTCACCTGACCTCAGTTGGCCTAAATTATAAGGGGGGCCCTCGCTACCAGTCACAGCTCGTCACAGCTCGTCAGTCAGTGCGGGAAAGTGGGCCGCGGCTCACTTTTTCTCACTCAGTCACACTTGGTAGCGAGGGCCCCCAAGCAGGCTTGCTCCGTATTCCTTGAAAAATAGCCAAAATCCCGGAAATGTATTCCTGCTTTTTTCTAAGGATTTTTGCCTTGGATTTCGGACCCAGCAGTTCCCTGTGCCAGTCCCACAACCTCACGCAGTGCAATGCCTTGGAAAATTCTGTCACAAGTCACTCATGGTCGCTCGTTTCGGCACGACTGCCGCAACCGGAACTGCATGGTGAAGGCCTCCTCGATCGAGACCACCACTGGCAGCCCCAGGTCCGGTAGCTCGCCATCCTCGGCCAAACAAAATGTCGGCAATAACCGCCCTGTTTTCATTGTGCTGTAAGGCGCGTACGACCGATACATGCGATGGTTGCCTCAACAGCATGAGGCGTTGCGCGGCCTGATGACCTCCTATAGGGTCGGCGCCACCTGACAGTTCCCACTGGTTCGACTCGCTAGATGGGGTATCCGGCGTCCACGGCTCATCTCTCCTGTGGCCAGTGATCCCGCCAGCATCAGCTGCCGGATGAAAGCAAAAAATGGGTTTCGGGACCGTTTTTTCCAACGACACCCCTTCTTGACATGCCACAGTGGCATACGCGCAAGGACTTGGTGACAAGACAGGCACAAGCCACAGGGGGGTCTGGGGGGCGGAGCCCCCCAGCCGCCGGAGGCCACGGTAGTGAACATCTGGGTCTTGGGTGGAAAGAACACCGGTTTTTTGGCTGCCGGGAAGAAACAGAAACGGGGCGGGTGTCTGGAGGACTCATCCCCACCCCCCCCTCGGAAAAAGTTTCCTAAGGAAAATCCTTAGAAAAAAATCGAGATATTTCAGAGAGTGTATTCCGTATTCCATGTTAGGAGCAAGCCTGCCCCCAAGGGGAAAAAAAGTTTTTTTCTAAGAATTTTGTTAGGGGAATTTTTTTCTAAGGTTGTTTCGCAGAGGAAAAAACTTTTTCTAAGTTTTCCCCAGTCGACAGGGCGCGGACAAGGATGGAAGGGAAGTCTGTCCCCCGTACAGTTCGCCTTGCTGGCCAACTGGAGAGCCAGACGTTCACTACCGTGGCCTCCGGCGGCTGGGGGGCTCCGCCCCCCAGACCCCCCTGTGGCGTACGTCTCGTACTCAAGTCCTTCGAATCCCACCAGGTCGGGGTCGTCCTCCCTTCGAGGCGAGGGCACCGGGAGGGGAAGCCCGGGTCGGCACCCCCCCCCAAGGCCTGAGGTCCTGCCTGATAATTGACGGTCCCGGGTTCAAAACCCGCTCAGGTGCTGCGTGTCGACACCGTGACTGCGGCAGTCGACATCCCAGACGGGTCGCCCCTCCTCTGTGCAAAGTACACCCGGGCGAGGCTCCCCTCGGGGGAACGCCGTCGGGAGATGTGCTGGAGCCACCGCGCTCGATTCTGGGTTGTCCGCCATGTGCTGTCATGGAGCCTGTGTATTCGGGCGTGAAAACCGTAGGTGGTGGTTCGATTCCCAGAACTTGGGTAGGATATCCTATGGGATAACCTCCACGGGATGTTGCTTCTCGCGTTGGATATCCTACACCAAGGTGGAACCCTGCAGAAGACACGAGAGTAACAGCGAGGGACATCCCACGGATATCCCGCTCTGTTACCTCTCTGTTCCCTCGGGTACCCCGACAGAACGTCATCCCCCTCGGCCTGGGCTTGTGCCACTGGCTGGGCTGCTTCTTGTACAGGTCGATGGAGTGAACGCGCTGGGTTACTGCGCCAGGTACTAGCTTCGGCAAACTGCAGCAGAGTGGGTGGCTCTCCAGTTGTGCTGGGAAGATGGTGGAGGGTCACCAATATTGTGAGGCGGCTCATTTTTCAGCATTTCTGAGCGAAAATCCCTCAGTACAACACCTCCCCCCCCCGTCTGCAAAGGCAAAACAGGTAGTGTCCGCCACTTTGGAGCTAATTTTGACCCGAGTTTGGCGGAGTTGGGCGGCGTTGGGCGGAGTTGGGCGGTGGTGTGGCGGCGTTCGGCGGAACCCGTTTTGGGCCAAATCAGGTGGGGTGGGTGGTGATGGGGGGGTAATTATTTAATTTCGGGGGGTGTCGATTCTGGACAAAAAATAAATTTTTTCAAAAAAAAAAACCGAAAAATCGGGGGAAAATGCTGAAAAATGGCAAAAAAAAGAGTATG
This sequence comes from Rhynchopus euleeides, assembly GCA_963210315.1. NCBI lineage: Eukaryota > Euglenozoa > Diplonemea > Diplonemida > Diplonemidae > Rhynchopus > Rhynchopus euleeides. Next base: position 1,281,009 of record OY723242.1, on the reverse strand, counting down.
GGGAGTTGGGTCCAGTTTAGCAAAGTCGTCATATTTTTCGGGTGTTTTTTTGAATGGGACACCCGAAGAACCCGTTGAGACGTGAATGACATCGTGAACATATCTGCCAGAGAATCCTCAAGCTTCGTGCCTCAAGAACGTGGGACAACACGGCGCTGCAGGCGCATCCTGGGCCGCAGACCAGCAAGCCGGCAAAATAGCCAAGGCCGCCTACACGGCGAGCCTTCTACAGATTCCAGATTGCTCAAACGAGCGTGTCCAGGAAGCTTGAGCTTTGGGTGGGGACGGGATGAAGTCATGGGGGGGGGGGGGGGGGGCGGGGGTGGCTGGGGGGAACCTCTAGAGGTAGGGGGCAACCTATTGGTGGCTGGGGGGAACCTCTAGAGGTAGGTGGCAACCCATTAGTGGCTGGGGGGAACCCCTAGAGGTAGGGGGCAACCCATTAGTGACTGGGGGGAACCTCTAGAGGTAGGGGGCAACCTATTGGTGGCTGGGGGGAACCTCTAGAGGTAGGGGGCAACCCATTGGTGGCTGGGGGGAACCTCTAGAGGTAGGGGGCAACCTATTGGTGGCTGGGGGGAACCTCTAGAGGTAGGTGGCAACCCATTAGTGACTGGGGGGAACCTCTAGAGGTAGGTGGCAACCCATTGGTGGCTGGGGGGAACCTCTAGAGGTAGGTGGCAACCCATTAGTGGCTGGGGGGAACCTCTAGAGGTAGGGGGCAACCCATTAGTGGCTGGGGGGAACCTCTAGAGGTAGGGGGCAACCTATTGGTGGCTGGGGGGAACCTCTAGAGGTAGGTGGCAACCCATTAGTGACTGGGGGGAACCTCTAGAGGTAGGTGGCAACCCATTGGTGGCTGGGGGGAACCTCTAGAGGTAGGTGGCAACCCATTAGTGGCTGGGGGGAACCCCTAGAGGTAGGGGGCAACCCATTAGTGGCTGGGGGGAACCTCTAGAGGTAGGGGGCAACCTATTGGTGGCTGGGGGGAACCTCTAGAGGTAGGTGGCAACCCATTGGTGGCTGGGGGGAACCTCTAGAGGTATGTGGCAACCCATTGGTGGCTGGGGGGAACCTCTAGAGGTAGGGGGCAACCTATTGGTGGCTGGGGGGAACCTCTAGAGGTAGGTGGCAACCCATTAGTGGCTGGGGGGAACCTCTAGAGGTAGGGGGCAACCCATTGGTGGCTGGGGGGAACCTCTAGAGGTCGGGGGCAACCCATTAGTGGCTGGGGGGAACCTCTAGAGGTAGGGGGCAACCTATTTGTGGGTGGGGGGAACCCCTAGAGGCAGGGGGTAACCCATTTGTGGCTGGGGGGAACCCCTAGAGGCAAGGGGTAAGACATTTGTGGCTGGGGGGAACCCCTAGAGGCAGGGGGTAACCCGTTTGTGGGTGGGGGGAACCCCTAGAGGTAGGGGGTAACCCATTTGTGGCTGGGGGGAACCCCTAGAGGTAGGGGGTAACCCATTTGTGGGTGGGGGGAACCCCTAGAGGTAGGGGGTAACCCGTTTGTGGGTGGGGGGAACCCCTAGAGGCAGGGGGTAACCCATTTGTGGGTGGGGGGAACCCCTAGAGGTAGGGGGTAACCCATTTGTGGGTGGGGGGAACCCCTAGAGGTAGGGGGTAACCCGTTTGTGGGTGGGGGGAACCCCTAGAGGCAGGGGGTAACCCATTTGTGGGTGGGGGGAACCCCTAGAGGTAGGGGGTAACCCGTTTGTGGGTGGGGGGAACCCCTAGAGGCAGGGGGTAACCCATTTGTGGCTGGGGGGAACCCCTAGAGGTAGGGGGTAACCCATTTGTGGGTGGGGGGAACCCCTAGTGGTAGGGGGTAACCCGTTTGTGGGTGGGGGGAACCCCTAGAGGCAGGGGGTAACCCATTTGTGGGTGGGGGGAACCCCTAGAGGTAGGGGGTAACCCGTTTCTGGGTGGGGGGAACCCCTAGAGGCAGGGGGTAACCCATTTGTGGGTGGGGGGAACCCCTAGAGGTAGGGGGTAACCCATTTGTGGGTGGGGGGAACCCCTAGAGGTAGGGGGTAACCCGTTTGTGGCTGGGGGGAACCCCTAGAGGTAGGGGGTAACCCATTTGTGGCTGGGGGGAACCCCTAGAGGTAGGGGGTAACCCGTTTCTGGGTGGGGGGAACCCCTAGAGGTAGGGGGTAACCCATTAGTGGGTGGGGGGAACCCCTAGAGGCAGGGGGTAACCCATTTGTGGCTGGGGGGAACCCCTAGAGGCAGGGGGTAACCCATTTGTGGGTGGGGGGAACCCCTAGAGGTAGGGGGTAACCCATTTGTGGCTGGGGGGAACCCCTAGAGGCAGGGGGTAACCCATTTGTGGGTGGGGGGAACCCCTAGAGGCAGGGGGTAACCCATTTGTGGGTGGGGGGAACCCCTAGAGGCAGGGGGTAACCCATTTGTGGCTGGGGGGAACCCCTAGAGGTAGGGGGTAACCCATTTGTGGGTGGGGGGAACCCCTAGAGGCAGGGGGTAACCCATTAGTGGGTGGGGGGAACCCCTAGAGGCAGGGGGTAACCCATTTGTGGGTGGGGGGAACCCCTAGAGGCAGGGGGTAACCCATTTGCGGCTGGGGGGAACCCCTAGCGGCAGGGGGTAACCCATTTGTGGGTGGGGGGAACCCCTAGAGGCAGGGGGTAACCCATTTGTGGCTGGGGGGAACCCCTAGAGGTAGGGGGTAACCCATTAGTGGGTGGGGGGAACCCCTAGAGGCAGGGGGTAACCCATTTGTGGGTGGGGGGAACCCCTAGAGGCAGGGGGTAACCCATTTGTGGCTGGGGGGAACCCCTAGAGGCAGGGGGTAACCCATTAGTGGGTGGGGGGAACCCCTAGAGGCAGGGGGTAACCCATTTGTGGGTGGGGGGAACCCCTAGAGGCAGGGGGTAACCCATTAGTGGGTGGGGGGAACCCCTAGAGGCAGGGGGTAACCCATTTGTGGGTGGGGGGAACCCCTAGAGGTAGGGGGTAACCCATTAGTGGGTGGGGGGAACCCCTAGAGGCAGGGGGTAACCCATTTGTGGGTGGGGGGAACCCCTAGAGGCAGGGGGTAACCCATTTGTGGGTGGGGGGAACCCCTAGAGGCAGGGGCTAACCCATTTGTGGGTGGGGGGAACCCCTAGAGGTAGGGGGTAACCCATTTGTGGGTGGGGGGAACCCCTAGAGGCAGGGGGTAACCCATTAGTGGGTGGGGGGAACCCATTTGTGGGTGGGGGGAACCCCTAGAGGTAGGGGGTAACCCATTTGTGGGTGGGGCGAACCCCTAGAGGCAGGGGGTAACCCATTTGTGGGTGGGGGGAACCCCTAGAGGTAGGGGGTAACCCATTAGTGGGTGGGGGGAACCCCTAGAGGCAGGGGGTAACCCATTTGTGGGTGGGGGGAACCCCTAGAGGCAGGGGGTAACCCATTTGTGGCTGGGGGGAACCCCTAGAGGCAGGGGGTAACCCATTAGTGGGTGGGGGGAACCCCTAGAGGCAGGGGGTAACCCATTAGTGGGTGGGGGGAACCCCTAGAGGCAGGGGGTAACCCATTAGTGGGTGGGGGGAACCCCTAGAGGTAGGGGGTAACCCATTTGTGGGTGGGGGGAACCCCTAGAGGTAGGGGGTAACCCATTAGTGGGTGGGGGGAACCCCTAGAGGTAGGGGGTAACCCATTTGTGGGTGGGGGGAACCCCTAGAGGCAGGGGGTAACCCATTAGTGGGTGGGGGGAACCCCTAGAGGTAGGGGGTAACCCATTTGTGGGTGGGGGGAACCCCTAGAGGTAGGGGGTAACCCATTAGTGGGTGGGGGGAACCCCTAGAGGCAGGGGGTAACCCATTTGTGGGTGGGGGGAACCCCTAGAGGCAGGGGGTAACCCATTAGTGGGTGGGGGGAACCCCTAGAGGTAGGGGGTAACCCATTTGTGGGTGGGGGGAACCCCTAGAGGCAGGGGGTAACCCATTTGTGGGTGGGGGGAACCCCTAGAGGCAGGGGGTAACCCATTTGTGGCTGGGGGGAACCCCTAGAGGTAGGGGGTAACCCATTAGTGGGTGGGGGGAACCCCTAGAGGCAGGGGGTAACCCATTTGTGGGTGGGGGGAACCCCTAGAGGTAGGGGGTAACCCATTAGTGGGTGGGGGGAACCCCTAGAGGCAGGGGGTAACCCATTTGTGGGTGGGGGGAACCCCTAGAGGCAGGGGGTAACCCATTTGTGGGTGGGGGGAACCCCTAGAGGCAGGGGCTAACCCATTTGTGGGTGGGGGGAACCCCTAGAGGTAGGGGGTAACCCATTTGTGGGTGGGGGGAACCCCTAGAGGCAGGGGGTAACCCATTAGTGGGTGGGGGGAACCCATTTGTGGGTGGGGGGAACCCCTAGAGGCAGGGGGTAACCCATTTGTGGGTGGGGGGAACCCCTAGAGGCAGGGGGTAACCCATTTGTGGCTGGGGGGAACCCCTAGAGGTAGGGGGTAACCCATTAGTGGGTGGGGGGAACCCCTAGAGGCAGGGGGTAACCCATTTGTGGGTGGGGGGAACCCCTAGAGGCAGGGGGTAACCCATTTGTGGCTGGGGGGAACCCCTAGAGGCAGGGGGTAACCCATTAGTGGGTGGGGGGAACCCCTAGAGGCAGGGGGTAACCCATTTGTGGGTGGGGGGAACCCCTAGAGGCAGGGGGTAACCCATTAGTGGGTGGGGGGAACCCCTAGAGGCAGGGGGTAACCCATTTGTGGGTGGGGGGAACCCCTAGAGGTAGGGGGTAACCCATTAGTGGGTGGGGGGAACCCCTAGAGGCAGGGGGTAACCCATTTGTGGGTGGGGGGAACCCCTAGAGGCAGGGGGTAACCCATTTGTGGGTGGGGGGAACCCCTAGAGGCAGGGGCTAACCCATTTGTGGGTGGGGGGAACCCCTAGAGGTAGGGGGTAACCCATTTGTGGGTGGGGGGAACCCCTAGAGGCAGGGGGTAACCCATTAGTGGGTGGGGGGAACCCATTTGTGGGTGGGGGGAACCCCTAGAGGTAGGGGGTAACCCATTTGTGGGTGGGGCGAACCCCTAGAGGCAGGGGGTAACCCATTTGTGGGTGGGGGGAACCCCTAGAGGTAGGGGGTAACCCATTAGTGGGTGGGGGGAACCCCTAGAGGCAGGGGGTAACCCATTTGTGGGTGGGGGGAACCCCTAGAGGCAGGGGGTAACCCATTTGTGGCTGGGGGGAACCCCTAGAGGCAGGGGGTAACCCATTAGTGGGTGGGGGGAACCCCTAGAGGCAGGGGGTAACCCATTAGTGGGTGGGGGGAACCCCTAGAGGCAGGGGGTAACCCATTAGTGGGTGGGGGGAACCCCTAGAGGCAGGGGGTAACCCATTAGTGGGTGGGGGGAACCCCTAGAGGCAGGGGGTAACCCATTAGTGGGTGGGGGGAACCCCTAGAGGTAGGGGGTAACCCATTTGTGGGTGGGGGGAACCCCTAGAGGTAGGGGGTAACCCATTAGTGGGTGGGGGGAACCCCTAGAGGTAGGGGGTAACCCATTTGTGGGTGGGGGGAACCCCTAGAGGCAGGGGGTAACCCATTAGTGGGTGGGGGGAACCCCTAGAGGTAGGGGGTAACCCATTTGTGGGTGGGGGGAACCCCTAGAGGTAGGGGGTAACCCATTAGTGGGTGGGGGGAACCCCTAGAGGTAGGGGGTAACCCATTTGTGGGTGGGGGGAACCCCTAGAGGCAGGGGGTAACCCATTAGTGGGTGGGGGGAACCCCTAGAGGTAGGGGGTAACCCATTTGTGGGTGGGGGGAACCCCTAGAGGTAGGGGGTAACCCATTAGTGGGTGGGGGGAACCCCTAGAGGCAGGGGGTAACCCATTTGTGGGTGGGGGGAACCCCTAGAGGCAGGGGGTAACCCATTAGTGGGTGGGGGGAACCCCTAGAGGTAGGGGGTAACCCATTTGTGGGTGGGGGGAACCCCTAGAGGCAGGGGGTAACCCATTTGTGGGTGGGGGGAACCCCTAGAGGCAGGGGGTAACCCATTTGTGGCTGGGGGGAACCCCTAGAGGTAGGGGGTAACCCATTAGTGGGTGGGGGGAACCCCTAGAGGCAGGGGGTAACCCATTTGTGGGTGGGGGGAACCCCTAGAGGTAGGGGGTAACCCATTAGTGGGTGGGGGGAACCCCTAGAGGCAGGGGGTAACCCATTTGTGGGTGGGGGGAACCCCTAGAGGCAGGGGCTAACCCATTTGTGGGTGGGGGGAACCCCTAGAGGTAGGGGGTAACCCATTTGTGGGTGGGGGGAACCCCTAGAGGCAGGGGGTAACCCATTAGTGGGTGGGGGGAACCCCTAGAGGCAGGGGGTAACCCATTTGTGGGTGGGGGGAACCCCTAGAGGTAGGGGGTAACCCATTTGTGGGTGGGGCGAACCCCTAGAGGCAGGGGGTAACCCATTTGTGGGTGGGGGGAACCCCTAGAGGTAGGGGGTAACCCATTAGTGGGTGGGGGGAACCCCTAGAGGCAGGGGGTAACCCATTTGTGGGTGGGGGGAACCCCTAGAGGCAGGGGGTAACCCATTTGTGGCTGGGGGGAACCCCTAGAGGCAGGGGGTAACCCATTAGTGGGTGGGGGGAACCCCTAGAGGCAGGGGGTAACCCATTTGTGGGTGGGGGGAACCCCTAGAGGTAGGGGGTAACCCATTAGTGGGTGGGGGGAACCCCTAGAGGCAGGGGGTAACCCATTTGTGGGTGGGGGGAACCCCTAGAGGCAGGGGGTAACCCATTTGTGGCTGGGGGGAACCCCTAGAGGCAGGGGGTAACCCATTAGTGGGTGGGGGGAACCCCTAGAGGTAGGGGGTAACCCATTAGTGGGTGGGGGGAACCCCTAGAGGCAGGGGGTAACCCATTAGTGGGTGGGGGGAACCCCTAGAGGCAGGGGGTAACCCATTTGTGGGTGGGGGGAACCCCTAGAGGTAGGGGGTAACCCATTAGTGGGTGGGGGGAACCCCTAGAGGCAGGGGGTAACCCATTTGTGGGTGGGGGGAACCCCTAGAGGCAGGGGGTAACCCATTTGTGGCTGGGGGGAACCCCTAGAGGCAGGGGGTAACCCATTAGTGGGTGGGGGGAACCCCTAGAGGTAGGGGGTAACCCATTTGTGGCTGGGGGGAACCCCTAGAGGCAGGGGGTAACCCATTAGTGGGTGGGGGGAACCCCTAGAGGCAGGGGGTAACCCATTTGTGGCTGGGGGGAACCCCTAGAGGCAGGGGGTAACCCATTAGTGGGTGGGGGGAACCCCTAGAGGCAGGGGGTAACCCATTTGTGGGTGGGGGGAACCCCTAGAGGTAGGGGGTAACCCATTTGTGGGTGGGGGGAACCCCTAGAGGCAGGGGGTAACCCATTTGTGGGTGGGGGGAACCCCTAGAGGTAGGGGGTAACCCATTTGTGGGTGGGGCGAACCCCTAGAGGCAGGGGGTAACCCATTTGTGGGTGGGGGGAACCCCTAGAGGTAGGGGGTAACCCATTAGTGGGTGGGGGGAACCCCTAGAGGCAGGGGGTAACCCATTTGTGGCTGGGGGGAACCCCTAGAGGCAGGGGGTAACCCATTTGTGGGTGGGGGGAACCCCTAGAGGCAGGGGGTAACCCATTTGTGGGTGGGGGGAACCCCTAGAGGTAGGGGGTAACCCATTTGTGGGTGGGGGGAACCCCTAGAGGCAGGGGGTAACCTATTTGTGGGTGGGGGGAACCCCTAGAGGCAGGGGGTAACCCATTTGCGGCTGGGGGGAACCCCTAGAGGCAGGGGGTAACCTATTTGTGGGTGGGGGGAACCCCTAGAGGCAGGGGGTAACCCAGTTGTGGCTGGGGGGAACCCCTAGAGGCAGGGGGTAACCCATTAGTGGGTGGGGGGAACCCCTAGAGGCAGGGGGTAACCCATTTGTGGGTGGGGGGAACCCCTAGAGGCAGGGGGTAACCCATTAGTGGGTGGGGGGAACCCCTAGAGGTAGGGGGTAACCCATTTGTGGGTGGGGGGAACCCCTAGAGGCAGGGGGTAACCCATTTGTGGGTGGGGGGAACCCCTAGAGGTAGGGGGTAACCCATTAGTGGGTGGGGGGAACCCCTAGAGGCAGGGGGTAACCCATTTGTGGGTGGGGGGAACCCCTAGAGGCAGGGGGTAACCCATTTGTGGGTGGGGGGAACCCCTAGAGGCAGGGGGTAACCCATTTGTGGCTGGGGGGAACCCCTAGAGGTAGGGGGTAACCCATTAGTGGGTGGGGGGAACCCCTAGAGGCAGGGGGTAACCCATTTGTGGGTGGGGGGAACCCCTAGAGGTAGGGGGTAACCCATTAGTGGGTGGGGGGAACCCGTAGAGGCAGGGGGTAACCCATTTGTGGGTGGGGGGAACCCCTAGAGGCAGGGGCTAACCCATTTGTGGGTGGGGGGAACCCCTAGAGGTAGGGGGTAACCCATCTGTGGGTGGGGGGAACCCCTAGAGGCAGGGGGTAACCCATTAGTGGGTGGGGGGAACCCCTAGAGGCAGGGGGTAACCCATTTGTGGGTGGGGGGAACCCCTAGAGGTAGGGGGTAACCCATTTGTGGGTGGGGCGAACCCCTAGAGGCAGGGGGTAACCCATTTGTGGGTGGGGGGAACCCCTAGAGGCAGGGGGTAACCCATTAGTGGGTGGGGGGAACCCCTAGAGGCAGGGGGTAACCCATTTGTGGGTGGGGGGAACCCCTAGAGGCAGGGGGTAACCCATTAGTGGGTGGGGGGAACCCCTAGAGGCAGGGGGTAACCCATTTGTGGGTGGGGGGAACCCCTAGAGGTAGGGGGTAACCCATTTGTGGGTGGGGGGAACCCCTAGAGGCAGGGGGTAACCCATTTGTGGGTGGGGGGAACCCCTAGAGGTAGGGGGTAACCCATTTGTGGGTGGGGCGAACCCCTAGAGGCAGGGGGTAACCCATTTGTGGGTGGGGGGAACCCCTAGAGGTAGGGGGTAACCCATTAGTGGGTGGGGGGAACCCCTAGAGGCAGGGGGTAACGCATTTGTGGGTGGGGGGAACCCCTAGAGGTAGGGGGTAACCCATTTGTGGGTGGGGCGAACCCCTAGAGGCAGGGGGTAACCCATTTGTGGGTGGGGGGAACCCCTAGAGGTAGGGGGTAACCCATTAGTGGGTGGGGGGAACCCCTAGAGGCAGGGGGTAACCCATTTGTGGCTGGGGGGAACCCCTAGAGGCAGGGGGTAACCCATTTGTGGGTGGGGGGAACCCCTAGAGGCAGGGGGTAACCCATTTGTGGGTGGGGGGAACCCCTAGAGGTAGGGGGTAACCCATTTGTGGGTGGGGGGAACCCCTAGAGGCAGGGGGTAACCCATTTGCGGCTGGGGGGAACCCCTAGAGGCAGGGGGTAACCTATTTGTGGGTGGGGGGAACCCCTAGAGGCAGGGGGTAACCCAGTTGTGGCTGGGGGGAACCCCTAGAGGCAGGGGGTAACCCATTAGTGGGTGGGGGGAACCCCTAGAGGCAGGGGGTAACCCATTTGTGGGTGGGGGGAACCCCTAGAGGTAGGGGGTAACCCATTTGTGGGTGGGGGGAACCCCTAGAGGTAGGGGGTAACCCATTTGTGGGTGGGGGGAACCCCTAGAGGCAGGGGGTAACCCATTTGCGGCTGGGGGGAACCCCTAGAGGCAGGGGGTAACCTATTTGTGGGTGGGGGGAACCCCTAGAGGCAGGGGGTAACCCAGTTGTGGCTGGGGGGAACCCCTAGAGGCAGGGGGTAACCCATTAGTGGGTGGGGGGAACCCCTAGAGGCAGGGCGTAACCCATTTGTGGGTGGGGGGAACCCCTAGAGGTAGGGGGTAACCCATTTGTGGGTGGGGGGAACCCCTAGAGGCAGGGGGTAACCCATTAGTGGGTGGGGGGAACCCCTAGAGGCAGGGGGTAACCCATTTGTGGGTGGGGGGAACCCCTAGAGGTAGGGGGTAACCCATTTGTGGGTGGGGGGAACCCCTAGAGGTAGGGGGTAACCCATTTGTGGGTGGGGGGAACCCCTAGAGGCAGGGGGTAACCCATTTGCGGCTGGGGGGAACCCCTAGAGGCAGGGGGTAACCTATTTGTGGGTGGGGGGAACCCCTAGAGGCAGGGGGTAACCCAGTTGTGGCTGGGGGGAACCCCTAGAGGCAGGGGGTAACCCATTAGTGGGTGGGGGGAACCCCTAGAGGCAGGGCGTAACCCATTTGTGGGTGGGGGGAACCCCTAGAGGTAGGGGGTAACCCATTTGTGGGTGGGGGGAACCCCTAGAGGCAGGGGGTAACCCATTAGTGGGTGGGGGGAACCCCTAGAGGCAGGGGGTAACCCATTTGTGGGTGGGGGGAACCCCTAGAGGTAGGGGGTAACCCATTTGTGGGTGGGGGGAACCCCTAGAGGTAGGGGGTAACCCATTTGTGGGTGGGGGGAACCCCTAGAGGCAGGGGGTAACCCATTTGCGGCTGGGGGGAACCCCTAGAGGCAGGGGGTAACCTATTTGTGGGTGGGGGGAACCCCTAGAGGCAGGGCGTAACCCATTTGTGGGTGGGGGGAACCCCTAGAGGTAGGGGGTAACCCATTTGTGGGTGGGGGGAACCCCTAGAGGCAGGGGGTAACCCATTTGCGGCTGGGGGGAACCCCTAGAGGCAGGGGGTAACCCATTTGTGGGTGGGGGGAACCCCTAGAGGCAGGGGGTAACCCATTAGTGGGTGGGGGGAACCCCTAGAGGCAGGGCGTAACCCATTTGTGGGTGGGGGGAACCCCTAGAGGTAGGGGGTAACCCATTTGTGGGTGGGGGGAACCCCTAGAGGCAGGGGGTAACCCATTAGTGGGTGGGGGGAACCCCTAGAGGCAGGGGGTAACCCATTTGTGGGTGGGGGGAACCCCTAGAGGTAGGGGGTAACCCATTTGTGGGTGGGGGGAACCCCTAGAGGCAGGGGGTAACCCGTTTGTGGGTGGGACCATTTGTGATAAATTTACTGGGTTCTGGTGCCCACGACATCCCCTTTTGAGCGTTTGAAACAGCGTTTCCGGGACCCGGCACTGCTCGCAGTGGGCTCAAATGTCCAAAAACGACCCATTCTGTACCCCCCCAAAAAAAAAATGCGAGCACCTCCCCCTTGGCACGCCGGTCTTACGACGACCCTGCCTGTTTCTGGTACTGGGAAAAAAACGGAAAAAAACGGAAAATCAGGGTGTCGATTTTGGGATTTTCCGTTTTTTCGTTTTCCGTTTTTTTTTCGGATTTTTTTCGTCGAATTTTGACCAAGTCGCAGCCAGCGCCCACAGGCGGAAAAAACGAAAAAAAAGGAAAAAACGGAAAAAAACCGAAAAAATCGACACCCCCCTTCCCCCCGATTTGTTGCATCCCACGGTGCGCTACTTCTGGCATTGTGGAGAGGAGGGGCAATCAGGGGGGAGGTGTCTGCCGAGCGCAGCGGTTCTGCTGTTGCTTCTTCGGGCCCGCGCTACAAACACGTACTCCACGATCAAGTTACACAGTGATCTAGGGCAAACAAACCGCGCAGTTGCCGGGTAGGGTTGCTGGCGGCAAACAAGGGTTGAAATTTGAATAAGTGTCAATTTTGTCATATTCACAGACAGGGGACAGGAAGGGAGGATAACGAGGGGAAGACTTCTAGTCTTTTTGCTGTTGAGCAGCAGCCGGCGCAGTCTGGGCGACTGCCGTCCTTGCCAATTTCTCGGCTGGTGCACCCCCATTCTTCCTCTTATTCGTGAACGCAAACAGGGTTGGCTGACCCTTCGGGGGTGGCTTTGCCGATTTGGGGAGACGGCCTGGACCGCGCTTGGGTGCGGGCTTCGCAGCGCTCTTGCCTGCCGGCTTTGCTGCAGCCGGCTGGGCCTGTGACTGGTTCGGCAATGGCGATGACCTGGGCGTCCGTCTCCTTCCCCTTCAAGTCCCACACACGCACTTTGCCTGATTTGTCTCCACACGCCAGACGTCCGCAGTGCGTCCACGCTGCACTGGACACTTCGGTGTTGTTGTGGTGCAGCATGCACCTCCTCCCAAGTTGATGTCAGCCACACGCAGATGGTGCCGTCAGAAGAGCACGTTGCCAACCACGTCCCACAGACAGAGAACGCTGTGCGACAAATACACTTGTTGCTGTATGTTAAGTCCGCCACCACAGCAGCGGTGGTGGTGTCAAACACAGTGATGTGTCCGTTGTCGTAACCCACAGCACACAGCGTCCCACACCTCGACAGTGTGATGCGGCATATCTCTACTGTCATGTTATTGGTTTATTTCTGTGTACAGATACACACTGCTGCATATCTCGCCGCGATGCATCGATGAGTAGACTGCGGGAGCCTTGACTCTGGGCCAGCGTGGGACGAGCTGGACAGCACCCCCGTCCTCCAGACCCGTGTCGGCAACGCGCTGTGCATCGTCCAGCTCCTCCTCACATCCTTCGATGTGTGCTGCGACGTTTTCAGCCTCACGGACTGGGTTGATAGAACCCGGGAACATCTCGTTGAGCGCATCCGCCTTCAGCCCGACCACGGTCCCGCCTTCCGGAACACCGACGACACAGCTGTGTCCGGTCCCCGTGTGACGCACAGCAACTTCCATGACTTGGCGACCCGCTACTCAGCTTTTCTGGAGTGTGTGGCGGTGTGTGCAGTGTGTGATGGTAGGGATGGGGACAAAGGCGGGGAATTGTGGAGTTGTGGAGAACCCCGCTTCCCCTGTAACCTATATTGTGCTGGCAACAGGACAGGACGGTCCCGCTGTGACGCACAGTCACATCCATGTTTGCCTTGCACACTCACGGAGGGGGGCGACTGGGAGCGCGGGGTGGCCTGACCAGGCTTGGGCAGAGGAAGTCACACCACCAGTCTGTGGGTTTGCAGGCTTGCTGGAGGGTGTGGCTGTGTGTGCGGTGTGCGATGGTGGGGATGGCGACAAAGACAGGCTTCCTCTCACGTACTGACGATCCGCAGACGAGTGGTGACGAGTCGCGGCAAGTGCCTTGAAGGCTGATGTTGCCACCGGCTCACCTGAGGAGAAACATTCCGGTCCTCCCCGGCTCCCTCGAGTGATCCTCCTTCTCACCTGCAGGGTTCAGGGGGGGTGAGGGGAAATGTGTCCCGCATGACCACTATTGTTCAACTCCTGACAAAAACACACGGAAGATCCACCCGCCCCCCCATGTACCCTCCCACAAATAGGCTCCTGTCCTGAAAACACACACAGAATCGGTTTAGCAAGAAAACTGACCACTCTTTTGGACGTGAGCGCACCCCCAGCAGGACACCCTGCAGTACGCAATGACGGTGAAAGGTGCCCACGGGGCGGAGAGGTTCAGAAACACGCCGGTGCCACAACACGTGTCATGCATCATCTCCTGAGGTGAACATTCACCTCAGGAGAATGCCGAAGGACGCAGACACAGCAACGAGAAAGAGAGCGGCCTTCGAGGGCAGGGGCCGCCCAGTGAAGCTGGTGACGGCAACACCGCAGAGGAAGGCAGCGCCCATAAGAAGGGCACTGCTGTACAGTGAGGCAGGTACAGGTGTACATGATACAGGTGGGGGGATCAAGACACCTGGCGCCGGGGGCAGCTGCGACAGCGCACCAGGCGGAAGGGGTGCCAGTGCGGTAACAACTCTGGGCGTGCCCATGTAGCGCTCCACCACGGAGGCTGGGAAGGAGTAGGAGTCGGGCCAGCCATGTTCAGCGCAAGTGCCATCGTTCTTCCAGATCTTCACCACTTGCTTCCACGTAGGGCAGGTGAGACCACCTGGGTGCTCGTACACCTTCGTGGTCTTGGTCACCTTCGCGAGGTCGTACTGAGGGTCGTTGCTGAAGGAGTCGTCCCACAGCTCTGCAAGCAGGGCTGAGTACAGCGAGATGGACAGCATCTGCCCGTCGGGGGAGGCGTGCACATCGAAGTAGAGGTTGCCTTCCTTCGAGATCTGGTGTGCGATGTCGTCGTTGCTGCGGGCCCACGCCATCACATCGCGCATCCCGTCAGGCATGTCGGCAAGCTTCTTGGGCACGCTCAGGTAGTGCACAAAGGGGATGATCTGGTCCTCGTAGAAGTCGGCGTGCTCGCTCTCGACACTCACAAGCACCCCAGTTGCCTTCAGAGTCCACCAGAAGCGCACGGCGACGGAAACGCCATCAGCAGACACGTGGTACTTGTACTTCTTCAGCTGGTCAACCCAGCTCAGATGTTCCCTGCACATCGAACCACGGGCCTTTGGTTTCATGTGAGCAGTGGTGAGCTTCTTCGTCCACTTCGGTGCATCCTTGCGTCTCTTCCACTTCTTGCGGTATTCATCCACCCGGTTGCACCCTGGAGTTGTTCCCATGTCCGTGTCAGGCACAAGATCCAGTGCGCTGAGAGCAGCCAGCCCGGCACGCATCTCGGTGTGGAGTCCGCCACGGAAGAAGGCAGTGTTGTTGAGTGTCTCCCAGGCAGAGGGGGTCTCGGGGTACGTGCTTCTGGTCGACCAGACGTGGATGTAGGGTTGCACTGGCACAGTCTTCAAGTCGTCGCAGGTATTCCGGTTCTTGTTGAAGGTGGCAATGGGGAAGTGTTTGAAGCCTTCTGCCTGACGGTTTTGAAAAGGGCTGCAATAGCACCCGTCGCAGTCCTTCATGACGATGTCAAATGTGAGCCCGTCAAACGCACGAAACATGGCTGCTCCAGTAAGTGTTGTCGTCAGGTGTTCCAGAGGGATCTTCGTACCCAGGCCAACGTCGCCATCCTTCTCCAAAGGGCCGTGCTTGCCGTACCAAATCGTCTTCACGAGCTTCCCGTTCTCGATACGCGCCCACATTCCTACTTTGAGCTTCTCGACGAGCGTCTTGGTGTCCTTGCGTGACCACTTGCCCCCGTTCTTGATCGTGTCGTGCTTCATCAGATCCTCAGCATAGATGCGCCCACGCTTCAGGCACACCCAACGCCTGCTGGGGGTGTGCTCTGACGGCCACTTGTCCGACACACGCGCGCACTCACGCTCGACAACCTTCTTGAGGTTGCTGTCAGGCATGCCCTCCAGCGGGCTGTGCTGCTTCATGTGCTCAAGCGTCTCCAGCCCCACACGCCGTGCCTCCTCGGCAGACTTGCAGCGTCTGCTGATCCCACACAGCAGGTTCACCTCGGCGTGCACCAAGGCTGCCAGCAGGGCGACGCCCGCAGCACACCGCATCGTCGCAACCTCCTGCAGCTGGGCTGCGGGGAGTCTCCTGTGTGTCGGTGATCCAGTATTCTGTGGTTGGGTGGGCTTGCTGTGGTGGCGTCGTGTTTCGCTTGGCAAACAGCAGTCCTTCCGTGAGGACGGTGCGGAGAACACACAGAAAGCAATGGGCACACCGCCCCACCCTGCGTTGGCAGGGGGATACGCACCGCACGTGATTCGTATCGTGGGGCACATTGTTTGTGTACTTCATGTTGTCACGCACCACCTCAGAGAAAGCCAGGAACCAGCCGAAACACACTTCGGGAAAAGGCGGGGTTGCTGAGAAGGGGCTCGGGGGAGCAGCGCTAGTTGCATCGTGACCTCGCCTGACAGGGTGCCTTTGCCCTGTACAGAACCGTTGCGTGCTTCTGCACGCTTCTTGTTCTCCGATCACCACACCTGCGAAAGAATGTCACAACCAGACAGGCTGACGTGTTCCTCTTCCCCACGCAGGAGCTGCTTTCAGGCTTGTGCAGACAAGCAGGGAAATGCTACGTTTGAGAAAATACATGGTGCTACTGTTCGAACGCATCCCGCATCCAGCACCTCACTGCAGGAGAACACAGAGAGAGAACGCTGGATGCGTGCATATCCCACACACATGACGACAAGGAGCGGTCGTTACGTTTTGATGGACTGGCAATGTGGATGTGCGCATGGTGGTTCTCTGTCAGAGATGTTGTCTGCCCATGGTCGCCCACAGAAGCACCACAGCAACCGCCATCGGATTGGCACCCCGGTGTGCCGGGCAGGTTGTCGTGCCGTGCTGGGAACCGCCTCGCGTCTTTCTATTCCTGGCCACGGAGCTGCATTCATGCTGTGCCGTGCAGGACACGGAAGAGCAGCACAAATCCCGCAACCTTGTGTGAACACTGAAAAACATGTCGACAGTCACGGCGGGGAAGGTTGGTGGTGCAGAGTTAAAACAGCACACATCCTCATTAGCAGGCTGGTGCTGGGACATTCACCCGGGCTTGCTTCCCAATCAGCAGTCGCCCTGACTTGGATCCCTTCTGTGCTGCGCATCCCGGGTAGATGTGAAGAAATGAATCAGTGTACATAGTCGCTCGCGCTACAACACGAGCACGAGGAGGAGGAGGAGGAGGGAAAAAAGAAGAAGGGAAAAGTGGTGTGATTCAATAGGGGTTCTGTGACAGTTCTGTGCCAGTTCTGGGGGCCCTTTAGGAATCCTTCGAGAAATGTACCCTGGGGAAATGGTAGCTAACTTGGCCCCACCATGGGCATGATCGTCGCAACCTTGAGGGCCTGGGGTCTGTTCAGCACCAAGTATGGGTTTGGCGTGTGTCGGGGACTGGGAGAGTTCACTTCTTGTGACAGGGTCAGTCGGCACAGGGGCAGCCAACACCCACCCAGACCCGGCGGGACCCCCAGACGGTTTTTTAACAAACCCGTTCATTTGAATATTCGGAATCTGTGCGGATCGTAGTGGGGTCACTTTATTGGCGCAGATGCCACACATCACCCCTGAAATGTGGGTCGGGTTCCAAGGCGTGGGTGGACCAACACTGCCTCTGAGGTGACACCACAGGCTCCGGAAGGGCTCGAGTGGACTGTGCTGGGCTCTCGGTCGGTGGTGCACTGTGCAGTAGTCGGCCCAGCCACGACCTAAAACCTCAAAGGCAGTGAGTCTGAGGAACCACACGTACACGGAATCTACATGGAACCCGATTTTCAATCACCCCAACATCCGGTTTGCGTTCATTTGAATATTTGGACTCCGTGCAAATCGTAGTGGGGTCACTTTTGCAGTGTAGGTGCCACACACCACCCCTGGAATGTTGGTTTGCTTCAGGTGTGGGGAAGTGACTCGCTCCCGATTGGGCCCGACAGGCAGCTGTTATGAACTGCACCTTAGGTACCTGCCACCTACCCAGTGACGTGACCCAGTAGTCCCTCACCCTCGGGTTTTCCAACCCCTCTTCAGTTGAATATTAGGAATCTGTACGTATTGTGATAGGGTCATTTGGTCATGGGGTGCCGATTCACACCCATAACTGGCCTTTCGTCACTGGGGCTCACCACAAGGCCCTGTAGTGGGTCGAGAGACCACAAACAAACCACTACAAACCTGCACGGACATTTCCTGAAGGATTGTGGACCGGTGTTCTGTGCCAGTTCTGGGGGGGTTCCATGATCACACCAAACAGGGAGAAAAGAACAGAAACACGAGAAGGGAGAGTCGATGGGAGTGGAGGTGGTGGGTGGGGGAAGACACCCGGTGCACGTCGTGTGTTTTGTTCGTTTATGCAACAAGGTCAATTGCTTTGTAATGCTCATCCACATCCCATCCATTATCAGCACTCCAAGCAATGTTTCCTGTACTCTAGGGTTTAGTAGTGGGAACAAGTATGTTTCTCATCGCAAATGCAAATACAGAGTAAAAGCAGAAGCAGTAAACATGACAGGTCCCTCACCACTCAGTGACTGGATTGGAAAATCCATACCACTGCCCTGCCTTGGGAGCAAGGTATGGGGTTTACCCTGTTCTACCAGCCCCGCCTCCCCCGAAGAATCAACGGGAGGGGGGCCTGGGGACCAGTTTTATAAACGAACCCACCCTTCCACATCCTCCCAATGTTCAATTACCTGTGTGTCCATATGTCTTGCCTCAGTCGGTGGTCGTCGCACACCCCACCTGGCCCTCACCCCCCACGAAGGGGAGGCGGGTCAACAATGACATATTTGTGTTACACACATCAAAGATCCATACTGAGTACGTAACGTATTTGATAAGAAAAACATGGGTTGGGGGTGGGGGTGTTTTGACGAAAGCAGAAAAAAGAGGAATGTGAGAAAACCGGTGTCTCTCTTGAAGGCTTCCATCATCTACTTATCGGACTCATGTCCCGAGCCGCGGTCGTTCTGCACACCATCTCTCAAGCAGCTTCCAGACGCATGACTTGAATAGAGCGCTGGGTTCGCTGTGATACAGCGGTGGTATATCGTGCTCTCGGAACTTGGGGATGACGATGAGTCGGATGAGTCCGAAGAGTCTGACGAGTCCGACGACGACGTTGAGCCATCCTGCTGTGCGTGTTGGTGCTCCGCGGGTGGCTGGCCCGTAGCCGTCGATGCTGGTGCGCTGCCTTGGGCAATATCAGACGCAGCGGGCGCACAGACTGCGGGGTGCTCTGTGATTGCCAGGAGGTAGATGTCGCTGCTCGACGCATCCGACGCCTCATCCGACATCGCGCCATCCTGCTGCCCTGGCTGCCCCATGCGTTGAGTCTTCGTCGCCGGCTGCTGCGTGCAGCTCGACTCCGAGGCGTCATCCACCTGTCCTGTCGCCGCAATTGCGATCACGCCAGCGTTGTTGTGGGCTATCGGCGTAGCAGGCATCTCCTCACGCTTCCGCTTCGGGGTATGTTGCGCCTTCCACCTGCCGACCTGCTCGCCGGCAGCACGCTCCGACTGGCCAAACTCCCACGCGCTGGCCATCTGCTGGACGAACATACGCCCCATTTCCCAAATCTTGCGGTGGGCCTCTTCGAGGGCAGCAGTCTTCTCAGCGTTGTCGTCCTGGAGGTGTTGGTACTGTTCGATAGTGGCTTTGAGGTAAACCATCACGTCCGCCATCTGTGAACCCAGTGCCTCCTCTTGATGTGACATAGCCTCGAGCAGTTGCTGCTGAAGTAGGGCACCCTGCGAGATGCACTCGTTCGCGACACCCATCTGGTTGGTGAGGTCGTCCACCACTACACTGCTTGCCTGTAGTGCTTCCGTCGCCACCTGTTCGCGTTGAATCCCTTCCTGCATCTGCATCTGTGTCACGTTCGCGTACGTCGTAGCTTCACTCGCACGCTGCTCACTGTCGACGCAGAGTTTACGGCTCGTGTCGAGGGCCACCTTGTGTCGGGACTGGATAGCCTGCACTGCTTCCCCCACACTCCGGAATATTGCATGGTAGGTGTGCCTGCCGTCGTCCTCAAGCACCTGGATCCCATCCCGTATCTCACGCTCGTGATCCACAAGGGCGCAGACGTTGATCCCTTCGTTCCAAGCTTTTTGAAGGGAAGACCGTTCCTTATCCGCAACACGTATCACGTTGTGACGCCACGCTGCTTCCTTGCCCAGGAGTAGTTGTCGGGTATGGTCCTCGTGAACATCCTTCTCGCAGCAGACTATAGCGTATCTGGCACCACCTTCCTCCGCGATGATGACGTCCTGCAACAATGTCGATGGGATGCAACAAGGTGTGTTACAGGGGGGGGCGAATAGTATTACGGTGCCAAATAGTATTACATTTTGTTCGGGAGCTCTGGGGCACGTTTTTGGTGACCCTACAGTCCGGTCGCTAATTACAAGGCCGATAAAGCGACGTTTAAATGATTTAAATGGTCGCCCCTCCTCTGTGCAAAGTACACCCGGGCGAGGCTCCCCTCGGGGGAACGCCGTTGGGAGATGTGCTGGAGCCACCGCGCTCGATTCTGGGTTGTCCGCCATGTGCTGTCATGGAGCCTGTGTATTCGGGCGTGAAAACCGTAGGTGGTGGTTCGATTCCCAGAACTTGGGTAGGATATCCTATGGGATAACCTCCACGGGATGTTGCTTCTCGCGTTGGATATCCTACACCAAGGTGGAACCCTGCAGAAGACACGAGAGTACCAGCGAGGGACATCCCACGGATATCCCGCTCTGTTACCTCTCTGTTCCCTCGGGTACCCCGACAGAACGTCATCCCCCTCGGCCTGGGCTTGTGCCACTGGCTGGGCTGCTTCTTGTACAGGTCGATGGAGTGAACGCGCTGGGTTACTGCGCCAGGTACTAGCTTCGGCAAACTGCAGCAGAGTGGGTGGCTCTCCAGTTGTGCTGGGAAGATGGTGGAGGGTCACCAATATTGTGAGGCGGCTCATTTTTCAGCATTTCTGAGCGAAAATCCCTCAGTACAACACCTCCCCCCCCCCCGTCTGCAAAGGCAAAACAGGTAGTGTCCGCCACTTTGGAGCTAATTTTGACCCGAGTTTGGCGGAGTTGGGCGGCGTTGGGCGGAGTTGGGCGGAGTTGGGCGGTGGTGTGGCGGCGTTCGGCGGAACCCGTTTTGGGCCAAATCAGGTGGGTCAATGATGACGCGGAGAGAAATCAGAGAAAAAAGTCCCGCCTGACGGGCACGCGCCTAGAAACTGTGGGGGGGCGAGCAAAAAATCCCTTGTAAACATTCTTAGAAAAAACCTGGTTCCCCGACCCAAAAAACCTGGAAAAAGGGCTCGTTCCCCGCCCAGGCCTGGTGCGAAAACGTGATATTTTTTTGACAAAATTCCAGGCACAGGATTTTAAACCCACCAGCTTGGCACTTGAGCACCCTGAGTTCCAAGGAAGCTGGTTCACGCTGAAGAGTTCGCCCAGTGAAGGAGTACGTGAGTACGAACGAAACTGGGGTCACGGAGGGGGGAATCCTCACGAAGTGACAGACGTGAGGGGAGGTGCTTCTGACGAGATGTCCCGCTGAACAGACACCACCTTCAAACTGGTTCAACACACACACACACACAAAGCCCTCAAGACTCTTGAAGCGGCCTGACTATTTAGTGTCTTCGTCGCAGCAAGGGGGCGATATATACCACCCTTTTTATTGATTTCACGTGTCAGTGTTTGACTTTTTCGCAACTTCATTTCTTCCTTTTTCTCCCTCTCCAACCCCACCCGTGACACCACCAGGGTTTAGCTAGCCCTGGTCCGATTATCCCCGGTTCTTCGCTGAAGAGACGCGGCCGGGGGGAGGGGTACGAAGAGTACGCGTCGAAACCGGTGTCACGTCGTGTTGGGGAATCCTTCGGGAGTGCGATACTGAAGGGGAGGTGCTACTGCCCGTGCAGGGCGACACCGCCTTAAAACTTCATAACCACACACAAACCCTCTATTCCCCCAGGCCTGATGAGCAATCCCCCCTGCCTCATGTTGTGACTTCCTTTCTACCTTGCACAAAACATCCCATTTGCCCCTTTTCTTCCTTCGAAAGTGTTGTGACTACCCCCCCTTCCCCACCCCTCGGGAGTGCCACTCCTCTGGTGGTTAAAAGTGACCCGCCGTTGTGCCTTCGGCATCTGTTGCGTGTGCCGTCGTATTCTTCCTATGCACTAGTTATAGCTATCCGGGGGCGGCCTGCTGTCGCACCAGTGGGCTGCCCCACCTCTGCACCCTCGGTTTTTAAGATGTTCACCACAGCGGAGAATGATCCCCTTCTCTGTGGCGATCGAGCCAAGCTGGACGAGGTTCGCCTTCGGGCGAAGGTCATGTGGGCGGACAAAAGGTGCCTGCTCCTGAGACTCATCAGCAACCTGTTTCTTCCTTCAAGCCCTCAAGACTCTTGAAGCGGCCTGACTATTTAGTGTCTTCGTCGCAGCAAGGGGGCGATATATACCACCCTTTTTATTGATTTCACGTGTCAGTGTTTGACTTTTTCGCAACTTCATTTCTTCCTTTTTCTCCCTCTCCAACCCCACCCGTGACACCACCAGGGTTTAGCTAGCCCTGGTCCGATTATCCCCGGTTCTTCGCTGAAGAGACGCGGCCGGGGGGAGGGGTACGAAGAGTACGCGTCGAAACCGGTGTCACGTCGTGTTGGGGAATCCTTCGGGAGTGCGATACTGAAGGGGAGGTGCTACTGCCCGTGCAGGGCGACACCGCCTTAAAACTTCATAACCACACACACACACACACACATGAATCTTTTTGGAAAAGCGTCGGTGGGGGAAAGCCAGTAACCTGCCCTTCAGAACCCATAGGTAACCGCACGCCGCGTTGCTTGTGGGAATCCGCCATTGCCCCAGCTGCGCGAGGTCGCACCGAGCGAGCTCTACTGTCATGGTATTGTTTTATTTCTGTGCACCGAATACACACTGCAGATTCGCTTGTCCACTGAGCCCACCGAGCGAGCTCTGGTGCTGCCTTCACTTGTCACACACACACACAGCTTCCTGACCCCACGAACGGCCCCCACCCCCGACCCCCACCACCAAACGGTGATGCGCCTGACAACAGAAGGACCTCACCCTCTGCTGTGGAATGCGTTGCAGGCGAAGACAAAGGAGTAGCGGCGGGTGGCGGCGATGCACTGTGAGATGGCGATCTCAGAGAGCGCCTGCTGAAGCACAAGCACCCCCATCGCACTCGGCGGACCGCTTCCCTCTCCTGCAACGACAAGCAGCGCACAAATCAACCGGGTTGGCCTGAGGGTCGGGGGGACAAGAAAGGGCCGAATCTGGAGATCCAGCATCCACAAGGCACAGGCCTGGGGGAGGGGTGCACAAAGCACAGGCACAGCCACCGGCAGGGGGGAGGACAGCCGCATGGTGCCCCCTCACCGGGGGCAGGCAGTCGCCGACACCGACGCGTCTGACGGCCTGTGGAAGGAAGAGAAGGAGGTGATGAGACCTGGGAGGCGCGTGCCCTTTGGCGTGGGAGAAGGTAAAGTGGTTTACATATGCTCATGGGGGCTCTTCGACTGCCCCAACAAGGCGCCAGCCCAGGCGGGTGAGCGCATTGCGCCGGTCCGCGAGCTCGTTGCGAGCCACCCACGTGACGGGATGCCGCGGAGTGGGCAGTGGCACTGCGGGACTGCGTGACATCCTTCGGGCGTCTCCAGATGTGCGGCTCGGCAGACCCCCGCCCGCAGCGTCCAGTGGCGGAGGGGAGCGCAGGGCGCGGAGGCGGGGGGCAGGGCTGTAAATAAGGTTTGGGGGTCAGGAGTCGGGAGTCGGGAGTCGGTTATTTACAGTCACCTAAGGTACCTGGGGTGGGGGGCTGGGGGAGACGGGCGGTCTCAAACCCTACTCAATCCTGCACGCATCCTGTAGTACGGCCACCTCTGCCGTGGAGAGTCCCATGGACCCTCCAGCAGTCGCCCACCATTCGGTCAGGGCGGACTGACTCGGCGCTTGCGGGGTCTTCCCGCGTGCGAGGTGGTCCGCGAAGAAGCACGCGACGCACAGCGCCATGTTGGCTGTCCCAGCCAACCCCCCACTTCGCCCGCAGCGCCCCACACGCTGCGAGCACCTCACTCACGGCAGCAGTATTTGGCTGCATAGCTCTCAGTATTTCCCGTGCATGCAGCGCATGCATCCACAACTTTTGTGGATGCATCCACACACAGCCTGGAGCTCCGAAGCCCTGCATGCAGGCCTGCCTGCAGTGGATGAATGCCTGTATGCCTGCATGCATGGATGTGTGCATGCATGCATCCATGCAGGCATGCCTGCATGGATGGATGGATGGATGGATGCATGCACACATCCCTGCATGCATGGATGAATGCAGGCATGCATACAGGCATCCATACCCGGTTTGCCTGCAGGGGATGAAATTTCAAGGAAATGTGCCAAGGGCCGGTATGGACACCCCTAAAACCCTTCTGAAACCAAAAAGTCCACGAAAGGGGTTAAAACGGCCTGAATCGTCAAACGGTTGCATTTCCCTGCAATTTTCAGCCAAAAATCGAATTTGGCTGGGCGAGTAGTTGTCCAAAATCGCGAAATATCCCAAAAATCGATTTTACAGAGGCCCAAAAACGTGTTCCTGGGTGAAAAATGGGCCCAAAAATCGGTTTTTCGACGTTTTTTGGTCGATTTTTGGGGTTTTCAGCGATTTTCCTGTGCCAAATCGAAAATCCATTTTTTGACATTTTCGGGCATCCCTGGATGCCGTGGATGCATGCATGGATGCATCCACACCATCCACGGCCCCACTGAGAGCTATGTTGGCTGTGAGTCAAACACTACTGCCTCTACCTGAGGCATGTTTTATTAACGACAAACGCGAACATCGGGACCTGTAGGTGGGAGGCGGTTGGGTGGGGGCGCTGATGGGGGAGCAGATGATGCATGGAGGAGGGCGGGTGGGGTGGGGGTGGGGAGGGTTGAAGGACTGACAAGCCACCTCACACCCACACGCAGCAGGGCACGCGGTGCATACCTTTGCACGGAGACCGCGGCGAAGGCAACACCAAGGTGGCGTGTTGAAGGTTATAGTGTCACAAGCTGCATCAGGGGCGGTGATCACAGGTTCTCAGAGCCAGCGGCGTCTCTTCTGCTAATGCAGCTCAGCTTGTTCTGATCCAGCTCAGTCTCGTCGTCCCAGGGAAGGCGGCAGCAGCGACGTCGCTGTCGCGGCGCAGCGGGGCAGAAGCGTAGATGAAGGCGTCTGGGTCGGCACGCACAGCCGCCAGCACCACCTCCTTGTCGCAGCACAGCGCTGTGGGGGCGAACTTCAGGGCACAACCCTCCTGGCGCACAGCCGCCAGCACCACCTCACGCTTGTTCCACAGTGTGTGGTCGGCGAAGCGCAGCGCACTGCCGCAACTCGTCACGGCTGCGAGGACCACC
The DNA here is from genome assembly GCA_963210315.1 of Rhynchopus euleeides. NCBI lineage: Eukaryota > Euglenozoa > Diplonemea > Diplonemida > Diplonemidae > Rhynchopus > Rhynchopus euleeides. The sequence goes on along the minus strand of OY723242.1, from coordinate 1,256,487 downwards.
TCCTCGTCACCACAGAACACAGGATCGGCGAACTGCAGAGCATAGCCGTGTGCACGAGCCGCTTGAAGCACAACCGACCTGTCGCTTCGCAGTGAAGGGTCAGCGTACTGCAGCGCCCTCCCGTCCTGCAACACGGCCGCCAGTTGAAGCTCCTTGTCACGGCACAGTGAAGCACTGGCGTACTCAAGAGCGCACCCGCACTTGCGTATACGGCTGCAAGCATGAAGTCTCGGTTGCTGAGGAACGAAGGGTCGGCGTATTCAAGAGCATGCCCCTCACTGTGTGTGGCTGCGAGCACCACCTCCTCGTCTTCGTAGAATGTCATATCAGCATTTTTTTTTCCATGTCGCTCCCGTTGGTCACTGCGCTGCTTTGAGTCAGCCACGTGGCGGAAGCCGGACCGCAGGGAGGGGCGTTGCGCCCGTTGACGCCTCTCGCTCCTCATGTGCCTTGAGTAGCTGCCTGGTGGGTCTGCTTTGAGGCGGGGAATCGCGTCAGGCCAAACAGCCACTGCGAGGACGTCTCCCCTAAAAGAAAAGAAAGAATGTGGGAAGGGGACGGGGGCGAGATGGGTGGGCGGCGCAAGCCGGAAGGAGCGCCCCCCATGGGGCGGAAGCTCACCCGACAGCATAAAATGCTGCAAAAACAACAAAAAAGGGGAAAAGAAACCACGCACACCACAACATCAATAAAACCAAAGCCGTGCAGAAAGGGCCCCTCCGCATATATGAAACAGGGCACACAGCGGAAAATGAGTTACCAGAGCTTGCTTTAGTTTCCCCTCGGAGGAGGGTAATCACAGGGGGCGCCACGTGAAGGCAGCAAGTTGGATTTTATCCCCCCTGGTGACAAGGGTGAGGAGCATATTTGAGTGCAGACCCTGTCGACTTCACAGCAGCAAGGACGTATATGTTTTGAAAAGTGACTTACCCAACTCCCCCCGACTGGGGGAGCAGGCAGCGCCACTTGGTCCCGTGTCGTTATCGCAACCCCCACATCCCACGGAGGGTGCGATCGCCGCTCTTCGGGTGGTGCTTCTTGCAGCACTCTTCCACCTGCACTCTGCGTGCGCCCGTCTTGCCCTTGCATTTGTCGCACAACTCCCTGTTGTGCTTTACGCATGCGTGGTGCCTCTTGCAGCAAATCGCGGCGGACGTCCCTGCCCTCAGGCAGGCCCCACACGCTGTCTTGCTGTGCCTCTCGCACATGTCCACAACCTTTGCGCACCGCTCCTCAACGCCTTCGTCTGGGTGGTGGTGCGCGCAGCAGCATTCAAGCATCTCGACTTTGTTTTCGATGCAGTCCTCGCACCGCACTCGCTGGTGTTGCCGGCATGCGCGTTCACCTGCTACCTTCCGCCTCGCATCTGGCACCGTCACCGGGTCGCCCACTGGCAGTTCGGTGCTCGTTTCCCTCGCGCTGCATTCATCCACACGATCCCTCCACTCTGCACACTTCCTCTCCCATTGCTCAGCTCTCTGCGCACGGCCGGGTGCGTGCTCGACCACCGCGTCCTCACCCCATACGTGCGCCGCCTCCTTCCGTGCAGTTGCTTCCCTCTTTAGAAGGAACTTCGTCTTCGCAGAGGCCTGCACCCGTCTCAGGATGTCTTCCACCTCCTGTGTCATCGTCAGCCTGGGGCGCGACGTGAAGCCTGCCAGCGGCGGTGCCCCGAAGGTCTTCAGGGTGTGGATGCTGCGATTCTCCACTCCCTTGCGCACCTCGCGCCCGTTGCCCGCCGCCCCTGCCTGCCGCAGCAGGACGCCCATCTTGTCCGCCCGTTCTTTCAGACTCAGACTCTCCCCCAGGTCCAGGCCCGAGAAGGCCTCGAAGTCCAGCGCGAGCTCGAGCTGCGTGATCCCCACCGCTGTGTCATCAGACCAGCTCAACGCAGCGAGCCACTCGCGGAACGCCCAGAACATCTCTTCATCGCCCGCCCAGCGCCGCTTGATGTTCCTGCACCAGACTGCGCGCTCAAGCGGGTTCAGCGTGACGGTAGGGCCTGGAGGTGTCCAGCTCCACGGGAACCCCGATCGCTCACGCTCCGCCACTCTGCGCGCCTTGTCACCTGCCTTGTCCTCGTCAAATCGCGCAATGGCAATGTCAGCCATCAACCTCTGCACCCTCGATACGATCCCAACCCGCCGCTGCTCTTGTCCGGCCACAGCGGTGAGCCATCCCTTCTGCACAATGCCACACCTGGCAAAACACTCCGGCCACGTGCGTGCTTCCTGAACCAGGTCTTCCGCACCTCGACGCAAACGCGCCCACTTGGGGCACCGCCACCACATGTGCATGTGGGTCTCCACCGAGTCTTCGCAGTAGCGGCACAATGCGGTCGTCTGTATCCTTTTCTCCGCCAGATGTTGCCCCGTCGCAGTTGCCCCCGCGATGTTGCCCTGTATCACCCCAGCGACGTAGACGTCCGTCCCCCGGTCCTTCCACAGCGCGTTCGTCGCCTCTCTGTCGATGCCGCGTTCGACACCCACCATCGACTTGCGCTCCTTGGCCACTTCCGTGAAGTATTTGGCCCGCTGCGCCTCCCGCATCTCATGACCCCACCTCCCGGCATCGAAGGTGTCGATGTGTACCTGGAGGCCACACCTGAGGCCGATCATGTCGAAGTTGTTCCTCCAGTCCCAGCCAAGGCGTGTGAAGTCCCTCTGCAGCAGCGCGATGGGGCCCTGCATGTTGTTGTCCGCCCTCAGCTTGTTCAGCTCCCAGACCTCCCGCGCAAGGTCATGCGTCTCCCTGTCCTTGACGAGGCGCAGGAGTGTCCGAAATCGCATCTGCGGCACAGCTACCTTCGTGTCGATCACCGTGGGCGCCAGCACCTGGCCTACAATGGTGTGCGACCGTTGCTTGCGCGTCTCCCCCCACACACTCTGCACGCAGGCCAGCGATGTATCCCTCTCCAAGTACGCAGGGATGTCCGTCACCGTGCAGCCATACAACATCATCGAGTGCGCCAGCGAGTTCACCAGCTTGCACTTCTCAGCGAATCGCAATGGCGTTCTGCGGATCCGCTTCAGCACCTTCGTCGTTTTCTTCACCCGCGAGCAGAACGTCTCCCTCTTCTGTTTTCCCTGGAAGACCATGTCGGCGCCGAGAGTCTTCAGCGACTTCTTGTGGGGGAACACCCCGTGGCTCAGCCCGAAGGAGGTCTCCCCTTCTTTATCCGTAGTGAAGCCTGCGCACTTCTCAGGCTTCGCTTCCATATCCGTGAGGGTGATGAAGTCCTCCGTGATCACCGCTGCCTGCGCCACCTTCTCCTTATTCTCGTCGAGGGCGTAAATGTCGTCGGCGTAGGCCTCACCCTTCACCCCCGCCTCGCGCTCGATGGCGTGCGTCCACACCGCGATGATTGCGTTGAGGAGCACCACCGACAGCGGGCATCCCTGCAGAATGCCGTTGGTGCAGCAGAACGGCTCGCCCACACCGATACCCCCGACCTTAAACCTCCTCTCCAGGGTGCCGTAGGCCGCTCTCAGCGGTCGCATGATGCGATCGTGTGCACCCCACTCAGTCGCCAGCGCCAGTGAGATTTCGTGGGGAACACGGTCGAAGCATTTGGCGAAGTCAATCGTGAACCCCCACAAAGCTCTGGTGTCTCCTTGGAGCAGCGCCTTCTCGACGCGAAGCGCCATCTTCCAGTACAGCGCATCGGTCCCGTGGTGTGGGCGGAACCCGTGCTGCCCATCCGTCACCCATGACTCCTGCCACTTGATCAGGCTCCTCAGCCTCGTGGCTGCCCAGAGCCTGTACACGCATGATGTCACCGTGATCGGCCTCTGCTCCAGGGGCCCATCACCATTCCCCTTCGGGATCAGCGAGATCAGCGCACGCATCAATGATTTTGGCCACTTGCCAGTCCTCTCGACCACGTCGAACACGTCCGCCAGCCTGTCCAGAAGTGGTGTCGGCAGCTGCTTCAGTTCTGCCATGCGCCACCCTTCGACCCCAGCCGACGTCCGCGTCTTCATCTTCCGCAGTGTCTTCCTCAGGTCGTTGCCGTCAAGCTTTGACAGCTTCATCTCGCTCCCTCTCCCGGCGATGTCCGCTTCGAAGCGCTCCCTGAAGGCTTCGTACGTCGGCTCGGGCTGGTCCTGGAACCGCCGGAAGATAGGGGACCACGCTTCGCGCAGCAGCTCGTCTTGCTCCTTGTAATTGGCTGTGAAGGTCCCGTCGCCCCGTTTCAGCGACGTGACCTTCTTGAACTCCACCTCCTTGCAAAAGTCGAAGACCGCTTTCGGGGCGTTCTCCCAAGCTTCCCGCAGACGGTGTTTCCAGCGGCGCGTCCTGTCCTGCGCTACCTTCCTGCACAGCGTGTCAAACTTCTGTCTCACATTCCTACGCCAATCGCGCAGCCCCTCCAGTTGCGGCTGCTCCACCGGGGGGCGCAGGTCTGTGAGACTCGCCATGGTGTCTCGCGCGTGGACCCAGGCCTGCTCGACGTCCTTCGATGCCTGGCTCAGTTTGCACTCCCCTTTCTTTTCTTTCTTTCCTGTCTTCTTCGGTCTCATTGCATACCCGATACACTCGTCCAGCTGACCGAGGCACTTAAGCAGCCGGCGTTGACGTATGATCAGGGGATCACCGGTCTGCTTGTCCGTCTTCGTCGTTGCCCGCACCTCCGTCGGGTCACGACACTCGCCTCTGCCCCGGTAGGACTGCTGCTTGCACTCGAGGTGCTCGTCACACGCCTCGCAGAGAAAGTCCTCCGCCCAGGTATTCCAGCGTCGCCACATTGCCTCGGGGTCTCCAGCAGCTCCCCCCCAGTGCAACTCTTCGTTCCACGTGTCCCGCGCCCGCTGTAACCGCTTTTGTGCCTCATCGACAGGGAATCCTCGCGGTACGCGAAAGCGGCTCACCATTTGGTCGTAGGCGTCTAACTGCAGCTTCACTTCGATGGGGCGGTGTTGGGGTATCCCCGTGACTTGCAAGACCTGCACCTGCTGCAGCCCGAGGAAGGCAGCCCGGTTCAGCATGACAAAATCGATACGCGACTGCGACTGCCTGAGGCCGTCCTTCTGCCTGCGTGTCGACACATACGTCGCATCCGGCTCCACGTCGTGTGCCACGGCGTACTCCTTCGCAGCGTCCAGCCATATGCCCGTGTCTAGGCTCGCGCTGAGCGTGGCAGACTCAACAGCCGTTGTGTTGAAGTCCCCCCCCGATGACGCACGGCACATCTCCTTCACGCGCCACCGACTCGAAGGCGGTCATCAACTGCTCCTCACGCTTCTCCTCATTCTGCACGTCACAATATAGAGAGGTGAAGTCCAACCAGGCTGATCCATCCTTGAGGGCCACCTTCGCGCGCACCCACCTTCCTGTGTCCCACAGCTGCCGCTCGTTGTCCGATAGGGGCTCGACCCACCTGTGAGGGATGCCCCTTCGCACTAGGATTGCTACGCCCCCCGGCTTCGCCTCCGTATCTGACCGCCACTCTGGAAGCGGCTTGCCCCACACCACATCCCAGCCCAGCTCTCGCAGCTCACAGGTGACGAATGTCTGGCTGCTCTCGGTGCACTTCGTCTCCTGCACAAGCATCACCTGCGTGCCCTCCTCCGCCGCCCCGACCAACGCGGAGAAGTTCTGCTGCAGCGACGTCACATTGGCGCTAACGAACGCCGTTCCTGCCGCCGCAGCCTCAGGGGGGCTCACCCCCTCCACGGTTAATGCTGGTGGGGTGTTTTATTCTTGTTCTTCTTCCCCGTTTTCGACTCCTCGGTTGCCTGGCCGCTCCGGTCCTTCCCGTCGTCCCGCTGCCTCGCCGCTCCCGCCGTCTCCGTCGAGTCTGCTCCACGGTCGGTGTTGGGCTTCGCGCGCTCGAGGTCAGCACGCGCCCTCGCCTTCTCTAGCTCGTTCTTCAGGCGTAGCACCTCATCCCTCAGGTCCTGCTTCTCCTGCTTCGTGTCCTCCAGCTCCTTCTTCGTCCCCATGAGTTCCCCCTGCAGGCCCATCATTGTCAGCGTCTGCTGCTCCATCTGCGCCTGCTGCTGCGCCATCAGCGTCCGTTGATGCGCCATCTGTTGGCCCAGCTTCGCCATCTCCTCCTTCATCCTCGCCATATCGCCGTTATCCGCTGCCGTCGGGACCGGTATCGGTGCAGGTGTAGGGGCGGGGGTCTCCTTCTGTTTCTGCTGCCCCCCTAGGTGTTCGAGTAGCTTTTGCACCGAGTCAACCAGAGAGGTGACCTGTTTGTCCACCCTGTCATTGTGGCGCTGCTGTTGCGCCCACCGCTCGTCAGCCTCGTGCTGCTGCTGCTGCTGCTGCTGCTGCTGCTGCGGCTGTGGCGGCCCCGGTGCAGACGCAGACGCAGGCCCTGGCGACTGCTGTTGTTGCTGCTGCTGTCGGGGGGTTTTATCTCCGCTTTTCCCAGTCCCCCCTGCGACGTCAGCCCACAGCCTGGCTCCGGTACCCACCTTCATGAATTGCTTCGCCCGGACGTAGATGGTCTTCGGGGCGGGGGGGGGCACATTCTGGGATCCTTTCTTCGCACCACCACCGCGACCTCCTCCCCCGTGGGCGGGATACGGGTCGGACCTCGGAGGGTGCCCAGTCACCTCACGCACCCAAGCCTGCCGCCCCAGCAGCTGCATCATCCACCCACCCGGTGGCAGCGTCTGCGCGGTCACACTCCATGTCGACGATTCATCCCACACGCGGATCTGACGCACCGCCACTGCTCCTGTCCATCCCAAGCCGTGGAGCCCCGTTTCTATAGCCCCCTTCTGGAAGCGGGGGAGCACGCCCTGCAGCTCAAAGAGGCGTGTTGGGCACCGCTCCTTCAGCGCCGCCAGCGTCGCCGGCATGTCATTGGTGTGCACCCTGAGGCTGGTGCCTCCCGAGTGCCGCTTCCCCCATCCAAGGGTCGTGATACCCGCCCCTTCCACTGCAGCTTGCATCTCCTCCACCGACATCCCCCACGCATCTTCCCACAGGCAGGACACGGGGTAGTCCTCCTGTCGTTCTGCGAGCACCCTGATGTGTATGCCTCCTTTCCCGCTGGCCTGGAGGGCGGGCGCCACCGCTTCGTGGGGCATGTGGATCAGGCCTTCCACCCCTCGGTTAACCTCGCGGATGCTGATGAGGCTGTCCCCGTTCAGGTGCTCGTTCTGCACCCTCTCGACTGCCTGCTCCGGCGTCTCCGTGTCGCGCGTCTCTGCGAAGACAATCATCGGGATGGGCTTTGCGTCCACCGCCACCGGTACTGTGGGGGGACCGGTTGACGAGGCCCACTTCTTCGTCTTCACGACACCTTCCCTTGTCTCCACATACACTTCCGTCTTCACCGAGGTCGCGCCCGCCACCGGGGCGCTCGTCAGTAGCGTCAGTCCTGGGTGCCTTCTCAGCAGCAGCAGCGCGTCCACCGTGCTGCCCGTCCACAGAGCAACCGTCTGCGGGTTCACCCGCCCGCATCCCGCCCGCAAGATACCCTCCTGCGCCGTCTGCGTGCCCTGCGCGAACCCCTGCATCACGAGAGTGTCTGTTGAGCGGTCCTGGGGGGGCGTCTTCACCTTCACCTTGGTGGGGACCTCCTTCCACCCCTGCTTCTTCCCCTTCCCGGTCTGTGGCGCCTTCTTCTTCGGTATCTGCGGGATGCGCGCCCTCAAGTTGGGGGCGCTCGACTGCCCCGGTGGCTTCTCCGTCTCGCACCCTTCCGTGGTAACTACGGCTACGTAGTGCATGCCATCTACGTAGCCGAGTTCCAGGAACTCCCCCCCCGCCGCCGTCGCCGCCTCCCCGTCATGCTCCATCACGCACGGAGCTATCTCCGTGTGACGGAGCTGCCCTTCAGGCCCCACGTCGTAAACGCGGATGGCGGTGCCCATGCTGTCCGCCACCGCCTTCGCCGCGACGTGGCCTACCCACGTGCCCTGCACCTCCACCGCGTTGGCGTACTCCGCCAGCTCGCCCCCATCCACGAACTCCGCGTAGTCCGCGGGGGCTGCGCGGAGACGGTCCGCCGCTGCCTTCCGCAGGTCCCCGTGGAGATCGGTCTTATCGATCAGGGCGTGCGAGAGGGCCTTGAACAGGCAGTCCCCCCCGCCGCCACACTCCACCGTGCCCTTCATGAATGGGGACAGCAGCCCCGCCAGTGTGCGCTCAGTCGCGACAGCAGCAGACACCTCCGCCGGCGGCTTCGTCAGCACTTCCTTCGCACGCTCAAAGGTGGTCGCCATGACCCCACTCGTCGTCTCCGTCATCCCGTATTGGGCCTGCCGCCCCTTCCGTGCTTCCTCCCACGCCTTGAGGGCTCCCTTCGCCTCCGACACCAGTTGGCGCGTCGCCGGTTCATCCCGTACTCCCGAGCGCATCGCATCCACTGCGTCGCAGACGTCCGTCCACATGTACAGGCGCTTCTCCGCGCCGCCCCTCCCCACCAGCTCCTGCAGCCCCGCCAGCAGCGCCCGGACTGCAGCCGCCCTCTCGTTGCCGCACTCGGCCCTGCGCTCGACGTTCCATAGCACGTTGCCGTCCCCGGACACTGCCGTAGCGGCTGACCCCCATTTTCCCTGCACATCCGCGCACGTGAAGAAGAGACGGATCTCCTCCACTGTCGCGCCGCCTACACCCCAGTCCCCCGCACTCGCCGCCTGGCACGCCCGCTGGGCAGTGGCGTCCCCCTCTCCCCGGTGCTCAAGCGAAGCAACGCCCCCGCGAGCCTCGTGGCGCACCCCCTCACCTGCTGCGTCCGCCGGCTGCTGGGCATCAGCCCTGCCTGCGTCGGCGCCCCCCTTGTAGAACTCGGCCCCTTGGGCCCCCCTCTCGCTGTCCCTCCCGTATCCGCTCCCACACGTCTCAAGCGGGGTTGCTGCCCCGCGAGCCCTGTGGACCCCACCCTCTGCTGCGCTGCTTCCTCTCAGACATCCCTGAGGCTCATGCGGGTCGCTTTCCCCGCGAGCCTCGTGGTGCACCCCGTTTTCCGTCGCGTCTGCCAGCCGCTGGGCATCAGCCCTGCCTGCATCTTCGTCTCCCCCGATGTAGTTGTTATCGTGATCGCTGTCGTTGTTGTTGTTGTGGTGTTCCCCGTTGTTGTACACGTCTCCACGAGACACGCGCCAGGCCACAGCCCGATGATCCCCATCTTCCGCGTCCGCACCCGCCGGCTGTTGGGCATCAGCCCTGCCAGCGTCGCAGCTGCCCCCGTTGTCGCCCGCCTGGGCCCCCGTTCTATGCATGCTCCCACTTGGCTCTGGCGAGGCCGTTGCCTTGCGAGCCAGGTGGTCCTCCCCCTTCCCGGAGCACACGCTGCTCTCAGCATCCCCATCAGGGGATCCCAGGGCCGCCAACGTGGAGGCGGCAGCGCGTGTCTCGTCGTCTGCATGGGGAGCAGCCTCTTCAGGTTTGCTGCTCCTCCCAGGCCCCTTCACAGCAGCAAGGACGACCTCACGATCCTTGCGCAGGTTGGATGAAGCATACTCCAAAACATCACCCTCCTTCCGCGCGGCTGTGAGGACCACATCTCTGTTGCTGCGGATCGACTCATCACAGAACTCCAAGGCACATGGGTCCTGTGCCACCGCAGCAAGCTGCACCTCCCTGTCGCTGGACACATTAGTTGGGTTTGAACCGAACGAGGTCCGACCCCGGCCCGTCGGCCACAGGTCCGAGCTAGCCTGTCGAGCAGGCTATCCAGCGTCCGTCCGGCATGCGTGTGTGGGGGTGGGGAAGGGAAAAGACACACGGGACACACACCGGTGTTAGATTTAAAAATGGAAGCTAGAAGGGCACACACCACAGGACGGCAGGGGGCTGATGGCAGCCCCCTACCCGCCCCCTCAGACGGAGTGAAGAAGTGTAGCTAAGCTACTAGCAAACGAATGCCCGAAGGCCTCTCAAGCAGTGTGACTAGCAATTGCCTCGTAACCTGCGAGCCGACGAGCGCCAGCTGTTGCGTGCACCACGGTAAAAGGGAAATCACAAACACCACAACATCAATAACGCTCAAAGCTGCGAAAAAGGGCCCCCCGCTGTATTGAAATAGGGCACGCAGCGGAAAAATGAACGGATCTTCGCCGGTCTCTACCCTCACCGTTACCGGGGTTCGCCACGTGTTCACCCCTCCCTGTCGCTGGACACAGAGGGGTCGGCGTGCTCCAAGGCACGTCCCTGCAGCTTGACACACTGCAGCACGAAGTCTCTGTTGGTGCGAAGCGAGGTGTCTGCTTGTTGGAGCACGTATGGGTCATGCCGGACACCTGCCAGCACCACCTCCTCGTCCTTCTTCAGGTACGAGGGTGTATAGCGCAGTGCATACTCATGACCCCACGTTGCTCTGCTGTGCATTGCAGCGAGCACCACCTCCCTGTCGCCCTGCAGGGAAGGGTCGGCGTGTTTGAGTGCCTGGGGGCAGGTCTCGACTGCTGCAAGGATGAGGTCTCGGTCTTGGTGAAGCGGCACATCTGAGCACGGCTCCTCCGCCTTGGGGATATGCTCCAAAACGACACCATTCCACAGGATCGCCTCGCGTTGGAACTCCGCGTCGTGACGCAGTGCTGAAGATGCATGCTTGAAGCCACGGTCCCGCACGGTCATAAGCACCACCTCCTCGTCACCCCACAGGGCTTCCGAAGGATCCATAGTGTAAAATAACCTGATGGCACGGAGCACAAGCTCCTTGTCGTTGCGCAGTGCAGCACTTGCGTGCTTCAAGCCCTTGCCTGCTGCCATGACCACCTGCCTGTCGTTCCGGAGGGACTCACACGCGTACTTCAGTGCACAGCTGTCGTTTTGGACAGCCGCCATGACGACCTCCCTGTCGGCCTGCAGCGCTGCATCGACATGCTTGAGTGCCTCACCCCTGCGCTGCAGAAGAGTGAGGACGAAGGGCTTGTTGCTGAGCAGGGCAGGTGATGCAAATTCAAGTTCGGGTACGTCGTGCGAGACGAAGGCCAGCAGCACCACATCCTCGTCCCCACGCAGGTCTTCGGAAGCGTGCTGGAGTGCAGACGGCATTCTCTGCACCGCCACACTGACGATGTGTTTGTCACTGCGGAATGATTCATTGAGGTGCTCCAACGCATTGCCGTCACACTGCACCACCGCAAGCGCCACATCACGCAGACCCCGTGCCCAGGCAGGTATGGTCTTCATCTCAAGACAACTCCTCTTCTGGGTAAAACAGCTCTGCTTCTTCAACACCTTCACGAAGCGAGCACCTGTGAGGGCGACGTCGATGGAGCACCCGTGGGAGACAGGTGCGGCACCGGACAGAGGGGTGCTGTCGTCGAGCACCACCCCATCCACCGAGAGCTCCACGTCCTCGGGAAGCGCGTCGGGAGGGGACCCGAGCACCACGTCGAGTGCGTTTGCCTTGAGATGAACCGGGGTGTCGCCCTCCCCGATGTGCACCGCATGCTGCTCCCCACACAGCCTGTCCTTCAGGAACACCTCCATTCCTTCACCTGACATCCCTTCGTCTTCCCTGTGTGTCTGGTGGGCAGTGCGGTGTGACGAAGCCATGGGGGGGAATAGGCGGGCTCACTGCAAGAGCTCTTCTCGAAAAAAGACCAAGACCTCATCCTGGTTTCCACCGCAGCACACTGGGGAAGAGTAGACTGCAACCTGCCTGCAGTTGCGCCCCTCTCTCTAACCACCTGGAGCACAGGTGCCGCTTTGTGTCGCCCGTTCGTCACTCACCTCTCGCGTGCACATTGTGCGATCCCCGAGAGACGTGGCGGGTACACGATATCAGCGACAGATCATGATGTTCGTCTGACGATGTGTTGACATGGAAAGACAGGCGAATCCTCAGGAGTCGTTATTATTTGCACCGGGGGCATCCGCTCTGTCAAAGTGTGTCAGATTTCAGCCTATTGTTCGGCGGATCACTTGTGTACACTTTAGAGCGAAGACCCCCACCAATATATAGTACAATTGGCTGCGTCTGGGGCCCTGCACATACACACCACTGATAGTAACCGCTGCACAGCAACACGAAGGTGACACATTGATCTCATTGAAGCACACTGCCTGCTCCTCTGGGGTATCAAAGAAGGACTTCCCCTCAGGAACGCAGAACAGTGGCCCATGCCAGGTCTCGTGCACTGGTCTCTCTGGTGGGATTCTGCACGGTGCGGGTCCGCTAAACCAACATTGCCAACGCAGATAAGAAGTCGCATCTTTCTGAAGAAACTTCACTCAGAAGAGCGAGAAAAAGGCCTCACAGAACTGGCTGACAGAGTGACACAGTATTCTTTTTTTGACACACAGTGTAACAACGGAGAGCGATGGCCCCCAGCACCTTTACTTCACACAAGCTTAACACAGAGCGAAGACCCTTGCTGGTTCGAAGGGTCCTCATCTAAAGACAAGTCTACCTAGGGGAGGTTATAGGGGAGAGGGGGCAGCGAAGGAGTAGAAGACGAGGGTTCTCCGCGTCATCCGCCCCTTCACTCGACATGCAGGGCGTGTACAGCCCGGGCAGTAGTGTTGCTTCGGAGAGATGGGGGGGGGGGTTTAGTATTTTCTCTGTGTTCCGTTTGCTCCTGCATTTGCGTGAGGCTACAGAAAAGGGGGGGGGGGTCCCAGGCAGTTTGTGCGCCAAATCCGGGCAAAACAAAAAAGCAACTCCGCAGCCTGATGAGGAGGTTTGAATTTGTTGCCCAAAGCGCTGCCTACCTATCTTTTTGACACTGACAGGAGCCCCTGTTGCAGTAAAAAAAAAGGGAGCCGGCGGTACGTCATATGTTTGTTTGTGCAACCGGTGGCAAAAGGAGCAGCAGACCCCACCCCACTCCAACCCCCCCCCCTTCACATCCGCCTGTCTGCCCCCGTGGTGAACCGTATATTCGCATACGACACCGCAAGCGATGTGCGGGGGTACACATCGAATACTGAAAGGCCTTCGGAGGTTGCATCTCTAAAGGGCACCTTCGGAAAGACAACCCTTCCGTCAAGACACACGGCATAGGTCATGTCTCCCCAACTGACCTGCACCGCCACGGTGTGCCAGGTATCCGGGTTCAGCCGGGTCGACAGCGTGGTGCAGGGGACCTGCAAGTCGTAGCTGGACAGCTCGAGACATACACTCCGCTCGCTTGCATAGTCCCGCATCGTGATGTGCTCCTTTGTCACAGGTCCGGAGAGATGCAGGTCGAAGCACAGATCGGACGGGAATATCCTGACGTTAAAGGTATACAATATAGGACCCCCGTCGAACAACGTCGCATGCCTCTGCTCTGCACTCGCCGGAAGCCTGTCCTGATTCTGCGCAGGCAGAAATAGAATAGCGTTCGCATCCGCCTCCTCAGTGATATCCGAATCTGTCGTGCACATGCTGCTGTGGTGCCCCATCCGGCGCATATAGGACGGCCGCCTGTGGTGCGACACCATCGCCTCCTCCTTCATCCGGGTCTCCGCTTCGGCAAGCCTCTTCTCAATCTCCAGCGTCTCGATCATCTTGCGGAGATCGGCAATCTGCTCATCTTTCTCGTGGCGCAGCTTCGCAAAGTCCGCCTTCCTCTTCGTCTCCACCTCGTGGTCGTGCTTCCTGAGCCGGGCAACCTCATCATTCTTCTCATGCTCCGCACGCAGAGCCGCCTGAAGCGACTTCACCTCCTTCTCTGCACGCCGAGCCCTGTCCACCACCTCCCCGACCTCCTTCTTCGCACGCTTCTCCCCGTCAGCCGCACGATCCGCCAGGGCAGCCTGCAGGCGCACCACCTCCTGCGACAGCGCGGTCCCCTCTGCCGTGAGGGTTGCAACGCGCCCCTCCTGCACCTCCATGCGCCGCTCCCTCTCTGAGGCCGCCGCCTCCGCCTCACCGAGGGACGCGGCTGCAGCGGCGAGCTTCCGCATCGCGTCGTCGAGGTCGGCACGCAGGGCGCGCATCTTGATGTCCTTCCTGTCGCACTCCTCGCAGGCCCCTTGGGAGTGCAGGCTCTCAGCCCCCAGCGCGCCGAACTCGCTGGGTGTGCGGAAGAGGGAGGGGTTGTTCATCGAACCGGAGAACGACCCCGGCGCAAGCTTATCCCGCATCCGACCCCACCCGCGCGCCAGAGCCCCGCTGCCGCGCGGCGAGGAGGTTGCGGGGGAGCTGGGGGGGCGCGTGTCGTCATCCAGGCGCTCCCTGCTCTCGCGCGGGGCGAGAGGGCTGCCTGCGCGCTTCCCGAAGAGGGACAGGGCGAGGCTGAGGCGCGTCTTCTCCTTCAGCTGCTCGAAGGTGCCGAGTGTGCCCATGGTGCGGCTCCCCTGGACAAAGTCTGTCATAGTGAGGTCGGGCCGCTCCGCGCGCACAATCTCGGAGATGAACCAGGTGAAGTCGTCGCGGGTCAGGTGTTTGTTTGACTCGAGGTCCGCCGCCTGCACGAGCCTGTCGAAGTCTGCGATGCGTGGCTTCGGGGTGTCGAGCCGGGTGTGGAGCTGCTCGAGGTATTTCCGGAGGTCCGTCTTCAGCAGCTTGCCCTCTTTGTTCTGCCGTGCGGCGAAGATCTCATGCAGGAGGAACGTTTCCAGTTGGGCAAGCACCTGCTCCCGCGACCCGAGCCCGTGCTTCTCGCGCATCAGCTCGAGGATTGAGGCGTAGCGCTGCAGCCCGACCTCCTCACAGCCTGACAGCTCCATCACCTCCTCGCGCAGACCGCGCGACCTCGCGGTGCGTGTGCCTGAGAGGAAGTTGATGCTCTCCCACAGCGCGTCCCACGACATGGTGTCGCTGCCGTGGCAGAGCAGCGTGTGTACCTCCGCGTAGGCGGTGGCGGCGTCATCCCCGCTCATGGGGCCGTCCCTTGACGCAGGCTCCTGGCAGGAGGGGGGTGTTTGATTGTCGAGAGTGAAGCAAAAAAGCAAGTCTCCCAGAGCACCTTATCGCAGTGTTCGCCCCTTTTGGAATCACCACACCAGACATGCTGCACAGGGTGGTGCGATGCGCAATGGGAGGGTGTGTAGCAGTTGTCTGTCAGTACTACGCGTCCAGGCCTGTCGCTAACTTTTCGATTATGGAGATTTGGTGGGTTGACGCTCCTGTTTTGGGGGGGGATCAGGGGGAAACACTAGGGGTCAATTTTTCTCGCGCGCGCTTCGCGCGCGCTCGTGTTGTTGCCTAATTTTCCCGTCGGTGGACCGCTAGGTGGGCACGGTGTGAGGCGCTGGGTTCCTTCCGTG
The DNA here is from genome assembly GCA_963210315.1 of Rhynchopus euleeides. Classification (NCBI taxonomy): domain Eukaryota; phylum Euglenozoa; class Diplonemea; order Diplonemida; family Diplonemidae; genus Rhynchopus; species Rhynchopus euleeides. The sequence continues at coordinate 1,241,373 of OY723242.1, read as the reverse complement.
GTTCCTCTCCCGCTCGCGCCATCCTCGGGTGCCGGAAGAAACCCAAAAAATGGCTTTCGGGACCATGATTTACCCCCTGATATGCCACGGCCGTTGAAGCGCAAGGACTTGGTTACTAGACGGGCACGCGAGATGGGGGGTCTGGGGGTCGGAGCCCCCCAGCCGCCGGAGGCCACGGTAGTGAACATCTGTTCATTGTGGGCGTACAGATTCTGTGTGAGTTGGCTGCGTCCTCCTGAGGCTACTGGAGCTGTTGGATTCCTGACCTGTGTGCACACGCTATACAGGGGGGTCTGGGGGGCGGAGCCCCCCAGCCGCCGGAGGCCACGGTAGTGAGCATCTGTTCCTGCAAAACCATACTCTCTTCGACGTCGACCCAGTGAAAGTGGGTTGACGCTTGGTCGACGCTTGGTGAGCGTCGACCCAGTGGAACCGGGTCAACGCTAGGTTAGCGTCGACCCGGAATGGGTTGACGCTTGGTCCAGGCTTGAATGGCAACCCAGTTCCACTGGGTCGACGCTGGGTCGACGCTTTTTTATGGGGGGGGAAACCCAAAATCACTGGGTCGACGGTCGACGCTTAGCGACATGCCTGCTACGCGTCAAAGGAGGGTGGGGGGGGGGGGGGGGTGCTCCGGTTGCACCAAGAACTATCTGTACCCGCTGGAGGGTGGTATTCCTGCGGCTGACACCGCATGGGTGGGAGGGGGCCTTGTGTCCGCACACAGTCCAGACCGCTGGCAAGCTGGTAGGCTGCTGCGTATAAGGGGGGGAAGAGCAAGTCTCAAGGGTGGTCGTCACAAGGGGGGGCACCGGAAACAGGCCTTTGCATGGTGGTGGCCTGCACCTTGCACGCACGGGAGGCCTCACCTATGATGAGAAGGAAACGCGTCCTCTTCGAAAAATCGAAGAAGGAAACGGAAACGGAACCGTTCCGTTGTGCTGAGGGACGCCTCCTTTTGGCACCGCAGTGGTCTAGCCGGTTCCTTCCGGAAATCGAAAAGACGGAAAACGGATACGGAAACGGGAACGTCTCCCCGCTTCTATAATCGCCCCCCTTTGTTGCCTAATGAAGGTTGGTGTGTGAAAGTGCGCACATTCATAGCAACAAGGCAAGGCAGATTGTGTTTGTTACCCAAAGCGCTGCCAACTATCTTTTTCACTGTGACAAGCTTCTTGTTGTGTGTGCTAATCTTGGTCCTCCTCACCTGAGGAGGGCACATCTGTGAACGTGGGCATTGTGGCGTCAAAGATACAATGATATTCCCATGTAGAGAGTCAGCAACATTTATGTACCTACCCGGGCAGGCCGTTCGCTCTCGTCCACAGATCCCGTGTGAGGTGGACGAAGTTTTATTTTGGAATTTTACTGGTACCTAGGGTACCCCGGGAGAATGTCACCCCCCCCCGAGGGCCCAAGCCCGGGGGGGGGGGTGACATTCTTCCATGGCACACCGTATATAGGGTGTTGTGGGCGACGTGGCATGGTGTCTGGTGACCTGTGGTGAGTGTGGCGACATGTGGCGACATGCGGTGACGCCCAAGGTGGCAGCGTGATCAATAGTGCCAGGCTGGCGAGCACTTGGGGCTGGGGGTCGGGTGATTCTGCTGGCAGAAAGTGCCCAATATGCTCCGGAAACTCAACTCACTCCCAGGTGGTGGTATGCCCCCGACGATGCCGTTTTTAGCGACCAATTTTTTGGGACAGAACTTGTACCTGAGGCTATTAGTGCGGTCTGCTTACTTCCGCTGTTGCCCTTTGTATCACCCCCAGGGACTGCCAGCGGCGCCGGATGGCCCTCAGGAGGAGGTCCTCCGTCCGTAGTTCTGGTACATGAACTGCGTCCTGCATAACGCCTTGCTCATCGGCGAGAGCAATCAGATCTGGTTTCCTCTTCCTTTGAGAGACTGGCCCGTATCTCAACTGTAGATTCCGTCGACCCCGTCAATCCAGTCATTTGTGGCTCCCAATCAGCCTCAAATTTGACAATGCAGACATGCCTGAGCACTTCCCGTTCAACTGACCTTTGACATTCAACTGACATTTCCCTACGTGTAACCGGGTGTAACCACCTCAATACGGCATGTACCTACCACCCCCCGTGTATATGTCACCCCCTAAAAGGGGTGTGTTTATGTCACCCCCAGGCGGCCCTGGCGGGGGGTGACATACACTAACCTACCACCCCCCGTGTATATGTCACCCCCTAAAAGGTGTGTTCATGTCACCCCCCTCCCGATTTTTGCACCTGGGGGGGGTGACATATACACGGGGGGTGGTAGGTAACCGCCTAAAAACGCTATGTCCAGTACAGCCAAAGGGCAAAAACACGCAAAAACGCATTTGGCGAGGGTGCGACAGGGTCTCAGACCCCCCAGGACCCATATGGGACCCATTTTGGGGTCTAGTGGCCCTTCTGAGGACAATAATTTTTGTTGCATCGACCCCAGCCTGACGGTCCACCGTCTAATGGTGATGTGTGCGTGCGTGTGTTGTGTGCACGTGCGTTTGTGTGTTCGTGCCGATATGTGACAGCGTGTGTGTGGCGACAAAGCTTCAATGCGGCGCCAGCCCTGCATGGGCCAATCACCCCCGCACATCGTTCAGAGGATTCCCCATACGACACGGCACCCCCCTCTTCGGGTTGTGAGGGACACAGGAGGCTCGTTTGCCCAGTTAATGCGGGAAACGCAAGGCTTCGCACAGCAACGTCACCCAGCACCCCCAGTGAAAAAACCCCCTCTTCCCGAAAGGCAAGTACCGTTGGAGAATGTCACCCCCCCCATCATATAGGCCTACCGTTGGAGAATGTCACCCCCCCCCCTGGAGGCTGGGGGGGGGGTGACATTCCCCAGGGTCACCCAGGGGGTGACATTCTCCCGGGGTACCCTAGGTATCCTGTAGTAACCACAGGAAGGTGCCCCTCGGTGGGTATTTCCTCTTGCGACTTCGGGAAGGTGAAAACCGTCGAACTTTGTCAGAAACTGTCGAGCACAAGCAGAAAGTCGAACGCACAGTATAACTTTGGACCTTCTGGAACAGAGGTATTCACCTGGAAGATCTTTGGGCCAGAATACAGCTTATGGTATCCCAGCAGGATCATTCGTGGAGAAATAAGAAAGGAAACCCGGTGTGGCTGAGCCCTCAAGAAAGAAATGAGCACAGGAGACACGTCACCCGAAACGGGTATGAGAAATGGGTAGAGGTTGTTGTGAAACACACACACACCTCCTGGGATGAGGTGATGTGAATCTGCAATGCGGCACTTCCTAATATCTACTTGACAATATTCGGTCCTGCTTACCTTGTGGCCCACTTCCTCCTTCATTGCACGAGGTTACACAAAAGACTCTGCTTGTTCAGGTTTCTTTCGGCGGTGTCTCTGTAAGGATAGCCACAGCAACAAGTTACAACAAGGCAAGTTTTACTTTGTGGCTGCAATACAAAGCGATGCCAAGAAACTGTCGAGCTTGAGGAGAGGTGGAGTGATGGAGAGGCTGTGGCAGCACGCCACATATCAAAACAACCAGTTCTCTGGAAAAACACCCCTTCGTCCCTCGTGCAATTTGTTGCTGGCGTGGTGGCGGGGGCCGCACCACTTGTACCCAAATTCTTCGTTCTCTTCCGTGACTTGCAAGGATCACATCATCACCACAGAAGTGTGACACTGCGCCTGACCCAAAGCAAGCCATTAGTTGGGGCGCAACTACCAGGAGGGCTCTGAAAGACTGGGGTGGGGTGGGGTGCGGTAAGTAGAAGGGTGGAAAGACGGGGGGTTTGATCGTCGAGAGTGAGGAAACCGTGTATTAGTGCAAATCTGGAATAGAAACAAAGAGAAGGGCCGAAGGGTATTCGTCGATCGCGAGAACACCCAAGGGAGGGCGAATGGGGTGTTGTGTAAGTGTAAGAGAAGAGCCGAGCAATTTTTCGTCGATCGCGAGAACACCCCTATTGTCTACTTCCCGCCCCACATACAGCATGCACTGCGGTTCCACATTCCCTCCCAGTGGGGTCCCAGGAAGCATCACAGAGCCATTTCCAAGGGGAAAACGGTTGCTCACCAAGGTGAAAATGGGCAAACAAAATCGCACAAAATCAGGGCAAAAAACCCACACCCCACACCCATATTTCGTAGTACCTACCCCCCCCCCCTTGTAATTGTCCGCCTCGGGGCCTCCTCGGGGGGCGGACAATTACAAGGGTTATACTGGGTACTAAGGCCTGCAGTGCGAGTGGTTGGCCTGCGTGACAAGGGTCTCTTAATCACCCCTCGCTACTCACCCCTATCACCCCCTGGGGGAGTAGCGAGAGCCCTGGCCACACAGAGCGCACAGACACTATGGAATGTGCCTCTGTTGTGTTGTGTGCACGCTGCAGCCAGTGGTACAGGCTAATCCCTTGTAATTGTCCGCCTGACCTACTGGGGGGGGCTAAATAGAAGCCCCCCCCCCTTGTATTCGGCGTAGGATCGAGTTTTTTTGGGGGTTTTTGGGGGCCCAAAATTTTAGGCAATTTTTGCAGTGGGTGGCCAAATAGAAGGGGGGGGGTCAAATACAAGGGGGGGGGGCTTGTATTCGGCGGAAGCCGAATTTTCCAAATTTTGGTGAATTTTGCCCCAGGTGACCTCGTGGAATCGCGATTTTCGCCTTCCATTGCACTATTCGGAATCCGTGCGGATCGTGGTGGGGTCATTTTGTGGGTGGAGGTGCCAAGTATCACACATGAAATGTGGGTCTGGTTTGGGTCCTGATAATGGGAGGATATTCCCGGGAGTCAGCAACCTGCGAGGACCCCCACACTGGTGTCCAAAACCCCGTTCCTTTGAATGTTTGGATTCCGTGCGGACCGCAGTGGGGTCATTTTGACCATGTGGTGCCTGTTATGACTGGAAAAACAGGCTGAAAATTTGAAATTTGGCTGAAATTCGGCTTCCGCCGAATACAAGCCCCCCCCCCTTGTATTCGGCGAAAAATTTTATGGATTTCGAATTTTCAGACCCCCCCCTTCTAATAGGCCCCCCCCCTTGTATTTGACCCCCCCCTTCTATTTAGCCCCCCCCAGTAGTAATTGTCCGCCTCGGCCAAAAATGCCAAAATGGGGCGGACAATTACAAGGGGGGGGGGGTAGGTACGTTCGTAGTCAGAAACCCTCTTTTCTGCTACACCAAGTCCACCAAACCGCGGCAACACTGGTGGGTCTGGAGGCAGCGGTCGCAAGGTTTTGACGCAACGCAACCCTGCAAGATTTGGGCCCATATGGTGACCCCCAGTCAGTGGTGGAGACAGGCACCCCATGGCCAAAATGACCCCACCACGATCCGCACAGATCCCAAACGTTCAAAAGAACGGGGTTTTGGAAAATCCGTGAGGGGGGTCCCGCTGGGTGGGTGGGGTGGTGTGGGGCGGCGAGCTGCCTCCTAGTCACCTGCAAAAGTGCCTGAACCAGATCTGTACTTCATGGGTGAAGTTTGGCACCACCAAAATGACCCCACCATGATGCACACGGATCCATAAGTGCTCTTGGAGTACCCTCCAATGGGTCAATCTCTGCGCTTCCACAGAGGCCCGCAACTTCACCCGATCGTACCCCCCTTGTGCCAGGTTGTGTTGAAGGAGTGGAGCCACCTTCAGGCAGCCATGGGTCACGGCGACTCTGTGCCGTTGGTCGCCGATCTGGAGGCGTCAGCATCTGGGATACAACGACTGCACAGTGTGCCCTCCACGACCCCACAGGGGTGTCCGACATGGCCTTGTCCCCTGCGCACGGCGGCTTGCCGTCTGTGCGGGGGTTCTGCTGCTGTACGACAGGGGGGATTGGGGTGCGCCCCACGCGCGTACGGGATGAATGCCCTTGCGGACGGATATACCTTCAGCATGGACTCACCGAGAACGACAGGACTTCCCCAGCCAACTAACCCGGAAGTTACCATAGAGAGGAAAGGTCATGTGGAAAAGCAAAGCTTCCGAAACTGGGGGATGTCATATGAGGCAGGCACAGGTGCCTGATTCACACTGTGTCCCTCCTGGTGGCTGAAGAGCCACAACCAAATCAGGTTTCCCAAGAGCCCCAAAAGGGTACATAAAACCGACACCCCCAAGGGGTTTTTAACTACGAACGACGTTCAACGTACTACGAAATATGGGGGCTTCTGCTACACCAGGACCCCCGTATTTCGGAGTACGTTCGTAGTCAAAAACCCTCTTTTCTGCTACACCAGGGGTCGCTATTTCGTTCTTCTGGCCGCACGGAGGCATTGCCTTACGTCGCCTCTTCCTCTTTTCCTTTGGTGTGTTGGTCTGGCACAGAGGGCGGGACCGTGCTGATATGCACAGTGACGACTCTCCCTTCTGTTTTGTGCCCGCCTCCACCGAGTTACGGCTGATGCCTCTCAGACTGGGGGCGGGCGGTCGCCGACGCTGACGCGCCTGGCGGCCTGTGGAAAGTGAGGCCAAACAGTCACTGCGAGGAGGTAAAGAGGAAAAGAAATAATGTGGGAAGGGGACGGGGGCGGGATGGGTGGGCAGCGCAGGCGGGGAATCCCGTCAGGCCAAACAGCCACTGCGAGGACGTCTCCCCTTGAAAGAAAAAGAAGAAATGGAAGTATTCCCCCATGGGGCGGAAGCTCACCCGACAGCATAAAATGCTGCAAAAACAACAAAAAAGGCAAAAGAAACCACAACTTGTTGTGTTGCGGGCGACTGTCCGGCAGGGCGACGGACGCACAGGTGCGGGTCGACGGTGTCCGAGGAGGGTGGGGGATGATGCATGACACCCCGTGCACACAAAAGTGATGGGGGAGATCGGGGGAGATCCGCCGCTGTCAGGTAGCACTGTCGGGATTAGCCAGATAGTCTGCACGGGCCACGCACTTCGAGCGGGATGAAGCAGCGCTTCTTGCAAGCGGCGATCAGCTCTGCTGGAGCAGCACTGCACGCCTCAACGTCCCAATTGCCGCTGATCACAGCGCGGGAGAAGGTGTTGCTGGCGAGGGTGCCGCTGTTCTTCTCAGACTCCTCCAGCTGGTACATCCACTCGTCCTCGCAAACAGCCAGCTTGCGAAGGACTTGCAGCAGAGGCACAGGCTTGCCCTGTGCCATCTTGTCTGATGCTAATGCGTCGACCACAAGGGATTCGAAGTGCCCATCGAGCCGACCGCTGCTGAAGTCATCTGTGGTGCACACATACCCACGCTCCTTGTTGAAGGCTTCCAGCTGCACCACCCACGGCACGAGGGGCGACATGACGGAGAAGCGCCGCATCAGCTTCGTCCCCATGTTGCCGACACGTGCCTTGCCAGATGTCACAGCACAGGACAGGGTAAGTTCTGGAAGCTCTTGCTTCAGAAGGAACGCACATTTTACGGCAGCCACAACACACCCTGATTTCGCCTTCACCGTGTTCCACCCCACCAGGAAGCGGTCACCGGAGAAGCTGTCGACCACCCCTCCGTGCTGGCTGAACACACCGAGGGTGCCCTCCATCATGTCTGTGTGCTTGGCGAGCAGACTAGAGTCGGGTTCGTCTTGCACACCCCGCCACCACCCCACCACGTTGGTAGCCAGCAGCGCAATAGGGCGGTTCTGGAGTCCGATGGCCAGACTTTGCGTGGCCTTCTCGCGCTGGGACGTCGACCTGTGCGAAGAACTCACGCTTATGTCAGAAACGCTTCTCTCCGCCACTGATCCAGACTCGCTGCTCTCCTCCTCGTCGTCTCGGTCGGCACGCAGCGACTCAGGGATGTAGGCTCTGTACTCCTCGAGGCGGTCCGTAGTCTTTCTCATCCCGGCCATCAAGCGCCGCATCTCCGACACCATCATGCACTTCGACTGGTACTGTGCCACCTGGTGTGATGCCGCCTCTGTGTCCATATCCCCGAGAGCAGCGATGCCGCTTGCCAAGTGCCGCAGCGGCTGGGCGATGAAGACCACCTCGAGCAGCGACACCGTCACATCGAATGCCAGGACAAGCAAGGTGAAGATGATCAGAAGCACCAGGGCCTCCTGCACCTTGCCCTGCACAGATGATGTGGGGCGCAGCCACACGAGCTCCAGTTCGAAGAAGGGGAAATCCGCACGCCGTATGAAGTACTCCTCCCCGTCCAGCGTCATTTTCATGAACTCGTCGAAGGGTTTTCCCGCCACGGCCAGGTAGCCTTCCTGTACCGCAAGTGAAAAATTCGCCAATGTGCGTGTGCAGGTACTTAATTCGGTGGAGATGTCGATGTTACTGCACCAGTCACCCGCCATCCCACCTTCCGTCGATGCGAATATCATGCCCGTCTTTCGGCGCACCAGCAACACTGTTGTGTCCGTGTGGCGCATGCGGTAGTCGTCGAAAGGTGGCTGCATATCTTTGAATCCAAACCCTGCGTGCACGACCACAGCTTTGTACGAGCTCCACGGGTGTGGTGGTGGTGGTGGACGAAACACAGATTCCAGTTCGGTGTATGTGCTCACACTCCCGTCGACGTTGAACCACGAAAGTGGTGGAAACCAATGGGTCAGAATGGAACCTGGCACGAGTGGGGAACTCATATACCATTCATCCATTTCATCAATAGACAGGTTGTACACCCCGACCTTGCCTGCCTCCACGTCATCGATATCCACATCACGGAGCAAGTCGATGTAGTCAATCTTCGCATCCCAGGAGTACTGGAACTCCCCGATGGACCCCGTCGTCACATTCAGTAAATATGTCGCCATCCCCAGGTACTCTACATCACCGTCTTGGTTCAACCAAAACTCCTCCGGAGAAAGGTTGTCGTTGTACGTGCTGAACAACTCCTGGTATGAACCGTCGCCTTGCCACTCTACCCATCCGGAAGCAGCAAACATAGATCTGTTGTTTGGGTTGTGCGTCACAAGTGCCACAGTATTTCCCTGCTTCGGGAGATGTGCATGGACAAACATCCGGAACGCCCTCGCCCAGTCACTGGAGTTGTCGGTGCTGATGGGCTCTGCTGAGTACAAGAACTTCTTCATGGCCAGTGCCGAGTCCTGCACCCCGTACAGCACGACGGACACCTCGCTGGTGATACCCTCCAGCTCGCTGGCACTTGTCTCCGCCATCGAGTCCTCCAGCGAGTCCAGCCCCTGGAAGTAGAGGATCAGCCCGCCTGCCATAGATGAGATAGTGCTGACAAGGGTCGCAACCAGGATCACCCCGAGCACGGGAAGGTTGAACTGACACCCCATGGCACGCACTCGCCTGCAAGGGTGTGGGTATTGTGGTGATGTGCAAAGCGCTGCCACGAGGTGCGGGTGGTGGGTGGGGTGCACCTGTGACGAACGGTTGCTGCATGCGGTGCAGAAAGAGGGGCTGGGTCCATCGACCCGGGGGTGGGGTAGGCCCACGTGCCACTTTCTCCCGCATCTATCGAGGCGCCGGAAGGCGTTGATGTTTCAGCCAGGGGCGGGGGTGTGGTGGAGCACGACAAAAGCAGAAGCATGGCAGAAGTGATGACCGTCCTTACTCGTGTTGTAGTTCCTCCGATGCACAAGGCTCAAGAACTGGGCATCACTCTAGAGCTGTCACATGATGACGCGGAGAGAAATCAGAGAAAAGGTCCCGCCTGGGAACGCGCCTGGAAACTCTGGGGGGGCGAGCAAAAAATCCCTTGTAAGAATTCTTAGAAAAAACCTGGTTCCCCGACCCAAAAAACCTGGAAAAAGGGCTCGTTCCCCGCCCAGGCCTGGGGGGTTTTGATCGTCGAGAGGGAATGGAAAAGTAAATCTCCCAGCACCTTCTCGCAATGTTAGTCCTTTTTGTAGTCACTACACCAGATATGTTGTACAAGGCAGATCAATGCACAACGGGAGGGTGTGTAGCAGTTGTCTGTCAGTGGCTTGGTGGTTGGACCGCAACACAGTATCACTAAAACACAACCAGGTGTCTGTACGTAATACGTAGTCTCTCCTTGACACCATATACTTTGTGCCCCTGCATCGTTGTTTTTTTGTACGAATAAATGGCGGAAGGGAAGAAGGGGAAGGGAAAGCAGGTGTGTTTCGTAGTGGGGAATATCTACTACGCAGTTTCGGCTGCCAACCCACGACTGTGCAGTAGTGCGTGAACCACTGGACTCCGGCAGCCCGGTATCGAGTGCCTTTCGTCAGGTGGGTAGAAGACCCAGTGGAGGACGCAGGGTGGGGGGGGGGGGGGGTGGGAGAGTAGGGGGGTAGGGGGGAGAAAAAGTATTGACGTAAAAAGAAGTTAAACAAAAAAGATAAAAGAAGAAAAGAAAAAGATAAGGCTGTTGTTTGTGCGCCAAATCCGGGCAAAACAAAAGCAACTCCGCAGCCTGATGAGGAGGTTGAATTTGTTGCCCAAGCGCTGCCTACTATCTTTTTGACACTGGGGGTCTTCGCTACGGGGTGATCGTCAGTGCATTTTGGTGCATTTCCTGTTGAATTGGCTGAAAACTGACGAAGTTTGTCGAAGTTTGTCGACCAGCGAAGACCCCCACTGACAGGTTCCCTGTTGTGGTAAAAAAGAAAAGGGGGTCTTCGCTGGTCGACAAACTTCGACAAACTTCGTCAGTTTTCAGCCAATTCAACAGGAAATGCACCAAAATGCACTGACGATCACCCCGTAGCGAAGACCCCCAAAGAAAAGAATAAAAAAGTGTGGATCGTAGCCCGGCTCCACGGGTCACGGCAAGAGCAGAAGCATCCTGCCGTATAACGGCGGGGGGGGGGGGGGGCAGGCCTCTGGCTAATTCTGGGGCCGGACTTAACGTTGGGCCGGAGGGGGGGGGGGGGCCCTACCCTACACGGTGGGATCTTGTAAATTATACATGTATAACTACAAGTATAATACATGTATTATACATGTATAATACTTGCATGTCAACTATTATGCATGTATAATACATGTATATGCCTGAAATATACATGTAAAATACATGTATATCAAGTAAAAATACATGTATAATACTTGCATGTCAACTATTATACATGTATTTTTACTTGATATACATGTATTTTACATGTATATTTCAGGCATTTACATGTATTTTACATGTATAATACTTGTCATGCAAGTATTATACATGTAAAATACTTGCATGACAAGTAAAATACTTGCATGCAAGTAAAATACATGTATTTTACTTGCATGCAAGTATTTTACTTGTCATGCAAGTATTTTACATGTATAATACTTGCATGACAAGTATTATACATGTAAAATACATGTAAATGCCTGAAATATACATGTAAAATACATGTATATCAAGTAAAAATACAAGTATAATAGTTGACATGCAAGTATTATACTTGTATTTTTACTTGATATACATGTATTTTACATGTATATTTCAGGCATATACATGTATTATACATGTATAATACATGTATATACTTGTAGTTATACATGTAAAATTTACAAGATCCCACCGTGTTACACGACGCGGTCTTCACCTCCCGCCCGGGTACCCGGGTACCCGCCTCCGGGTACCCGGCCGGGTGGTCCGCCGGGTACCCGGGGGTACCCCCCGGATACCACCGGATACCGGGATCCGGGTACCCGGATCCCGGTATCCGGCCGGGTACCCGGCCCGGGAACCCGTGAATTATTGTCCATAACCCAGAGTGTATAGGGGGACCCTTTTCAAATTTTTTTTCGGGGGGGGTCCTATTTTGGACGTTTGAGCCCGATTTCGAAGGAATTTTTGAGTTTTGAGCCTATTTTGGGCCCTAAAACGCGTTAAAACGGGTCCCGGAATTTCCGGAAAATGGCTGTTTTTTGGCCTTGGCGAAATTTCGCCCAAACTATTGACCCAAACTTGTCTGGGCCCATAATCGGGTCCTGGTGGTCTGGAACTGTCCATTTTCGAAGGCAGTCGTGAGAAAATCGCGACGTTTCGCCCCGAATTCTCACTCATGCGACCCCAAAAATCAAGCAAATGTGGTTTGCTCCGGCTTACAAAACTCCAAATCCGTGTTGTGGAAGCCGGACCTTGTTGTGGGAGAAAATCGGCCAAGTGAGGAGGTTTCTTGTGCGAAGCGCGATATTGCCTGACACAGCAAACATGATTCAATTGGAGGAACAAGCCTCGTACACCAGCGGCCCAAAAGGTGGATTTCATGTATGGTTTTAGGATTTCCCTTACTACTGATGGTGTAGAGACTACAAAGCCTGACCTGATGACGCCGCCATGAACCTGGGAGACACGCCGCGTGAGAAGGGACCTCGGTGCGGGGTGGCGTGAAGATCCTGCCTGAGTGCCCTCGTCGGGACCCGCGGTAAACCGTGGCGTTCCCCCCGAGGCAAGTCCAGGACGAAGGTTGCAGATAACCGCTGCACCTCTTCGTCCAAAAGGAGCTCACAGGATAGGGGAACTGCCCACATCCCACTCACGACAGTGTATCCGAAAGGTGCACTGCGCGTGTGGTGGCGGTGTCGGGTCCAGACCCACCTCGTTCCCCCATGCCCGTCAGTTGTTGCCCCTCCAGGGGTGGCTGCTGTCTGGCATGGGGGGCGCCCTCCCTGCCTTGCAAGGGAAAATGTAGAACGGCATGCTGCCCGTTTCTTCATTTTTTCACCTTGCCTGGCAGGGGGGGGCCCACCCTCACGGGGGGAAAAAGAGGAACGGCATGCTGCCCGTTCACTCTTTTTTCCTCCCGTCGTGGGTGGGCGGCCAACTACCCGGGTACCCGGGGTATCCGGCCGGGTACCCGGCTGGGTATCCGGCCCGGGTACCCGGGTATCCGCCGGGCACCCCCCGGGTACCCGGGCCGGTAACCGGGACCGGGTACCCGGAAAGGTGGAGACCGCGTCGTGTACCCTACCCTACCCTACCCTACCCTACAGCACGTCGGGGGTACCCACAACCCGACCCAACCCTACCCTAGGGTGAGGGTTGGGTACCCATAACCCGACCCAACACGACCCTACCCAACCCAGGGGTCAGGGCCAGGGTTGACCCTAGACCCAACCCAACCCTAGGGTTAGGGTTGACCCCAGACCCTACCCAACCCTAGGGTTAGGGTTAGGGTAAACCCTTGACCCAACCCTAGGGTTAGGGTCAGGGTTGACCCTTGACCCAACCCTAGGGTTAGGGTTAGGGTTGACCCTAGACCCTACCCTAACCCTAGGGTTAGGGTCAGGGTTAACCCTAGACCCTACCCTAACCCTAGGGTTAGGGTTAGGGTTAACCCTTGACCCAACCCTAGGGTTAGGGTTAGGGTTAACCCTAGACCCTACCCAACCCTCGGGTTAGGGTCAGGGTTGACCCTAGACCCTACCCAACCCTAGGGTTAGGGTCAGGGTTAACCCTAGACCCTACCCTAACCCTAGGGTTAGGGTTAACCCTTGACCCAACCCTAGGGTTAGGGTCAGGGTTGACCCTAGACCCTACCCTAACCCTCGGGTTAGAGTCAGGGTTAACCCTAGACCCTACCCAACGCTCGGGTTAGGGTTAGGATTAACCCTGGACCCTACCCAACCCTAGGGTTAGGGTTAGGGTTAACCCTTGACCCAACCCTAGGGTTAGGGTCAGGGTTGACCCTAGACCCTACCCTAGACCCAACCCTAGGGTTAGGGTTAGGGTTGACCCTAGACCCTACCCTAACCCTACGGTTGGGGTCAGGGTTAACCCTAGACCCTACCCAACCCTCGGGTTAGGGTCAGGGTTGACCCTAGACCCTACCCAACCCTAGGGTTAGGGTTAGGGTTGACCCTAGACCCTACCCTAACCCTAGGGTTAGGGTTAGGGTTGACCCTAGACCCTACCCTAACCCTCGGGTTAGGGTCAGGGTTAACCCTAGACCCTACCCAACCCTCGGGTTAGGGTTAGGATTAACCCTGGACCCTACCCAACCCTAGGGTTAGGGTTAGGGTTGACCCTAGACCCAACCCTCGGGTTAGGGTTAGGGTTAACCCTTGACCCAACCCTAGGGTTAGGGTCAGGGTTGACCCTAGACCCTACCCTAGGGTTAGGGTTAGGGTTGACCCTAGACCCTACCCTAACCCTACGGTTGGGGTCAGGGTTAACCCTAGACCCTACCCAACCCTCGGGTTAGGGTTAGGGTTAACCCTGGACCCTACCCAACCCTAGGGTTAGGGTTGACCCTAGACCCTACCCTAACCCTAGGGTTAGGGTCAGGGTTAACCCTAGACCCTACCCAACCCTAGGGTTAGGGTTAGGGTTAACCCTTGACCCAACCCTAGGGTTAGGGTAGGGTACAGGGTTAACCCCAACCCTGATCCGAGGGTTGGGTCGGGTCTAGGGTTCACCCTGACCCAAACCCGAACCCTAGGGTAGGGTTGGGTCTAGGGTGAACCCTAACCCTAGGGTCGGGCAGGGTCTTGGGTTAACCCCCAACCCTAACCCTCGGGTTGGGTAGGGTATAGGGTTAACCCTAACCCTAGGGTTGGGTTGTGTATAGGGTTAACCCTAACCCTAGGGTTGGGTTGGGTATAGGGTTAACCCTAACCCGAGGGTTGGGTTGTGTATAGGGTTAACCCCAACCCTAACCCTAGGGTTGGGTAGGGTATAGGGTTAACCCTAACCCTAGGGTAGGGTTGGGTCTTGGGTTAACCCTAACCCTAACCCTAGGGTTGGGTTGGGTATAGGGTTAACCCTAACCCTAGGGTTGGGTTGGGTCTAGGGTTAACCCTGACCCTAACCCTAGGGTTGGGTAGGGTATAGGGTTAACCCCAACCCTAACCCTAGGGTTGGGTTGGGTCTAGGGTTAACCCTGACCCTAACCCTAGGGTTGGGTAGGGTGTAGGGTTAACCCTCACCCTAACCCTAGGGTTGGGTAGGGTATAGGGTTAACCCTGACCCTAACCCTAGGGTAGGGTCTAGGGTTAACCCCAACCCTAACCCTAGGGTTGGGTAGGGTATAGGGTTAACCCTAACCCCAGGGTAGGGTCTAGGGTTAACCCTAACCCTAACCCTAGGGTGAGGGTAGGGTCTGGAGTTAACCCCAACCCCAACCCTAACCCTAGGGTTGGGTAGGGTCTAGGGTCACCCGTAACCCTCGAAATCGGGCCCAAATCGCCAAAATGGGCACCCCTCGAAAAAAAAAATCGAAAAGGTCCCCCTACCCACACCTGGAAATTACCAAAAAATCTGGGACCCCGGCGGCCCCAACCCTAGGGTAGGGTAGGGTAGCCCCCCCCCCCCCCTCCCCCCCCCGGCACGGAGAAACTTAACGTTCGACCCGAATTAGCCAGAGGCCTGGGGGGGGGGGGGGGGGGGGGGGGGAACTCATCGGGGGGGGGGGGAGTCCCCAACTCAGGCCTGTCGCTAACTTTTCGATTTTGCAGATTTGGTGGGTTGACGCTCCTGTTTTGGGGGGGGATCAGGGGGGAAAACACTAGGGGTCAATTTTTCTCGCGCGCGCTTCGCGCGCGCTCGTGTTGTTCCCAAATTTTCCCATCGGTGGACCACTAGGTGGGCACGGTGTGAGGCGCTGGGTTCCTTCCGTGGTTCCTCTCCCGCTCGCGCCGTCGGGTGCCGGAGGAAACCAAAAAAATGGCTTTCGGGACCATGATTTCGACGCTGCCCCCTGATATGCCACGGCCGTCAAAGCGCAAGGACTTGGTTACTAGACGGGCACGCGAGATGGGGGGTCTGGGGGGCAGAGCCCCCCAGCCGCCGGAGGCCACGGTAGTGAACATCTGTTCATTGTGGGCGTACAGGTTCTGTGTGAGTTGGCTGCGCCCCCTGAGGCGACTGGGAGAGGCGCGTCGGTTCCCGGCAGCCGCCGGAGGCCACGGTAGTGAGCATCTGTTCCTGCAAAACCATACTCTCTTCGACGTCGACCCAGTGAAAGTGGGTTGACGCTTGGTCGACGCTTGGTGAGCGTCGACCCAGTGTAACCGGGTCAACGCTAGGTTAGCGTCGACCCAGTGCAATAAATGGGTTGACGCTTGGTCCAGGCTTGAATGGCAACCCAGTTCCACTGGGTCGACGCTCCAAGCCTCGACCAAGCGTCAACCCAGTCCACTGGGTCGACGCTGGGTCGACGCTTTTTTATGGGGGGGGAAACCTCAAATCACTGGGTCGACGGTCGACGCTTAGCGACATGCCTGTCCCCAACTCCAGGCCTGGGGGGGGGGGGGGGGGGGTTATTGGACGGGGCATATCAAAACAACCAGTTCTCTGGAAAAACACCCCTTCGTCCCTCGTGCAATTTGTTGCTGGCGTGGTGGCGGGGGCCGCACCACTTGTACCCAAATTCTTCGTTCTCTTCCGTGACTTGCAAGGATCACATCATCACCACAGAAGTGTGACACTGCGCCTGACCCAAAGCAAGCCATTAGTTGGGGCGCAACTACCAGGAGGGCTCTGAAAGACTGGGGTGGGGTGGGGTGCGGTAAGTAGAAGGGTGGAAAGACGGGGGGGGGGGGGTTAGGGGTGGTCTTAAGCCCTTTAAAAACGTTACAGGGGGGGGTCAAATAAACGTACTTAGTACTACTATTCGGCGAACGCGCGGGCCTAAATCGACCTCGCCAGAAAATTAATAAATAGTTTGCGAGCGAATAGACGTACTAAGTACGTCTATTCAACTTTTCCTAAAAACGCTGTTTGCAGGGGCTCTGCGGGGCTGTTTGGTCCACCAGGGGCGCGCTGGTCACTGCTGTCGTCCGTCTCTCACTTCTTCTGCCTTCCGGTCGAGTATCCGCTCTGTTCTCGTCCTACCACTCGCCCCTCATTTGGTTTCGTACCGTTTTGATTTGTATTGCCCCCCCCCCCCTGGTTGACATTCTTGTTGAGTTAGTGAAAGCATACACAGTTCATCAGAGCTGTCAGCTTCACTGTCGGTGGTTGGTTGGTGCGTTGATGCTTAAAAAAAAGATGTGAAAAAGACAAGCCACAACCAGCACGCCCCAACTTACTTCTTCTTCAAGTTCTTGGGCTTGCTGGGGCAAGTCTGCATGTTGTGCCCAGGCTTCCTACACCCTTTGCAGAGCCTGCGGTGTTTGTTGGGAGTCTGGGTGGTCGGGGACGCTGCGCGCTTCTTTTCGGAGGACTGGGAGGACTGGGAAGGCTGTGTCTGTGTGAGAGAGTTCACACGAACCGGCTTCGCCCATGCCAAGATGCTTGACTGTTGGGTTGGCTGAGACACAACTTTCTTTTGGGTGGACTGCTTCTCTGTGCTCTCTTTTGCCTTCCCGTCCAACCCAGGTTCAAGGTCCGCACCACCAGCCTCAGGGGATGTTTCTGTGCTTGGTGCGAAGGTGAGGTCCGGACAAAGGGAGCTCTTCACGAACCCGTCCTCCTCACCCGACACCTTCAGCACGTACCCCATATCCCGCAAGCGCTCGGCTACCAGCGTGCCCTGGCCCGGGCCAGTTGGTTGAAGGAAGGCCGGGGAGCGCATGGCGGTGGCCCATCCTCGAATATCTTGAACAGGAGGCATTCCATCAGCAGGAGGCACATGAAAGCATCGGACGTCATCATTATGTCGGACACCAGCCGAAGCTATTGGCTCTGTTGGTGGATGGTGAAATCTGGGCAGTTGGATTGCGGGTTTGCGGGCGTGTGTTGATCAGTGCTGCACAACAGGAGAGAATGTCAAACAACGTCAGGGAAGGGGGCTGCGGGGGGTGGGGGGTGGGCTCAGCTGGTCCTCGAAGGCTACATCTATGGTGAGGTGTGTCTGGGGCCATCCGTCCACATCTTCTCGTTGGTGGTAGGGACTGCGGACGCCGTAGATGAGGAGTCGTTTAATGCGCGCCGCTCTTCAGCAGTGATTTTGACGCCTCTGGACCCCAGGAGTTTGCGGGTTTCCGGGTTTGCGGTCTTCAGCAGTGGTTCTGATGCCTCTGGACCGCAGGAGTTTGCGGGTTCGCTGGTTTCCCGTCCGTATGTGTCTGAGGGGGGATGCCCCGATTCCCTTCGTCACGACATATCTTTGAGCGTAGGTCACTTCCCCCCTCTACGGACCCCGTGCACCCTGGTTCCCCTAAGTGGCACCAATAGACCCCGTTGTCCCCATTCCTTGCCCCAAAGTTTGCAGATTTGTGTGTCTCCAAAAAGAAAATCTCAAAAAAAACGGAAAATTTTCCCAAAAAAAAGGGTGAAAAGTAAGTACTACTATTCAACGGCCCAACGTGCCCCAGAGCCCCAAAAAAATAAGTACTACTATTCGGCTAAGTACTACTATTCAACTAAGTACGTTTATTTGACCCCCCCCTGTAACCTGGCCAAAAAATCAAACTTTTGCGTACAAGGACCAAAAAGTGACCCAAGCCTGAAAATTCGACCCCCAGATGTCCGGAAATGCATCTGCGCCCGGTTTCGGGCGGTTTTGAGCCTCCAGAAGCGCCTAGTTTGCAATTCCAAAAAATGTACCACAAAGTTGTACCACACCACCCTATGTTAGAAGGTCTCAATGGCTGATTCAAGCCCTTCCGTCACTACGTGGACCTCCGCACTCTCGCACAGATGCCCGAGTGCGTACGAGGAACAACCACTCACCTTCAGCGGCAAGAGACACAGAAGGCCGTGCTCTCATGACAATTTTCTTTGGCTGAAGATGGTACAACTACACGGCCACAGGTTGGTGCAGGTGGTGCCACATCGACATAATCGCCAGAGGGCGGGCTGCCCCGGCCACCCCAGAGCGAAGGCCTCAACGTGTATTAGTGGGAAACAAAACGGGAGGGTGGGGAGGGCATTGTGGTGGCTTCCCACTCGATGCACACAACTGAACACAAAAGACGCTGCTGCGGGGGGAGCCGTGCAGCCGTCAGACTATGCGGTACGTTGAACAACGGAGTATACCCAGGTGCGCAGGCGGGACTGCCGCAACCACTGGATATGCCAACCATGGGATCCGTGTGAACACACCACACGGATCGAACTGTGCCTGGAAATCAAAGGCACCGAGTGTGCTTTGGATGTGGGCTATGGCAGAAGTGTGGACTCTGCCCGTTCGTGTGTAGCTGCCTGGACAGCCGAGTTGCGCCCCCTCGTCCTTGTTGTACGGCTTGAACTTTGACATTGTAGTCTTCAGCCTTTCATACGACCATAAGGGGGCCGTCTTCGGTGCACTGCTGATGTCTGATACCAGTCCATGCCCCCTTCTTCATGGTCACCGGATGGCTCACTGCCACTATCACTGTCACTGGCCCAAGAACATGTGCACACAGATTCTGACACAAGTGATTTCGCAAGTGGCACAGGGCTCCTCTGTTCCTCGATGTGCCTGCAGTTGATGCACTATGCCAGTCCGATCAGCGAATGTCCCGCATCGAGTAGAGATGCAACCGATGCGCCTGAAGGTCTGAAGGGCTGGAAACATGCCCCTCCTCTAGTACCTATGACCCCCTGTTTCTGGTGCTACTTTTCTACTGTCTCGCATGTCACACCGCAAACAAGGTGTTGTCATGTTGCACTTTTGACCCCACGTATCGTCGCAGCACGGTTGGCAACACCGCTCACTGGATCAGTGCGAGACATGATGGTTTGCGATTCTGCCTTCTGCCCAGGGGGGGCTGAGGTACAGCTTTGTGGTACATTTTTCCGGAACACGATTAAACTGCTCAGAAGTGCTCAAAAGTGCCCAAAACCAGGCGGAATTGTGTTTCTGGGGTCCCAGGGGTCATATTTTCAGGTTTGGTGACGTTTTTGACCCCCAGACGCCGATGGTGAAAAATTGGCCAGGTTAACAGCTTAAGACCACCCCTAGGGGGGGGGGGGTAAAGAGCAGAATGCAGAAGCGGTCGCTCCACGGTATTAAAAACCCACACGTGGTGGAGGGGGGGGAACCTTTGTTTGTCCTGCTCTGTGCGATGGTTGTTACCTTTTCGCCACGGCTTTGCAGTAGTAGTTGTGTCGTCGTTTCGAGCCTTCCACACTACGTCCTCCTCTCGCCGGGTCTTATGAGGGATGGAGAGAGGCTCTTTGGAACCCGGGGGACACAGCTAGCACTGTACACACAACACGCAGGATAGTTCACTTTCAGGTCAGCAAAAACCTTGTGCTTTCCACGTGGGCCGGAGAGGACAATAACGCACATCAACAGCAGTACTGTAGCTGTTGCGTGCACCACAACCAAACAGCACGTGGGGGTGTTTGTCTTCAATCGAGGGCGTACTGCACGGCAGAACGGAAAGATGGTAAAAGGATTAGTCGGTGGAATTGCAGTTGGGAAGACAGGGGCGGGCGGGGCAGGTACGGGCCACCACCACTTCGAGCGGGATGAAGCAGCGCTCCTTGCAAGCGGCGATCAGATGTGCTGGAGCATCGCTGCACGCCTTAACATCCCAAATGCCTCTGATCACAGCGCGGGAGAAGGTGTTGCTGGCGATTGTGCTGTCCTTCTCAGACTCCTCCAGCTGGTACATCCACTCGTCCTCGCAAACAGCCAGCTCGCGAAGTACCTGCAGCAGAGGCACAGGCTTGCCCTGTGCCATCTTGTCTGATGCTAATGCGTCGACCACAAGGGATTCGAAGTGCCCATCGAGCCGACCGCTGCTGAAGTCATCTGTGGTGCACACATACCCACGCTCCTTGTTAAAGGCTTCCAGCTGCACCACCCACGGCACGAGGGGCGACATGACGGAGAAGCGCCGCATCAGCTTCGTCCCCATGTTGCCGACACGTGCCTTGCCAGATGTCACAGCACAGGACAGGGTAAGTTCTGGAAGCTCTTGCTTCAGAAGGAACGCACATTTTACGGCAGCCACAACACACCCTGATTTCGCCTTCACCGTGTTTCACCCCACCAGGAAGCGGTCACCGGAGAAGCTGTCGACCACCCCTCCGTGCTGGCTGAACACACCGAGGGTGCCCTCCATCATGTCTGTGTGCTTGGCGAGCAGACGAGAGTCGGGTTCGTCTTGCACACCCCGCCACCACCCCACCACGTTGGTGGCCAGCAGCGCAATAGGGCGGGTCTGGAGTCCGATGGCCAGACTTTGCGTGGCCTTCTCGCGCTGGGATGTCGCGGACCTGCGCGAAGAACCCATACTTATATCAGAAAGCCCTCTCCGCCACTGATCCAGACTCGCTGCTCTCCTCCTCGTCGTCTCGGTCGGCACGCAGCGACTCAGGGATGTAGGCTCTGTACTCCTCGAGGCGGTCCGTAGTCTTTCTCATCCCGGCCATCAAGCGCCGCATCTCCGACACCATCATGAACTTCGACTGGTACTGTGCCACCTCGCGTGATGCCGCCTCTGTGTCCATATCCCCGAGAGCAGCGATGCCGCTTGCCAAGTGCCGCAGCGGCTGGGCGATGAAGACCACCTCGAGCAGCGACACCGTCACGTCGAATGTCAGGACAAGCAAGGTGAAGATGATCAGAAGCACCAGGGCCTCCTGCACCTTGCCCTGCACAGATGATGTGGGGCGCAGCCACACGAGCTCCAGATCGAAGAAGGGGAAATCCATACGGCGCAGGAAGTACTCCTCCCCGTCCAGCTTCATCTTCATGAACTCGTCAAAGGGTTTTCCCGCCACGGCCAGGTAGCCTTCCTGTACCGCAAGTGAAAAATTCGCCAATGTGCGTGTGCAGACCCCGTTGACGGATAGGTCGATGTTACTGCACCAGTCACCCGCCATCCCACCTTCCGTCGATGCGAAGATTATGCCCGTCTTTCGGCGCACCAGCAACACTGTTGTGTCCGTGTGGCGCATGCGGTAGTCGTCGAAAGGTGGCTGCAGATCTTTGAATCCAAGCGATGCGTACACGACCACAGCTTTGTACGAGCTCCACGGGTGTGGTGGTGGTGGTGGGGGAAACACAGATTCCAGTTCGGTGTATGTGCTCACACTCCCGTCGACGTTGAACCACGAAAGTGGTGGAAACCAATGGGTCAGAATGGAACCTGGCACGAGTGGGGCACTCAGATAAAGTTCATCCATTTGATCAATAGACATGTTGTACACCCCGACCTTGCCTGCCTCCACGTCACCGAGATCCACATCACGGAGCAAGTCGATGTAGTCAATCTTCGCATCCCAGGAGTACTGGAACTCCCCGATGGACCCCGTCGTCGCATTCAGTAAATATGTCGCCATCCCCAGGTACTCTACATCACCGTCTTGGTTCAACCAAAACTCCTCCGGAGAAAGGTTGTCGTTGTACATGCTCAACAACTCCTGGTATGAACCGTCGCCTTGCCACTCTACCCATGAAGCAGCAGCAAACATAGATCTGTTGTTTGGGTTGTGCGCTGCAAGCACT
Source organism: Rhynchopus euleeides (assembly GCA_963210315.1). Lineage (NCBI taxonomy): Eukaryota > Euglenozoa > Diplonemea > Diplonemida > Diplonemidae > Rhynchopus > Rhynchopus euleeides. The sequence continues at coordinate 1,219,222 of OY723242.1, read as the reverse complement.
ACAGCGTTTCCCTGCTTCGGGAGATGTGCATGGACAAACATCCGGAACGCCCTCGCCCAGTCACTGGAGTTGTCGGTGTTGATGGGGTCTGAGTACAAGAACTTCTTCATGGCCAGTGCCGAGTCCTGCACCCCGTACAGCACGACGGACACCTCGCTGGTGATACCCTCCAGCTCGCTGGCACTTGTCTCCGCCATCGAGTCCTCCAGCGAGTCCAGCCCCTGGAAGTAGAGGATCAGCCCGCCTGCCATAGATGAGATAGTGCTGACAAGGGTCGCAGCCAGGATCACCCCGAGCACGGGAAGGTTGACCTGACACCCCATGGCACGCACTCGCCTGCAAGGGTGTGGGTATTGTGGTGATGTGCAAAGCGCTGCCACGAGGTGCGGGTGGTGGGTGGGGTGCACCTGTGACGACAGTTGCTGCATGCGGTGCAGAAAGAGGGGCTGAGTCCATCGACCCGGGGGTGGGGTAGGCCCCGGTGCCACCTTCTCGCGCATCTAGCGAGGCGCCGGAAGGCGTTGATGTTTCAGCCAGGGGCGGGGGGTTGGGGAGGTAGGTTCATGCCTCCCAGCCCAGTAAATGGGAAATATCGTCTGGCTGCAAATATCCACAACATCTCCACCCCTCCTCACAGTGGTGCACGGCGGGGGACCTTCCCTCAGAAGTGCAGAAAAGTGGATGGCGTGTCGGTTCTCGTGCGTTAGTCTCGTGGACTCCTGTACGGTGCAGATCCGCTAATCCAACATAGCCACTGCAGAAAGGTGAGAAAAAGTGAACCTGCCTCAGAAGGTTGCAAAGTGACACAGAGTGAAGGACTTGAGTGCACGAGACAAAAGGCTTTTGCTGAGAAACCGGTGTATTGAAACACAACGCAAAATATGCGGATCGTGCCGAAGACCTGGACGGCATTTCGGAATCGTGAGGGAACAGACCACCCCCGCCCCCCCCCCCCCCTTCAGGCTGCGGGTGCTACAGCTCTGCATCCTTGGCAGGTTCGCCGCCGCCAGACTCTGCCTTCTCCGTCTCTGTGCTGCCTCCTTGGCTGTCCTCCCTCAGAGGAACAGAGGAGAACGCCTCTTCAAGCCGCACACCCACCGGCGGTGGTGCGCAGGTGAAGGCAACGGTCAGAGTGTAGCGCGTCCCGCGTGTGACCTGCTCGACATTGTGCGGGTTCTCCGCACCGCTGGTGAAGGCGACGACCGTGCCCACTTCGGGGTGGAGCGGTATGTCATCGATGACCTGTGCGCAGCAAGGGCGTGTGGGTGTGGCATGCACAGCAGCGGTGCACCCCCAAAGGGCATCCCATGACGAGCCACCTGCTCAGGTGTACAGCTGATGGACCTTTCCCCTCTCCGTGCCAAACCCCTGCCAGCTTGTCTCCCGCTGTGAGGCGGCTCGCTAAACGGGAGGGGAACCCACAAGACATACCAAATTGCCTCCCTCGAATGAGTCATTCTGCGTCGTGAGATATGAGAGTGTGGTGAAGGCAAACGAGCCGTACTGCTCTGTGTCGATATGGGAGTGCCAATACTCGTCGTGCACATTGCGCGGCTTACCGTCTGTGAGCTGCGAGAAGAAGACGGGTGTGGCGAGAAAAAGCTCAGGGACCTCGCCCTCGACCTTCTCCACTTCGAACTCATCCTGCACAAAGTCCTTCAGCATCGCGATGTGATCGCGCAAGTGGTCCAGCTCAGCACGCGTCAGCAGAAGCGGCTGCAGGTCTGCATGCTTCTGAAGGCTAGCAGCCTTCAGGTGGTAGTTTATGAAGCTGTCGCCGTGGCTCACCACACCCTGGTGCAGGTCGACAATCGAGGCAGGCCCGTTCGCCTTCCCGAGGCTCAGCCCTTTGATGGCCACACGCTTCAACACATCTGCGCTCTCCCCCCCAAAGAAGCCACGGACGTGCCGCGTCCCGCACTCCGTCGGCATGCACATCGCCTGCTTTCTGTACATCTCAGCTCCCTGGCACTCAACAACCGTCTTATCGGCATCGAGAATGCGATCCTCCACACGACCCTCTGCCGCCTTCCCTGCCGACACGGCTGCAACCACAAGGGCAACAGCTGCCACACACCGCAGCGCGTGCACCGCCATCTCAAGACCCGCGGCGCGGGGGGTGGGGGTGGTGCGTTGCTGGGAATGCCAGGTCTGGGAGGGGGGGGTGGGCTGGGCGCAATGCTGAGAAGGCTGAATCTGATGCAACAACGGATGGGGAGCGGGGGGGTGGGAGGGGTAGTGTTCTCTGCAGCTATTCCCAGACCGTGGCAGCTGTAAGATTCTGAAAGTGTTGGCGCTTGTCTTACAGGGGAGGAATCACAAGGATGATCTCCCTTCACTCGTTGTGCAGGTTGTGTCCGAGATCCACGTGATATGATCGGCTTGTGTTGTGTTGCTGTACTGTGAGGACAGTTTTGTAGTCACCACACCAGGTATATCATAGTTCAAAGGCGGATCTATCTTGCAGGGGGGGGGGGGTAGGCACAGTAACACGATACCACGCAGCACACCCAATACTTCTTGCTGTCGACAATCCCAAGGACCTACTGCACAGACCCGTTCGGTCCCATTGACACCCAATGATGATGTTCTGACATCATTGATCAACACCAACACATCGAACGATTGAACGATTCTTTGGCAGTGTTCGTCCCCCGGTGAGGGGTCGTTGGTTCGTGTTCTCCTGGCCCGCACGGAGGCATTGCCTTACATCGCCTCTTCCTCTTTCCCTTTATTGGCGGGTTAGTCTGACACAGAGAGTGCTGTGGGTGGCGGGGGTGGCACAGTATCTGACGGGTAATTAAGCGTAGCGTGGCCGGGCTGAGAGCCCGACGAGTCATCCACAACAAGGGAAGATGCAGGGGAGGGAAGCATCGCAGAGGACTCTGCCGAGGAACCCAACTCGCCCTCAGTGGGCTGATCGTCGAGGCAGCGAAGAACCAAATGCTCAATCACGCCCTAGCTTCGATCGCCCGTCCTTCCTCGACCTCACGACTCCCCCCTACGCACCGACGGTGCTCAAACGAGTTTGTGATGGGGGAATTACTGAGGTGGATTTCGGGATTGTATGGGGCTAATGTGGGGTGATCCCCACCAATGTTGTTGGATCACTGCCAGAAAATGCACCAACATACACTGACAACCACCTCGGAGCGAAGACCCCCGTTGTTTTACTCTGTTTGTGCACAGCCGCCAGCACCACCTCCTTGTCGCAGCACAGCGCTGTGGGGGCGTACTGCAGGGCATATCCCTCCTGGCGCACAGCCGCCAGCACCACCTCACGCTTGTTCCACAGTGTGTGGTCGGCGAAGCGCAGCGCACTGCCCCAACTCGTCACGGCTGCGAGGACCTATTGATTTTGTTTATAGACTGACTCATCCAGAGGATCCAGGGAGCCCAGCGCAATTGCCAGACCCCCCAGACGGCCAGAAGACGCCGGTCTTCGCCGGGGCGGACCCAGCTAAAAGCTAACAGCAAGAACATCAATAAAAAGGGAGAGCGTGCTCCTATCTCTGTGGGCTGGCGGGAAAAGGCTAAAAGGTAGAAAGGAAGGTAACAATATGCAACAAAATACGATTAATGCACTCGTTTGTTTACACCGCGCCGGCCGCATAAAGCTGCGGTCGGATGAACGATTGCGCGGTTCAACTCCAACCCAGTGGGCGTAAAAAGGAGAAGGCGTAGCAACGGCTGGTTGAACAGGTGTTACGTGTATTTCACCGGGGCGCGTGGGACAAGTTTAACGCACACGTGGCTCCCCCGGCTTTGTCTTCCTTTCGCCTCTCTACTTTTAGTTTTTAACACGATCTTCTATCCGTACCTGTTGTCGGCAAGCAGACCGCGACCAGGAACGCCTCTGCAATCACTGTGGTGGTGAGTGTCCGTTGGTCGCCCACAGTTTCTTCTGGCCACGCGGCGCGCTTCATTAAGCGCCGCGTGCAGCCTGACTGGTCTTAGCGGTCTAAGCGAAACACCGGTTCTCCAGAGGGATACGTCCGGCCCCGACCACGCAATGCGCTACCTTAAGCAAAGCGTGCGACATATGTGACGCATCATTACCTCAACGGTCTGTTCGCAAAGGCCCCCAGGGTTCACCACGTGGAGGTGCCAGCCGTAGTCGCCAGGTCCGCTACCCTGACGACCCATCACCCCGTCACGGCTGCGAGGACCACCTCCTCGTCACCACAGAACACAGGATCGGCGAACTGCAGAGCACCGCCGTGTGCACGAGCCGCTTGAAGCACAACCGACCTGTCGCTTCGCAGTGAAGGGTCAGCGTACTTCAGCGCCCTCCCGTCCTGCAACACGGCCGCCAGTTGAGGCTCCTTGTCACGGCTTGGTGCAGCCACTGCAATCCCAAGAGCACAACCCCTCCTTGTGGGGCGTGGGGTGGGGTGGTGTGCACAACACACACAAGCGAGGGGAGTGATGGGCAGGGGCTGGGGTGGGTGGGGGTCAGCTTCTTGGGGAGACAGGGGGAGGGGTGTGCCTCATGCATTGAGTGTCATCCAAAGGTAAAAATCTACGCAGTTTACACGACTCCGCGTGTGAGTTCCAGAAACACGCCTTGACAGTCGAATGCCGCCTGTGGAAGTGGTACCTGTTAGATGCTAATGGAAGTGGCATCTGGTCCTCAACACAGACTGTCGCGTGGGTATCGTGGACAGCCACACGGCCTGCCTTTGCTTGGCTTCAGTGTTTGGACACGCGCTGAGCTGTGCGCCGGTGTCGTGATACCATATACGCCCAGTTGGCTTTTGGGATTGACGCACATTCGTCGGGGCATTCGCCTTGAAAAGAAGCAAAGCGAGACACGTCACACACCTGTGGCTTCGGCAGTGCCGTGTCACTCAGCGACACGGGTGAGCATGCAGGAAACAAAGGTTGCAAGGTTCGTAGGGTGCAGCAGCAACACACCAGGGGAGTCTTCGGTCGGACATAAGACAGGAACTGAAATATCAAAATCAAAAAAGGATTGCCGGGTTTCTTTTGTTTTGTTTGTGCAACCGGACAAAAACGCGTCTCGCAGGAGATAGGGGGCAGCTCAGCCACCGCTTTTTGCGGGGGGGTGCCTACCACCCCCCCGTGCATATGTCACCCATGTGCTGTCCATGCACCTGCATCGGGGGATGCGGCAGAGGCAGCGCGTCAGAGCCTTGCTGCACAGGGGGCTGTGCGACAGCGGTCCACCTCTGCAGGCAGGTGGCCTGGTCCTGTGCCTCCCGTGGTCTGCGTAGAGGGTCAGGCGCAACGGCGTCTCTTGTTGTGGTGCAGGTCCTGGGCACGACCTTAAACTACCTAAGACCTAGGGAAGTCGTAAAACTCAACCCCACACCCCGAGGGCTCCCCCAGGCTGGTCCGCCTGGGCAACGGGGTCCCAGTGCATAGCACGGAGCACTGGGACAAAAGAGGGTCCGCCTTTTTCCGTCAACTCTGACATGGGGAGGGACAGCTGGAGCCACTGGCGGGGTGCTGTGTTGACTTCAGGGGGCTCCCAACGTGCTTCGGCACACCGGGTTCTTGGCCTGCGGCGGCATGGTAGTCGGTCAGAGAGGCCAGCGCTTGGTCGGGGACTACTCAGAGAGGGCGTGTGCGGACTTCAGGGGGCTCCCAACGTGCATCTGCACACCGGGTTCTTGGCCTGCGGACGTAGATTGCCTAAAGGTTTAGAAACCGGCCGAGCCCGTGGGGGTGACGAACGTACTGCCGGCCCGGGATTGTCAAGGTTCTTTCCCCAGATGGCTCACCAGTACCACCAAACCACACGGAGAGCAAAACCGCCGGGGAGGGGGTGGGGGAAGGTGGGAAGGGCGGCATGCCGAACTACAGCAAGGATGGCCAACAATGCGATCACTGCAAACAAGGCATGGGACACAAGAGGGAAAAAAAAAAGGTCCTGGGTAAGACGTTAAACTGCCTGGGGGGGCCGTCCCCGGACCATGACGGGTGCCTGCACCAGGAGTCTAGCACGGCCGTGGTCCAGGGCATGACCGAAAACTGCTTGGGTACCGAGGCTCCCCAGACCAGGAAGGGTGGAGACACCTGGAGTCTAAATAGTCACACCACGTCAGGCCAGACCTTCGCATTGCACTCCGCGAAGACTGCCACACAGCCGCGGGGCAGGTGTGCAGCCTGTGGAAAACCTCGTACAGAAAAGGGTCGGCGACCGCCCGCCCCCAGTCTGAGAGGCATCAGCCGAATCTCGGTGGAGGCGGGCACAAAACAAAAGGGAGAGTCGTCACTGTGCATATCAGCACGGTCCCGCCCTCTGTGCCAGACCAACACACCACCAAAGGAAAAGAGGAAGAGGCGACGTAAGGCAATGCCTCCGTGCGGCCAGGAGAACACGAAATAGCGACCCCCTCAACGGGGAATGCTACGAGCACGGCCAAAAATCGTTCAAAATCGTTCAAAAAGGATTGCCGGGTTTCTTTTGTTTTGTTTGTGCAACCGGACAAAAACGCGTCTCGCAGGAGATAGGGGGCAGCTCAGCCACCGCTTTTTGCGGGGGGGTGCCTACCACCCCCCCGTGCATATGTCACCCATGTGCTGTCCATGCACCTGCATCGGGGGATGCGGCAGAGGCAGCGCGTCAGAGCCTTGCTGCACAGGGGGCTGTGCGACAGCGGTCCACCTCTGCAGGCAGGTGGCCTGGTCCTGTGCCTCCCGTGGTCTGCGTAGAGGGTCAGGCGCAACGGCGTCTCTTGTTGTGGTGCAGTTCAGGGAAGGCGGCAGCAACGACGTCGCTGTCGCGGCGCAGCGGGGCAGAAGCGTGGATGAAGGCGTCTGGGTCGGCACGCACAGCCGCCAGCACCACCTCCTTGTCGCAGCACAGCGCTGTGGGGGCGTACTCAAGGGCACATCCCTCCTGGCGCACAGCCGCCAGCACCACCTCACGCTTGTTCCACAGTGTGTGGTCGGCGAAGCGCAGCGCACTGCCGCAACTCGTCACGGCTGCGAGGACCACCTCCTCGTCACCACAGAACACAGGATCGGCGAACTGCAGAGCACCGCCGTGTGCGCGAGCCGCTTGAAGCACAACCGACCTGTCGCTTCGCAGTGAGGGGTCAGCGTACCGCAGCGCCCTCCCGTCCTGCAAGACGGCAGTCAGTTGAAGCTCTTTGTCACGGCACAGTGAAGCACTGGCGTAGCGAAGCGCGCGCCCGCACTTGCGGACGGCTGCAAGCATGAAGTCTCGGTTGCTGCGAAAAGAAGGGTCGGCGTGTGGAAGAGCCTCCCCGTCAGTGTGTATGGCTGCGAGCACCACCTCCTCGTCCTCGTGAAATGCCGCGTCAGCACGCTGCAGCGCCGCCTGTGACGACTTCACAGAAGCAAGCACGAGCTCACGATCCTTGTGCAGGTTGCCTGAAGCGTACTTCAAAGCACAGCCCCGCTTCCGCACGGCTGTGAGGACCACATCTCTGTTGCTGCGGATCGACTCGTCACAGAACTGCAAGGCAATGGGTTCCTGTGCCACCGCAGCAAGCTGCACCTCCCTGTCGCTGGACACGGAGGGGGGGGCGTACCTCAAGGCATCTCCCTGCAGCTTGACACACTGCAGCACGAAGTCTCTGTTGCTGCGAAGCGAGGAGTCTGCTTCTTCGAGAACGGAATAGTCACGCCGCACACCTTCCAACACCACCTCCTCGTCCTTCTTCAAGTCTGAGGATGCACAGCGCAGTGCAAAGTAGTGACCCCACGGTGATCTGCTGTGCATCGCAGCGAGCACCACCTCCCTGTCGCCCTGCAGGGAAGGGTCGGCGTGTCGGAGTGCCTGGGGGCAGGTCTCGACTGCTGCAAGAATAAGGTCCCGGTCTTGGTGAAGCGGCACGTCTGAGCACGTCAGGGCCGGCTTGAGGACGCACTCCAACGCCTCACCGTGCCACAACACGGCCTCGCGTTGGAAATCCCTGTCGTGAAGCAGTGTGGGTGATGCCTGTTTGAAGTTGTATCCCCATAGACGCACGGCAGTCAGCATCACCTCCCTGTCGCCACACAGTGCCTCAGAAGCAGAAACAGCTGACGACACGCCCGCCCGTAGGGCACGGAGAGCAAGCTCCTTGTCATTACGCAGTGCAGCACTTGCGTGCTGGATGCCCTCGCCTGCCGCCATCACCACCTGCCTGTCGTTGCGGAGGGACTCGCAGGCGTGCTCGAGTGCGACAGGTTCGCATTGGACTGCCGCCATGACGACCTCCTTGTCGGCCTGCAGCGCTGCATCGACGTGTTTGAGTACAGGAAGTGCACGGCCAGAGCGTTGCACAAGAGTGAGGACGAAGGGCTTGTTGCTGAGCAGTGCAGGTGATGCGTGCCTCAGGACATTGGAGGATTCCATCAGGAGACACGAGCGGACCAGTGCCACCGACAGCACCACGTCCTCATCTGCACGCAGGTCTTCGGAGGCGTATTGAAATGAGTCACCGTGACTGCGCACCGCTGCGGTGATGACGTGTCTGTCACTCCGGAAAGACTCATCGAGGTGCTGCAACGCGTTGCCGTCACACTGCACCACCGCAAGCGCCACATCACGCAGACGCCGTGCCCAGGCAGGTATGGTGTTGATGTCAACGGCAGACCCACCCGGCTTGTCGCGCCTTTGCTCCTCCAACACCTCAACGAAGCGAGCACCCGAGAGCGCCACGTCGATGCAGCACCCCTGCGACACACCTGCGGCACCGCACAGAGGGGTGCTGTCGTCGAGCACCACCCCATCCACCGAGAGCTCCACATCTTCGGGGAGCGCGTCAGCAGGGGACCCGAGCACCACGTCGAGTGCGCTTTCCTTGAGATGAACCGGGGTGCCGCCCTCCCCGATGTGCACAGCATGCTGCTCCCCACACAGCCTGTCCTTCAGGAACACCTCCATTGATTCAACAGACGCTAAGCCTTGCCTGTGTCTGGTGGTGTGGTGTGGCGAAGTCACGGGGTGGTGCAACCACTGCAGCTCTGCCCCTCCTCCGCTTCGACAGATTCGACAGAGTGCAGTGCAATCACCCCGGAACCGTGGCTAGTCGCCAGGTACTGTAGCCGTGGTGCAGTGCCCGGTGAAGATGTTCTGATTTCGTGAACCCCATCCCCTGAAACGGGAGTCCTGGCAATGGCTCTGCACCGCCACAGTTTCCTGCGTTGTGCGAACCCGCAAACCCGCAAGCCCAATTACTTTCAACCCTCTCTGACACTGGGTGCTCCTCCATACCTCAAGTCAGCAAAGCGAACCACCCTCACAAAGAACAGGCGCCACGCTGGGCACAACAGGGTTGCCACAGATCAGGGAGACGAAGGGGTGGGGGTGGGGCTCGCCCCCAGAGGGCCACACACATCCCCTTACCTCCTTACCTCCTTACCGACGGGGTTTCCTTCCGATTTCTGTTCAGACAGCATCCTGCAAACTGCCCATCCGCCCCATCCCAGACAGCAACGCACAGCTGCCTCCAACAGAGGAGTCAGGTGCTGCTGTGTGTGTGGCTGTAAGGCAAGCAAGCAATACGGTGCAAAGGAGCACCTGTCAACCACACAAGCAAGGCAGGGAACAGGGTTATGAGACAGTGCACTCAGGGTGAAACGGATGAAACAGCACACACAGAGACAGTGGTCCTGTGCCTCCCGTGGTCTGCGTAGAGGGTCAGGCGCAACGGCGTCTCTTGTTGTGGTGCAGTTCAGGGAAGGCGGCAGCAACGACGTCGCTGTCGCGGCGCATCGGGGCAGAAGCGTGGATGAAGGCGTCTGGGTCGGCACGCACAGCCGCCAGCACCACCTCCTTGTCGCAGCACAGCGCTGTGGGGTCGTACTGAAGAGCACGTCCCTCCTGGCGCACAGCCGCCAGCACCACCTCACGCTTGTTCCACAGTGTGTGGTCGGCGAAGCGCAGCGCACTGCCGCAACTCGCCACGGCTGCGAGGACCACCTCCTCGTCACCACAGAACACAGGATCGGCGAACTCCAGAGCACCGCCGTGTGCACGAGCCGCTTGAAGCACAACCGACCTGTCGCTTCGCAGTGAAGGGTCAGCGTACTGCAGCGCCCTCCCGTCCTGCAACACGGCCGTCAGTTGAAGCTCCTTGTCACGGCACAGTGAAGCACTGGCGTAGTGAAGAGCGCACCCGCACTTGCGTACGGCTGCAAGCATGAAGTCTCGGTTGCTGACGAATGAAGGGTCGGCAAAACAAAGAGCATGTCCGTCAGTGTGTGTGGCTGCGAGCACCACCTCCTCGTCCTTCCGGAAGGTCAAGTCAGCATGTTTGAGTGCACACCCTGAAAACGACGACTTCACAGCAGCAAGGACGACCTCACGATCCTTCCACAGGTTGCCCAAATCAGACTCCAAAGCATCACCGTTCTTCCGCACGGCTGTGAGGACCACATCTCTGTTGCTCCGGATCGACTCATCACAGAACCATAAGGCCATCGGGTCCTGTGCAACCGCAGCAAGCTGCACCTCCCTGTCGCTACGAACATTAGTTGGGTTTGAACCGAACGAGGTCCGACCCCGGCCCGTCGGCCACAGGTCCGAGCTAGCCTGTCGAGCAGGCTATCCAGCGTCCGTCCGGCATGCGTGTGTGGGGGTGGGGAAGGGAAAAGACACACGGGACACACACCGGTGTTAGATTTAAAAATGGAAGCTAGAAGGGCACACACCACAGGACGGCAGGGGGCTGATGGCAGCCCCCTACCCGCCCCCTCAGACGGAGTGAAGAAGTGTAGCTAAGCTACTAGCAAACGAATGCCCGAAGGCCTCTCAAGCAGTGTGACTAGCAATTGCCTCGTAACCTGCGAGCCGACGAGCGCCAGCTGTTGCGTGCACCACGGTAAAAGGGAAATCACAAACACCACAACATCAATAACGCTCAAAGCTGCGAGAAAGGGCCCCCCGCTGTATTGAAATAGGGCACGCAGCGGAAAAATGAACGGATCTTCGCCGGTCTCTACCCTCACCGTTACCGGGGTTCGCCACGTGGAGGCGCCCGTTCAAAAGGTTCACCCCCTCCCTGTCGCTACGAACAGAGCGGTCGGCGCGCGCCAAGGCACATCCCTGCAGCTTGACACACTGCAGCACGAAGTCTCTGTTGGTGCGAAGCGAGGTGTCTGCTTGTCGGAGCACCCATGGGTCACGCCGGACACCTGCCAGCACCACCTCCTCGTCCTGCTTCAGGTGTGAGGGTGCAAAGCCCAGTGCATAGTAGTGACCCGACGCGGCTCTGCTGTGCATCGCAGCGAGCACCACCTCCCTGTCGCCCTGCAGGGAAGGGTGTGTATGTTTGAGCGCACGGGGGTAGGTCTCGACTGCTGCAAGGATAAGGTCTCGGTCTTGGTGAAGCGACACATCTGAGCACGGCTCCTCCGCCTTGAGGATACAGTTGAAAGCCTTCCCATGCCACAGCACAGCCTCGCGTTGGAACTCCGTGCCGTGGCGCAGTGCGACAGATGCATGTTTGAAGTTCGATCCCTTCATGCGCACGGCAGTCAGCATCACCTCCCTGTCCTCACGCATGGCTCTGGGAGCAGCACAATCGCCACCCCTCCTGAGGTCACGGAGGACTAACCCCTTGTCGTTGCGCAGTGCAGCACTTGCGTGCTTCAAGCCTTTGCCTGCCGCCATGACCACCTGCCTGTCGTTGCGGAGCGACTCACAGGCGTACTGGAGTGCCGAGGGGGGCTGGGACCTCCAGGAGGTGTCGCCGTCACGTTTGTTGCATTGGACAGCCGCCATGACGACCTCCCTGTCAGCCTGCAGCGCTGCATCGACATGCTGGAGTGCATTACCCCAGCGCTGCACAACAGTGAGGACGAAGGGTTTGTTGCTGAGCAGTGCAGTTGGTGCCTGCACGACGGGGGCCGACCGTATCTATACGGTCGGCCCCCTCAACAGGTGGTAGCGCTGCAAACTCGTTTCGCAACGCTGTCAGCAAGACCTTACGGAATTCCGCTGTTTCCTCCTTCTCCCCAAAGGTTTCCACAAAATCCGAAAGAACCTCGCTTGCCTTTTCGCACCCCTGTTGCAAGTCACCAGACAGACGATATTTCCTTCCCTTGTTCAACAACTCCCTAAAGCCCTCGGAAATCCCCGACATTGTTTGGGCCACAGTGAACAAATGCCCTGTGTGTGGCTGGTCCGGGGATCTGTACTTCTGACACGGACAGTTCTCATGCTCAGGAAGCACCCCCTCCGCTGCCAATCCTAAACTCTCTTTCGTACAGTTTTGGATGAGACAATACAGCGGCGGGCCCTGGCTCAGGGACACCATCGTATTTGCCAGCCGATCCTTATCCGGGCAAGCCTGCACCACTTTCTCATCCCTCAGGAGACGCTGGAGCTTCAGGCCATCCATCGCAGGGTGAGAAAACTTGACGCTGATGAATTCCTTTTTAGATTTAGGCTTTTCCTTCTTCTTAGCCTTCAATCTTTCCTGCAAACGTTCCTCCAAGCATTTCACATTTTTTGGCAGAGTCTCCCTCTTTACGTGCTGTGTCAGCCACGCGAGTAGACGTTTGACTCTGTTGATTTCCCACTCGTCCATGTTATACTGTTTGATCTCCTCCACCGGAAGGCTGAGGAGATGACTCAGTTGCTGACGGATCTTGTGGTACTTTCCTGCATCCAACACAATGTGCACCTTATCATTCTCGCTATCCTTCTGTCCTTCTCTCACATATTCCACCCATTCCTTTGCCGGTCTCGTGCTCCGCTTATGTGGGCTGATGTGTCTCCCGTTCACCGGCTCACTTTTACGTTTTGTTTGATGGTAAGCGGAACATGCGTTGTCCGGGGTCCTCAGGTGGGACATCCAAAAGTTTTCAACAGCGTTTGACTGCCGCCGGAAGGATTCAAGGTTCCCACCCGTGTACCCCTGGATCTTCTGCAAGACAAAGCCATAATGCGGGTGTTTTGTGCGGAGGAGTCTCGTTGCAAAAGGTATTCCATTCAAACCACTCTTGCCTTTCCAGTGTTGTTGCATCCTATTCCTTAGGGTCCCACTTGTCTGGCCGACGTAAACGGGATTCCCCTGCTGGTCACACACAACGTACACGACACCTTCCGCCTCGCGGTTTTCGTTAAGCTCCAGAAAATGTTGGATCCCATCACCTTCCACTTTCTGGTGCTTGTAACCTCTAATGAGTCGATCCCCGTGTTTATCACAAAACTCTTGGGCTACCCCAGCACATTCCTCCTCCCATGCATCCCAAGAGATGGCGTTCCGTTTGGGCTGGCGCAAGTCCGATGAGAAGGGGCGGACCCAGGGCGACTTACGGAGCTCTGGGAAAGGACCTCTCTTTGCTTCTTTAGCAAGTTCCTTTTTCTGTTGCTCCGCTGTCTTAGGCCTGCCCTTCCTACCTCGTCCTGCTCCACCCTTGCTCAACAGCTCATACAAGTTGGCAGGGCCCTCCCGTACGCCTCTGCCATTCTTCCCACCCTTCCCTTTCCCACTCCCCTTTCCCTGGCCTTTGCGAATTGTTACCTGAGGTTTCACGCTGCCATTTGCTTGGGGTTTATTCGGGAATGCTGTAGGGGGGAGGGGCTGTTGTTTCAAACTCTGACGTATAAGTTCAGCAAGGGTTATCGGGAAGGTACTGGGCACACTATTCTGATTTGCATGTCCACGTCCTTTACCCTTGCCTCCTTGGCCTTTCCACACACCTTTAACTGGGCCATTTCTCTCTCCCAGCCCCCGACCTTCCCACCCTTTTCCACCCCCTTGGCCTTTCACGCCTTTTCTTCCAATGTTGCCACTCTTGTCTTTACCCTTACCTTTGCCTTTTCCAAAAAACGAACCTTTACCTGTATATCCTCTCCTGAAAGGAACACCTCCCGGTACACCGTACCCTTTGTGGCCACCGTACTGGGGAGCCGCCGTTCCACGGTTCCCTGTACCGCGTGGGTACTGTGTTGGTGTTCTGAAAAAAGTGGGGTTCGTGTTGGGGGTATAACTTACTCCGTTGTAAAAATGGGGGGGTGGTGGGGGTGGTGGGGGTGGTTGCTGCATGTGTTGGGGAATGAAAGGGAATTGTCTGTTTTCGACTTGCCAGTCACCCCTTGGGTGGTGGCTGCTGTGATAGGCCGAAGCCTGCGGTGGGTACCAGAGGTATCCATAGGGGAGGGGAGTAGGGGAGAGGGGTGCCTTAGACGTGGAGTTGTTAAAAACTGGTTCGTCTAGGTGAAACCTGGGCCCACCATAAAAGGGGGCCCGGTTAAAGTAATGGCGGCTCATATGAGGAGCCATTACCTGGTGTTGCAGTTCTGTCCGTATCACGTACGGCTCTGAACCAACACCCACCTAAAGATGGCGGAATGTGTTTTGGTTGATTTTGGTTTCCTCATTTACAGTTTTTCAGCAAAAAAAGTAAAAACCACACTTCGGCATCTAGCTCTGGTGTCTTACATCGTACTCCACCTTTCCTGACATCCTTGTACACCTTCGCTAGAAAAGTAGAAACATGAAAATTGCCATAGCGGAAGTATATGAAGTGTGACGCCCGTCCGAACCTACCCCACACACTCGATGCACTCAGAAGATAAGAAGCCCCATAACGGAGAAAACGGAACTGAAGAAAGGGAAAGGGGGCAGTCGGGCGCTTCCAAGCATGTTGAAGTGCGGCACAGTTGCTATGCAGCGCTGCAGTGACGATGTGTTTGTCACTGCGGAATGACTCATCGAGGTGCTCCAATGTGTTGCCGTCATACTGCACCATCGCAAGTGCAACATCACGCAGACCCCGTGCCCAGGCAGGTATGGTGTTGATGTCAACCTCACGGTGCCACTCGTCGAAAATCATGTCGTTCTGCAGCATCTCTACGAAGCGAGCACCTGTGAGGGCGACGTCGATGGAGCACCCGTGGGAGACAGGTGCGGCACCGGACAGAGGGGTGCTGTCGTCGAGCACCACCCCATCCACCGAGAGCTCCACGTCCACGGGAAGCGCGTCGGGAGGGGACCCGAGCACCACGTCGAGTGCGTTTGCCTTGAGATGAACCGGGGTGTCGCCCTCCCCGATGTGCACCGCATGCTGCTCCCCACACAGCCTGTCCTTCAGGAACACCTCCATTCCTTCTCCTGACATCCTTCGTCTTCCCTGTGTCTTGCCTGTGTGTCTGCTGGTGGTGCGGTGTGTGGCAAAGTCACGGGGCGGTGCAACCACTGCAATCCCAAGAGCACATCCCATTCAGTAAACTTGTTTAAGCACCTTCGGTGCGACTAGGGAGTCAAGGGAGGACTAGAGAAGACGACTTCCCTGTGCGTATTTGTTTTTCTACCACTTGCAGCAACAGTTTTCTTGCAAGGTTGGAAGGGGGGCGAACGGAACAAACACCACCCTTCATCAGGCCAACGAGTGGTGTTTTGCTCCCTGCCTTCGCCCCTCCGTACGTCTGCTTCTGCACTGAACGGTGCCTAATGCAACGGAAAAGCGATGGCTGAGTTACCCCCATCTCCCACGAGACGCGTTTTTGATATTGATGTTTTGTGTCTTATGTCCGACCGAAGACTCCCCTCCTTGTGGGGCGTGGGGTGGGGTGGTGTGCACAACACACACAAGCGAGGGGAGTGATGGGCAGAGGCTGGGGTGGGTGGGGGTCAGCTTCTTGGGGAGACAGGGGGAGGGGTATGCCTCATGCATTGAGTGACATCCAAAGGTAAAAAGCTACGCAGTTTACGCGACTCCGCGTGTGAGTTCCAGAAGTGGTTCGTGTTCTCCTGGCCCGCACGGAGGCATTGCCTTACATCGCCTCTTCCTCTTTCCCTTTATTGGCGGGTTAGTCTGACACAGAGAGTGCTGTGGGTGGCGGGGGTGGCACAGTATCTGACGGGTAATTAAGCGTAGCGTCGCCGGGCTGAGAGCCCGACGAGTCATCCACAACAAGGGAAGATGCAGGGGAGGGAAGCATCGCAGAGGACTCTGCCGAGGAACCCAACTCGCCCTCAGTGGGCTGATCGTCGAGGCAGCGAAGAACCAAATGCTCAATCACGCCCTAGCTTCGATCGCCCGTCCTTCCTCGACCTCACGACTCCCCCCTACGCACCGACGGTGCTCAAACGAGTTTGTGATGGGGGAATTACTGAGGTGGATTTCGGGATTGTATGGGGGTAATGTGGGGTGATCCCCACCAATGTTGTTGGATCACTGCCAGAAAATGCACCAACATACACTGACAACCACCTCGGAGCGAAGACCCCCGTTGTTTTACTCTGTTTGTGCAACCGGAATCATTCCGCAGTGGAGCAGGTGTGGGGAGCGGGGTCGGTGTGGCCTGAGGGCCACAGCTGTGTCAGAACCAGCAGAAAGTTAGAGGCAGCGGCGCCTCTTGTTGTGATGCAGCTCAGGGAAGGCGGCAGCAACGACGTCGCTGTCGCGGCGCAGCGGGGCAGAAGCGCGGATGAAGGCGTCTGGGTCGGCACGCACAGCCGCCAGCACCACCTCCTTGTCACAGCACAGCGCTGTGGGGGCGTACTGCAGGGCATATCCCTCCTGGCGCACAGCCGCCAGCACCACCTCACGCTTGTTCCACAGTGTGTGGTCGGCGAAGCGCAGCGCACGGCCGCAACTCGTCACGGCTGCGAGGACCACCTCCTCGTCACCACAGAACACAGGATCGGCGAACTGCAGAGCACCGCCGTGTGCACGAGCCGCTTGAAGCACAACCGACCTGTCGCTTCGCAGTGAAGGGTCAGCGTACTTCAGCGCCCTCCCGTCCTGCAACACGGCCGCCAGTTGAAGCTCCTTGTCACGGCACAGTGAAGCACTGGCGTAGCGAAGAGCGCACCCGCACTTGCGTACGGCTGCAAGCATGAAGTCTCTGTTGCTGAGGAATGAAGGGTCGGCGTGTTGAAGAACCCGAACATCCCAATGAACAACAGCAGCCTGCCCGTCAGTGTGCGTGGCTGCGAGCACCACCTCCTCGTCCTTCCGGAATTTCACGTCAGTGTACTCAAGTGCAGACCCTGCCGACTTCACAGCAGTCAAGACGACCTCACGATCCTTGCGCAGGTTGTCTGAAGCATACTGCAAAGCAAAGCCGTTCTTCCGCACGGCTGCGAGGACCACATCTCTGTTGCTGCGGATCGACTCATCACAGTACTCCAAGGCACACGGGTCATGTGCCACCGCAGCAAGCTGCACCTCCCTGTCGCTGGACACATTAGTTGGGTTTGAACCGAACGAGGTCCGACCCCGGCCCGTCGGCCACAGGTCCGAGCTAGCCTGTCGAGCAGGCTATCCAGCGTCCGTCCGGCATGCGTGTGTGGGGGTGGGGAAGGGAAAAGACACACGGGACACACACCGGTGTTAGATTTAAAAATGGAAGCTAGAAGGGCACACACCACAGGACGGCAGGGGGCTGATGGCAGCCCCCTACCCGCCCCCTCAGACGGAGTGAAGAAGTGTAGCTAAGCTACTAGCAAACGAATGCCCGAAGGCCTCTCAAGCAGTGTGACTAGCAATTGCCTCGTAACCTGCGAGCCGACGAGCGCCAGCTGTTGCGTGCACCACGGTAAAAGGGAAATCACAAACACCACAACATCAATAACGCTCAAAGCTGCGAAAAAGGGCCCCCCGCTGTATTGAAATAGGGCACGCAGCGGAAAAATGAACGGATCTTCGCCGGTCTCTACCCTCACCGTTACCGGGGTTCGCCACGTGGAGGCGCCCGTTCAAAAGGTTCACCCCTCCCTGTCGCTGGACACAGAGGGGTCGGCGTACCTCAAGGCACATCCCTGCAGCTTGACACACTGCAGCACGAAGTCTCTGTTGGTGCGAAGCGAGGTGTCTGATTCTTCGAGCACATCTGGGTCATGCCGGACACCTGCCAGCACCACCTCCTCGTCCTTCTTCAGGTGTGAGGGTGCACAGCGCAGTGCAAAGTAGTGACCCCACGGTGATCTGCTGTGCATCGCAGCGAGCACCACCTCCCTGTCGCCCTGCAGGGAAGGGTCAGCGTGTTCGAGTGCACGGGGGTAGGTCTCGACTGCTGCAAGAATAAGGTCTCGGTCTTGGTGAAGCGGCACATCTGAGCACGGCTCCTCCGACTTGGGGATATAGTCCAACACCTCACCGTTCCACAGCACAGCCTCGCGTTGGAACTTCGTGTCGTACCGCAGTGCGGAAGATGTGTTGCCGAAGTTGCTTCCCCACTGACGCACGGCAGTCAGCATCACCTCCCTGTCGTCACAGAGGACTTCGGAACTCTCAACCTCGTAACCTAACCGTATGGCACGGAGAACAAGCTCCTTGTCGTTGCGCAGTGCAGCACTTGCGTGATCCAAGCCCTCGCCTGCCGCCATGACCACCTGCCTGTCGTTGCGGAGGGACTCACAGGCGTACTGCAGTGCGTCATCGTTGATTCTTTGAACTGCTGCCATGACAACCTCCCTGTCGGCCTGCAGCGCTGCATCGACATGCTCGAGTGCCTCACCCCTGCGCTGCACAAGAGTGAGGACGAAGGGTTTGTTGCTGAGCAGTGCAGGTGGTGCATGCATCAAGGCAGCGGAATCACTCTCGGCAGCTTGGAGGACTACGTCCTTGTCCCCACGCAGGTATTCGGAAGCATGTTGAAGTACATCACCGTTGCTCCGCACCGCTGCAGTGACGATGTGTTTGTCACTGCGGAATGACTCATCGAGGTGCTCCAACGTCATGCCGTCACACTGCACCATCGCAAGCGCCACATCACGCAGACCCCGTGCCCAGGCAGGTATGGTGTTCATGTCAAACCTATCGTCAGACTCACCCGTGTTGTCGCGCAAGTGATCCTCCAACACCTTCACGAAGCGAGCACCCGTGAGGGCGACGTCGATGGAGCACCCGTGGGAGACAGGTGCGGCACCGGACAGAGGGGTGCTGTCGTCGAGCACCACCCCATCCACCGAGAGCTCCACGTCCTCGGGAAGCGCGTCGGGAGGGGACCCGAGCACCACGTCGAGTGCGTTTGCCTTGAGATGAACCGGGGTGTCGCCCTCCCCGATGTGCACCGCATGCTGCTCCCCACACAGCCTGTCCTTCAGGAACACCTCCATTCCTTCTCCTGACATCCCTTCGTCTTCCCTGTGTGTATGACAGTGTTCTGATGTGGTGTGGCGCTGCAGAGACGGTTGTGCTGGTAGTGTCTGGCGAAGTCACCGCCGGTGCAAACACTGGAGAGCGAGACAGGACGAGTGACCTCCAGTGACCACCGCACTGATAGGGGGTCTTCGCTACGGGGTGGACGCCCGTGCATTTTGATCCATTTCCCGTTGAAATCGCTGAAAACTGACGAAGATTGCCGATTATGGCCCTCGCTACCAGGTGCGGCTGAGTGAGAACAAGTGAGCCACGGCCCACTTCCCTCACCGGCTGACGAGCTGTGTGACCCTCATATCACACCCTCAATCAGCTGACGACGAGCTGTGACTGGTAGCGAGGGCCCACAGAGAAGACCTCCATAAACTGCTATTTTGAATGAATGCCAAGATGCGGTCTGGTGCGCATGGCGGAGAGGGAGGGAGCGGGGCAGCTTACAGGGTGGGGTGCAGCGCGGGCAGTCCTTGTGTTGACTGGTTATCCTTCCAACCAGACACCACAGCTGACGACAGTCCTTCGGTGCGCACCAGGCACGGTGATCGATTTAAACAAAATGAATCAATCCTGCACTTCTGCAGATAGACCAACTTTCAACGAGTTGGATGGCCGCATGGGGGCTTCGGTCCGAAGTGCAGAAATGTGATACCCTCACAAAATTGGCAGCACGTTTGATGTCCGTAGCGAAGGACGCCAATGGACGTACAATGGGCATGCCCAGACGTGGATGGTATCCCCACCCCCCGCACGCTTCCACATCTGACAGTTTAAATCACCCGGAAGGATGCATCATTCTAATCCTGGTCAGTCGGGGCAGCATGTTAGCTGCGACAGGCGTGAAATGTGTGACATTGAATTATTTGCCGTTGCGTGCATCGCATGCTATGGGAACACAGCACGCGCCGATGTGCGTTACATTAGCGTCCCGGAAGAGGTGCCGGTAAATCATGTGATTCACGTTCTTTCGGAAATATCAAATCCCTGTTGGAGGAGCGAGGCTACAGGTCACCAGAGTTGTCCGCCTTATGAGCAAGGGAGAAAGTGATCAAGTCCAATATTTCAAACTAGTGAAAGGATCGATCGGCGTGCATCATCAGAACATTATACCGTAGCGGTGGAAGAAAATACATCAAGAGTGTCAACCCTGAGAAGCCGCATGATGTTGCCCTGAGGTTAAGTGGTGGTTGGTGGGAGTAAACCCCGAGTTCTGCGGAAGGTGATTCTGGGGAAAATCGACAAGTTTGCCGTTGGTTTATTTTTTTTGGCAAAAGACTCGGAGTTGCGTTCTTTGTTTGTACGAACGGGTGGGTAAGGCACCCAACCTGCTCTTGCCCGAGTTTGTTCGTTTAGTTGATTCCGGGCAATCTCAGGGGGTACGTACCATCATTCACGGGCACATCCAAATCGATTTAGATGCCCGGTTGATATCCGGTGTGCCAACGAGCCGAGAAATAGTGCAGGGAGCCTTCCTTACCCCACTTCAAATGGACAGCCAGAAAAAGATGATCAGCACATGATCAGCACGTTTGATGCTCAGGAGAGTGTGGCACCGGTGACACTTTCGAGGCGGGCTATGTGTTTGTTTGTGCAACCGGAATAGAATATCACACTGGCGGTGCGCTCTTCGAATGGGGCGACAATGGAACAGTACATCGTCGACACAAGTCACTCAACACGGGGGGGGGGGGGGGTGGTTTGTTCGGTAAACGCACACCTCGACCTGTAATGAGGTGAGATGTGGCTCTGCAGTAGCACTGCCACCACCAGAAGGTGATGCATCAGCGTTTTTTTTTTCATGTCGCTCCCGTTGGTCACTTCGCTGCTTTGAGTCAGCCACGTGGCGGAAGCCGGACCGCAGGGAGGGGCGTTGCGCCCGTTGACGCCTCTCACTCCTCATGTGCCTTGAGTAGCTGCCAGGTGGGTCTGCTTTGAGGCGGGGAATCGCGTCAGGCCAAACAGCCACTGCGAGGACGTCTCCCCTAAAAGAAAAGAAAGAATGTGGGAAGGGGACGGGGGTAGGATGGGTGGGCAGCGCAAGCCGGAAGGAGCGCCTCCCATGGGGCGGAAGCTCACCCGACAGCATAAAATGCTGCGAAAACAACAAAAAAAGGGAAAATAAACCACGCACACCACAACATCAATAAAACCAAAGCCGTGCAGAAAGGGCCCCTCCGCATATATGAAACAGGGCACACAGCGGAAAAAGAGTTACCAGAGCTTGCTTTAGTTTCCCCTCGGAGGAGGGTAATCACAGGGGGCGCCACGTGAAGGCAGCAAGTTGGATTTTATCCCCCCTGGAGGCCGCTGTGGGGAGCGTTTTTTCTTGATGTTTTGATTTTGATTTCTTTGTTGGAGCAAGTGCCACCGAACGGTTCACCGGCACCCCAGCCAACATGTCGACATACAGACACCCGAGACACGGCAGACGCCCCACCCCCACTTCTTGTTTTGGGATAGCACAAAGCCACAGCTCAGCACAGAAAGAGGGCAGCCACCTCCCAACTGCGCCCCCCCACCACCCCAACCCTCTCAGTCACGACCAGAAGCTCATCGGCCAGAGGGAGCTGGACGGCGCCGGGAGGGATCGCAGCGCGCGCGACACGGAAGGGAGATGGGCAAAACGTTGCCCGCCAGACCCCTCCGGCAACCCGGATACCTCGAAGGGCGGCTGCGCGGCGATCGCCGCCACATCATCTGGAGCCAGCGCACGCGCGTAGAGGCGGACGTCAGCCAGCTCTGCTGCTGGTGCGAGAGAGATGCCTCTATCCAATAGAAGCGGCTCTATCAGCGGGCGATCCCATCGGAAGCTGTCAGCCTCCACGCCGTCTTTATAAAGCCTCAAGGTGCTGTGAGCCACCACGGCTGTGACATGCACCCACACCGCAGCGTCGAAGAAGAACGGCACGGCCACCCCGACCCGACCCGACCCCCTCTCGACGGAGACGCTCATGCCCCCTTTTGTGGGAACACCGCACCCGTCGCTGCAGGTCCGCAGCACAACCCCCCCTGCACCCTGCCCACTGCAGAACAGCTGCATCAGGATCTGAATCTCCTCCGAGGCGCCTTCGGGGAGACGGACCCATTGCGACACACTGAGGGAGGGCGTCCTGTCCCCTAGAGGCGTTAGAGGGAACACGCCGGGGTCCTCTGAAGGCGCGCGGCACTGTCCCCCGGGTTCCCCTTCGAGGGGGCTGCGCACCCACCGCTGTGACAACGCGTTTGCAGCGGAGGGGAGCCGGCAGGCCCAATGGAGCAGCATCGCCTGCCTCTCGAAGGAGAAGACGGAGCTGAGCCACTCCTTCGCGATACCCCCGCGGGAGGAGAACTCGCTAAGGGGGATCTGTGGGAGGAGCAGGGCGACCAGCCCTGTGGCAGCCTGCGACTGCTCAACCTGCAGGGTATGGAATGCCACGCGCTCTGCCAATGCAAGGCAGCTCCTGGCATGCGCCTCCAGAGAGATGGCTGCCTCGGCATGAAGGGACAGTAGGGCGTGCCTCTGGGTGGCTTCGCAGTCCAGACGTGACTCCGCCTCGCTCGTGACAAGCCTTGCCGCGGATATATCCAACGCTGCGACGAGCGGGATAGCCGTGATCACATTCCCAGGCCTGGAGAGCACCGCGGATGGGCGGAATGTGACATGGCTTCCCTCAGGCGGGCAGCCGCAGCTCCGAAGGATCTCCGCCGCAGTCGGGATGCGGTGCGACGCCTGCGGGGCGTCCGTCTCCACTCCATTGGGCATGCAGCGGAGGGTGCGGGTCGCAGGGCTGTAGTGCAGCCTGGCGTACTGCACCCCTGCCTGGGGGGTGCCGATCAGCGAGATCTGGCTCACGTTGAAGAGGAGGAGTTTCCCGGCATCCTGGCGGGGGCGGGGCTGCGGTGGGGGGTCGTACCCCTCAGCATCTGCGGTGTTGCATCGGTGTGTCGCTTCGACATACACCCCGAGGAACACACCGCGCGCACTGCCGTGGATTCGGATGCACCATTCGGTGTGACCCGCAGCATCTGGGTCGATGCCTGTGGAGGGGTGTGCCGTGACGGTGGGGCGGCAGGCTGTCTTGAGGCAGGATCTGGAAGCAGCAGCGGTCCTGCCGTCGAAGCTGATATCCAGGCATGTGTGAGAGGGGGACCACATGGGCCATTCTGCTGGGTTTGCCGGAGGGATGCAGGCCTGTGGGTTGCGGCAGGGCTGCACCTCGCTGCTGAGGGGGAAGAAGATTTTTGTGGAGGAGACTATAGGCCACACCATGCCATCGTGCGCGGTGCGGAATCCCGCCGCCAGCACGTCGCGTTTGATGAACTTCTCATAAGCGATGTGTAGGAGAGCCTCGCAGACAACGGGGCAGGGCAGGCTGTCGAGGGCAGACAGCCTTGCCAGCACGGCAGGCTCGTCGACAGACTTTTCCAAGGCGTCGGCAATCCCTGCGATGCTGCGGCAACCAGGCCCGGTGTCGGGCGAGCCGAGAAACGGCTGGCGCACCCCAAATGCGGCACAGACATGAGCTTTGACGTGAGTCCCCATGGTCCCATCACCAAACAGCTCCACATCGTGTTCGATACTAGTGACCTGGAGGAAGCTGAGAGCGGGAACTATCGCAGTCCCGCGTGCCGGGCTCAGGAGAAGCACGTCGCTCTGAGCGGCAACCTCCCACAGGGTGGTGTGCCCCGACCCGGTGTGCCTGTCCGACACCATGGGGGACAGGCTGTAGCACTGCGGCAGGGGGGACACCAGCCAGGCCCCGGGCTGTGCCGTGGCGGCGCGCTGCTCGTCGGATATCCCGGACATAGTCTGGAAGAGGCGCGTGTGGCGCGGCGCCGCCTCGACGGGTGGGTGATTCTTCTGCCGCTGCCGCTGCTGCCGCGCCCCGCCCCGCCAACCCCATTGAGCGTCAGCAGCACCGTGATAGTCTTCACCCAGCGCCACAGCGGCGTGGGCGGCGGCGGCCGGCTGCCCCTCCCCTCCCCTCCCCTCCCCTCCCCT